>CM044546.2:47620807-48023307 GCA_024416835.2 Perccottus glenii
AGACAGTAGCATGCCCCGTCACATGGTAGAGCATCTGGTGCTTGATATCTATGAAAGAGGGGCTATTTTCTTCTCTGTGTTGGGAAACCATCAAAAGGATTTTGAGTTGACATATTTTAATAATCTTATTAGTTTGATAAAAACAGTGTAATGAAATGTAATGTGACGTTTATATTACAAACTATGCTGAAAAATAAAAATGCTAAGATCATTTTAATACATATACAGTAACTCTTTTATTGAATAAAATTCAGCTACAATGAAAAAGCTGAAACCACGTCCAAGGAATCAACAAAATACTCAAAATTATTCTATGACTTTCATGTTTACCAAGCATATGTGAAAATACAGTTCCAACAAAATGAGATAACACACATTCAGGTGGGTTTTAGTCATACCAAAGCATGAAGCCTTTCTACTTTGGCCCATGTGTGATAGAATTTTCTCATGTTGCCATAGAAATTGTTTCTTTGAGCATCTATGTTGTGTCCCAACACAACTAATTAAATACTTTACCAGGAGTAAAGTAGCTCTGTTAAAAAAAAGAAGTGATTGTGCCCTTTTATTTCTGTTCTGTGAAATTAAGATAAAAAATAATGGACATAATCCACCATCTGGCTGCCAACCAGTCCTTTCCTGGAGTGACTGGTAGGAACATTTGTTTTTTAAAATGTAGATGCTATAAAACATTAAAGACATACTAGAAGACAAAGTAAAAGCTATGTAGGCACCTGTCTATATTCTCTGCCTGTTCACCAAATTCAACACGTAAAAAGAAACAATTAAAAGTGTAACATGCAACAGTTTGTAAAAGGCAACAAAATCACCTCACATCCAGTATGTAGTATCAATCCAGGTCAAAAGGTGAACCAAACCTGCCTAAATAAAATCGACATGCCCTTCAAGTTTACCTGGCAGCTTGAGTTCTTGCCCAGTGTTGATACAACAGAGGATCTATGTAAAATGTGCTTCTCTCATAACCTTCCATATACTCATGCAAATTAAAGAGTGTGTCTATGCTAAAGCTGTGACATCAGTGGCCTGGAACAAAAGAGGCCCGTCCTCCCTCCCTGTACATGCCAACTTCCACATGAATCCTAGAGAGTTCTGTGAAATCATGGTAAAAATAGTGCCAGACGGCCAGCCACCAATCCCTGCCTACTTCGCATCTTGCGCATTGGCAGAGTGCTAAACAAGTTGGAAGGGAGAGTTGTCAGTCTGTTGGCATTAGTGGGTGGGCTTAAGGACCTGTGAACAGTTGGGAGACAGCAATGCAGACAAAAAAAAAAAATTTCACCAACAGGGGAGTGTGTGAATGTGGACGGAGAGATGAAAAGAAAAAGACAAAAGCTTTTGTTTTGTGCAATCTCGAATCCATGTGAGCGTCTAAGATGCACTTGTAAGTGTTGCAAAATGATTCTTTAAATGTGAGTTTGTAGTTTTTGTACGGTTAACTTCTAATTAAGGAATTGCTTCTGTTTTTATGGACACAGGTGAATCATAGTTGTTCAAATAAAAGAGAGAAGGGTCCTATTTAAACACACTAATATTTAGTCTTTATTTGAACATTTACAATTTTCTGAAAAGTCAAAAACAGACGGCTTGGATTTATACCAGTACAAAAGAAGCAGTATACACCCCATTTAGTTTGTCAGATTGTTGCAGGATTGTGTCCAAGACGTCAAGACATTTGAACTGTCACAGATAAAATAAAACCTAAATTGTGTTCATCAAAGCAACACCAGTGCCATTCCTTTATCCATTCACTTGTTATCTACCTGCAACTTTCTAAATTGGGAACACTGGCTCCTCTCTGTTAACAAAATGTGTCCACAGAGTACACATCTTAATGACGGCCAGAATTACTGTGGGAATCAGCATGGCGCCTCCTTTACTCTTTCTGCACTCATCACTGTCTACCATTTGTACTTCATGGATTTAAAGTTGGGAGTGACATTTTCTTTCCATGTCTTTTATTCTTCACTTTCTTAGAAGAATCCAGAAAACACCACAAAAATCATGACAGTAAAGTCTACTGTGAAACAAGAAGCTTCCTCAATGAATCAACTCCAATGATATTTAGCAGCACGTAAATGATCTTACCTGTTTGCGACGCTTGTGCATGCACCAACAGAAGCAGGGCCTCGCTGTACTATCATCAGCAGTGGTTCCAGACAGCGGGCGAACTCACTTCGATAGTCAGTGTTGATCTAATGGTGGAAAGAAAGGGATAATTAGTTTGAGTTAGTTTGACTGAACTGGATGAACAACAAAAAAAAATGGCCTTGCTTTCCAGTATTTCTTTAATGCCAGTAAATCAATGAGCAAAATGTCAATTTCATGTTTCACGTTATTAGTTTTGATCAGCTAAGCTCACCATTGCTCCACTGACCACCAAGTCATGTTTATGTTTCTATTTATAGTTTGACCTCTTTCTGTATAAAATAACAAGGAATATTTGTGGGCAGAGAAATAACAGCCAAGTATCAATTTACATTTGACTGTTACACATATCTGACCTGTACCCAGATTAGCATGTTGTTTACTTACCAACGTTTATACTGTGAAATTAGATCAGTTAACAAACCAGTCCTTTGCACCTTGTATCATATGTACTGAATATATAATTAGCAGAAGTGGTGCCATATTATGTATTAAATAAATTGGTCTAAACAGTACACTGGAGTGGATTTTCTCTTGAACCTTCCCTGCTCTGCGTGAGTGTGTCCACTTGTATACTCACTTTGCTGCTCTGCACTGGTCTAAGCCGATGTGGGAGCTTTACAATTCGCTGCAGCCTCTCCATAAGTTGCTGTGTAAGCAAGAACATAGTGTGATTCAGTGACCTCTTTCACCTCAGACATTATGGACAGTCCCCGTTTAAAACCAAATTGTGGCTGGCTAATACTATAATGTCTTTTGTGACAAGAAAATCGATGTAGGACAAATGCTTAAGCTCTTGTTTTACTATACCTATACTATATTATGTGAATTTAATACTTAATATATGATACGTATTAAATACTACAACAGCTGTACTCACATAACCCATTTCCAGAAACTCAAATCTGTTGGCTGAGTTGAGAAAAGCAGAACAAGTAACAAGATGAACCTGAAAATGAGAATCACAGGTGAGGCTATACTAATACTATTTTGTGAATTATTCCACTTAATAATAGTATTGATTACTCTCCCTGTCATTGGACTTTGAAACTAAAGCTACAGACAGTGTAGCCTAGTGGGTCTGCCCTACTTGCCATTCAAGTGTATTACACTTTACAAATATCTCTGTTGAAGTTCTAAATAATTTCCCATATATTACATTTTCCATAGTACTTATATGCTTCTTTCTTTTTTTTTTTTCTTTTTTGTAATGCTTGGTTCAATTAAAAATTGCATCCCTATCTAAGTGAGACACATGGGCTAAGTGTACACTTAAAAGGCTAACCTGGAGCTCAAACACATTGGTGCGTTTTAAATCTAACTAGTTATGCAAAAATAAAAGCTTTTTAACTTTGTAACTCTCAAAGTGCCTTGGAATTTATTTATCTAACTGAAGCTATAGGCATTTGAAAAGCTTAGCCAATGTCAGATTTTTTTAAAAGAAATATTTCTATGAGCTTGGTAACTTTGACCAAAAAACACCAACCTTTTAAAAAGTGTTATTTGGTGAGAACAGTTGGAAGTATGTAACCCTAATTCTAAATGTTGCACTACCTGAAGTGTTGGTAGGAGAGCAGTGAGGTGTGAGAGCTGTTCCTTCAGTGCTTTCTCCTTCTCCTCATGTTGACTGCAAAATCAAAGACACACAAACATGTAACTCTACACCATCCCATCTGTGCCTGTTGAGGTACACAGAGGATTCAACTCAGGAGGTGCAACAGCAACCAGCAGACGCCATGTTTCCAGAAACTAATCTGTCTGTCTCCCTCCTGTAACAATCACATAAGCACAGACTCCGAGTCGGACACACAAAGCATTACATAAATAGCCGTTAACACCCTTCCAGGAAGCTGGCTGCTGGATGTCTTCCAGGCAAGAGATAGAGAGGAAGAAATGGAAGACACTTGTCGCAAAAAATCTCATTAAAAATCCCCACAGAGAGCAACCTGATACACTCACTCGCATACACAAAATTGTTCTCATTCAATCATGCACACGTACGCATGGAAAAGCACACTGAGAATTGGCTGGAGTTGTGATGAAGTCATTTTAAACAAGGGCTGTTTGTGAATGGGATTTCACACTTTCACAGGACTGTTGAACACAAACTTGGAAGAAATGCAGAAATTCATTTTTATTTATTTTTTCTATTTTTATTAATACTTTATTACCCCTGTGGGGAAATTCCTTATCAGCAGCTACCACCAGGGGGCGCCCAGCATGTTTTTGATGTTGGTGGGGTAAACAGGAGTACTTGGAGAAAACAGGGTGAACATGCAAACTCCACTCAGAGGAAGAAAAATACTAGACACAGATTTATATATCTATACAAGTTGTACTGTAAGCCAACTAGCAATCCTATTATAGCAGGTACTAAGTTTATGAATCTTTATTACTTTGTGAGAATCTTTCCTGCTGCGGTTGCTACTGTTTGTACCCATCTTTATAAAGAAGTTATTTTCAATAATACACAAAGCAGCTCCAGTGTGTAAAAAGTGCTTTTAATTCAGCATTGTGTTTTGCTAGAATAAAAATGGTATGTTTTGTGAGAAAGAGATGATTCTCAAGCAAACAGTGCACAGCTATTCATCACCTTAATTACAATGCTGCATGATACAATGGAAATTGTATCAAATGACCCAATGTGAGCTGGATAATAGCATTCACTTAAATCTTGTGGCATGAGCTTTGAGGCAACAAAACAATAAACACTGGAAAGAATTGGGACATTACCTTTGTGCTGCTTTTAACAGAATCTTCTTTCTTTCTGCCAATTTCTCCTGTCACATGAGAAAAGACAAATAAGTGCTTATTATAATACACCAGTGCTAAAATGTCCCTGAGCGGTCTAACACAATTATCAAGGAGCAACAATGTGCAACTCCAAAACATGTTCACGACTCTTGTAGATTGCTCATTATGCAATGGGAATATGGGCACTAGAGACACCCAGTGGGCGAACTGTGCTAGTGCTGTCAGAAAAAAGAATAAGTGCCAGAGATTGTAATGTTTTCTATGATTCACATCATAGAAAACATTACAATCTCTGGCACTTATTCTTGAAGAAACTATCTGCAACACTTGATTTTTATAATACAGGTGGCGCTGGTTATGGCGACACACAGCAGTGTACAGTCTGTCTGAGTCCTTTATTCCAGATGTTATCAGCTTGTTGAACGTCTCCTACTAACTTCAACTGTTTTATTGTGTTATTTTATGTCGTATGATTGTATGTGTTTAATACTGGCTGTGAAACAATTTGCTCCTCGGAAATAATAAAGATACTTTGAACCTTAAACTTGTTACATAGAAGTGATCCTTATTAATAAAAGTTCTATAAAAATGTAAAGACGCATAATATTTTTAAAGAGAAGCTTCTATGAGATATTCAAGGAGAAGAAGAAGATGTAATAGTTTGATGGACAAATAAAATAAATATGCAAGAGAAAATGTATTACATTTTGATGATTATACAACCTGCAAGCTGTTAAAAAGAGAACAAATGGCACTCTCCTCTTCTTCCACATTCAGACACACTTCTCCTATCATTGCTCTTAACAAAACGATTGCTTCTCTGGTCGACGTCTGCAGCTCCTTCACCACCTACAAAAGAACATGAGATCAGAAAGCACTGTAAGAATAAAAAAAACAAGATTAAAGGAATATTCCATTTATAATTATTTGGGGTGAATTATATAAACATGCTAGCATTCACAAATGGCACCTAAAACATTTTGATCTTGAATAAGGTTCACTCCCTTACCAGCACAGCCTGGTCCAACATCTCACACCCTTGCACATATGCTGTTTCAATATCAATGCAGTGAGTTCGACTTTCTCTGCAGAACAAAAAAATAAAATTAGAGAAACCGTTTGACAGCTATTAATATTACATAGAGAAAAAATTACTCACACTTGCATGTCTCTGAAACATTTGATGCAAAGCATAGACTTGTTTTCTGTTGAGAACAGGATGTACGGCTCCTGGTGAAGAACTGTGGAAATAGGCGCCTTTTAACATCAGCCTCAATCTAAGTATTCTGTTATTATGCTGAGCGGGTTTTGGAACAAACAGACTTTAAAGAGGCCACAGTACAATACACAAACCAGTACATCGAACCAGTTGGAGTTTACCTCCCAATGCTGTCATCATACCTTCCAAGCACAGAAAGGCATGAGCACTGTTGGGTAGATGACTCGTAGTGATAAATTGACTAAGCAGATGATGTCTTTCAGAATTTGATTGGAGCCCAAACAAAACACAGAAGGGCTACATTTCCCATTAGCAACCAACAGGAACATTTGAACTGATTTAAACCATGATGGCCAAAAGTATTTGTGTTTTAAGTAGATTAAAGGCCGTACTCACTGCACATCTTGTGTCTGGCTTTGGTGCGTTTGGCCAAGGACACAATCTCATGATGGGAAAACATTCTGGCCTTGTGTGTCAACTCCCGGCAGGTTGCACACAGTGGTTGGCTGCATGTATTACAGTAGTACATGAATCCCACATCCTGTACAAAAAAACACCATATATGTAATAATAATAGAAGTCAAATAGACTAAAGGGTGTGTCTGGATATATAGTTTTTATTAAGACAGGATAAGGATGCAACATCAGTGGAATATCAAATGTAGTCGGGGGCGGCAGTAGCTCAGTGGTAGAGCGGCCGTCCTTCAATCGGAAGGTAGTAGGATCGATTCCCGCTCGCCCCACAGTTCATACAGTCGTTGTGTCCTTGGGCAAGACACTTAACCCACCTTGCCTCCAGTGACTGTAACACTGGTAATGTAATGTAAGTCGCTTTGGATAAAAGCGTCTGCTAAATGAATAAATGTAAATGTAAATGTAGTCCATCATCCATTTACCTTTTTGTTGCTTTCCTGGTCACAGTTAGCACACATCACTGTCTCCTCACAATCTGTATTGCTGTCAACAAGAAACTTCAGCAGGCGGTCTTCAGGTGGCAGGGCATTATTGCCCTTTAGCATGGATGGATAGCTTTGGCATAAAAAAAAAAGAAGCAAATGATTTGTTCAAGCAGTCACTGAGTTCAAACAACAAACAGTATCTTTAATATTAGTGTGGTGAGATTAGACTAATATATTAAAGTGAATGTTGTTGCAGATAATGTTGTTTTTTAAAAACATTATCTGAACGTTATCTGCAAAGAAACACGTGAAATATCTCTGTTTGACAACTAATGCTGTAGTACTGCAGAGAACCTGGGGGGGCAGCAGTAATAACTGTATGGAACATCACGGCCACTAAAGAAGAGACCACGCACGGAAGCGGAACTAAAACATAAACGTGTGCGATGTTTGGATGCGCATGACGCTGTTATCTAGAAACTTCGAGCAAAAGGGAGCAGTAGTCCAAAGCGGCTGTTCGTCATAATTTATTTTGCGAAAGGAAACCTTTTAGAAGAAGAAAATGTCTGTTATAAACGAAGATAATGTACGAGGGGAGAGCGTTTTCAAAGACATTGGAACCGACGATGACTGGCAGCCTACTGCGATTGAGAGCTTGTGCATGAACTGCTACAAAAACGGAATGACTCGTCTGCTTTTAACCAAAATACCCTTCTTCAAAGAAGTCATCGTAAGCTCTTTCAGCTGTGACAACTGCAACTGGTCAAACACTGAAATTCAGTCAGCTGGTCAGATTCAAGAACAAGGTATTTGTTACACGTTGAAGATCAAAACAAAACAGGACTTGGATCGCGAAGTGGTGAAAGCTGACAGTGCTACCACTAGGATTCCCGAGTTGGATTTTGAAATACCTCCTTTCACTCAAAAAGGCTCCCTGTCAACTATTGAGGGGTTATTAGACAGAGCTGTTGCCGGTTTAGAACAAGACCAGGCTGCAAGGAAAGCTGCTGACCCAGAGTTGGCTGCCAAGATAAATGAATTCATCAGAAAGCTTCAGAAACTAAAAGATGTGGAAGAGGAGTTCACATTGGTGATTGAAGATCCTTCAGGGAACAGCTTTGTGGAGAATCCAGTTGCTCCCCAGAAAGACGAAGCGTTAACTGTGAGCAAGTTCAAGAGGACTATTGAGCACGATAAACAGCTTGGATTAAGAGCAGATGATGATGACGACGATCATGATGATGACGACATCGATAATGAAGTAAACGAAGAACCAGCTGGGAATGACATAGAATCAATGAGAAATGAGGTTCTAGTGTTTGACACTAACTGCCCAGAATGCAACAAACCTGCCAAAACTAACATGAAGCTTGTCAATATCCCTCACTTCAAGGAGGTTATTATTATGGCAACCAATTGTGACATCTGTGGTCACCGGACCAATGAAGTGAAATCTGGTGGAGCAACTGAGAAACAGGGCACCAGGATTACCCTTCTCATCACTGATGTTTCAGACATGACCCGGGATGTGCTCAAGTCTGAAACATGCTCTGTGCTCATCCCAGAACTGGAGTTTGAATTAGGGATGGGGGCTTTAGGTGGGAAGTTCACAACGCTAGAGGGGCTACTTAAAGACATCAAAGATCTGATTGTAAACAAAAACCCCTTTGTCTCAGGAGACAGTGGACCCACTGGTAGAGTCCAGAAGCTGAATGAGTTTGGGGAGAAGTTAGAAAAAGTTATGGCTGGGGAAATGAGCGTTCACATTATCTTGGATGACCCGGCAGGAAACAGTTACCTGCAGAATGTATATGCTCCTGAACCAGACCCCGAGTTAAAAACTGAGAAGTATGTGAGATCGTTTGAGCAGAATGAAGATCTCGGACTGAATGACATGAAAACAGAGGGATATCAAGAAAACAAGTAAACTGCTACATCATCTGAAGGGACCAACCTGTCTACAACACAGTGCACTTATATTCCTCCGTGACCATGGACAATTTGCCCATATATCTTGAGTTAGAATAATTTTTCTGTGGACAGTGTAATAACGTCAAGGTGATTCTAAGTTATCTAAATTTTAAGACATGGATATGTAAGTGATAGAAGCCTAAAATGTATGTAGGCTGCATTCTATGTACATCCCAGAAGATGGTGCTGTATTGTCTTTGATTAGGTTAAGTAATCTAAATAAAGTTGTTTAATTTGTTCCTTTCTTTATCTGCATTATTGTTTTAGATTTTGTTCCTCAACACTAGCTGTAGATTCTGATTTGTTCTGTTCTAGAACAAACAAAAACATGAGTTTTTCACCTGCATTAGTCCAAGCTAGCATTATGTTGTCACATCTTAAAATAGTTGAGATGCAATTGATACTCCCTCTTTGTGTTGTGCCTGTTTTATCTAGTTTTCAGCACAGTGGGACCTATTGTGTTCTAATAGCAGAGTAGTAAATTACTAGATACATGGCTCAGCTGTTAGAAGCTTGCAACTGCAGCGGCATTAAGGCACCAGGCCTTTTTGTTTGAGCCTATTCAAAAGAGCACAGTGGCTCTGTGCCCAACGGGTTACAAATGATCAAGACAATGTTATTTTCTTCTCAATCTTAGCCCCCCCTTTGCCGAGCAGAATTTAAGTAAACACTATGGTCAACATGTAATAGCTTTGAGGCAGAGCTTTGACATACAGTGGCAAGAAAAAGTATGTGAACCTTTTGGAATTTCATGGTTTTCAGAATACATTTGTCTTAAATGATCTGATCATCATCTAAGTCAAGGGGTATCAACAAACAATGTGTCTAAAAATAATTACACAAACGAATTATGATCTTTCATGTCTTTATTGAGAACAACCAAAAAAAAACTCTTAGTGCTTATGAAAAAAGTATGAACCCTTGAGTTAATGACCTCAAAAAAGCTAATTGGAGTCAGGATTTAGCACACTTGGATTTTTGTTAAGATAATACGTTTGGAGGTGTGGACAACAGCTACTTTGACTGATTAAAACAATGATTACTTAGACTGATTAAACCCCCAAACTTTTGGAGTTTGCTCTGCACAAGAAGAACACGCTTATGTGAGCCATGCCTTGCCAAAAAGAGCTTTCAGAGGAGCTACAATCAAGAATTGTTTCTTCACATAAAGCTGTAAAGGGTTCAAAAGTAATTTTGGACTTTAGAAATTCACCAGTCTACCATTAGGCGAACAATCTACAAATGGAGACGCTTTGGGACTGTTGCTACTCTATCAAAAAGTGGGCGCCCAGTCAAAATGAAACCAAGAGCACAACAAAGACTCATCAATGAGGTAAAGAAACAACCCCAAATGCCAACCAAAGATTTGAAGGCATCATTGAACCTTGCTAAAATGTCTGTTTATGAGTCCGCAAAATACTGAACAAGCAGGGTATCCACGGCAGGACACCACAAAGGAAGCCACTGCTTACTGAAAATAACATTGCTGCACGCCTGAAGTTTGCAAAAGAGCACATTGACACTCCACAGTGGTATTGGCAAAATGTTTTGTGTCTGATGAAACAAAGATTAAACTATTTGGAAAAACACAGTGCTACATCCAGTGGCGGATACAGAACGTCATTAATAGGTGGGCCTGGTGAATATACGGAGGGGCCTTGGTTTTTTTTTATATTATACACCTGATTCCCGGGCTCCGTATTATAGAGCTTTCACACTGCGCGCGGATGCGGTCTAGCGATCCGTTCCATGTGCGGTGCAGTGCAGAGATCGTTTCTGCACCGAGTCTATTTCTGATGTGCTGCACGCGCTGAATTAAGATGTTTTTATTAATCTGATTGGGTGGGCCACCAGTCAATCTGGGTGGGCACGTGCCTACCCAGGCCCACCCGTAAATCCGTGCCTGGCTACATCTGGCGTAGAAAGGACACAGTATATTATCATGAAAACATCATCCTAACTGTAAAGTATGGTGAAGGAAACATCATGATGTAGGCCGGCTTTGCTGCATCAAGGCCTGGTCAGCTTGCAATCATTGAGGGGAAGATGAATTCCCAAGTATATCAAACAATTCTTCAAGATAATGTGAGGATATCTGTACGTCAGCTGAAACTGTGCAGAAGGTAGGTGATGCAAAGATCCACAGAATGGCTTCAGCTATGGATTAACTTGAAGAGGGCCAAACACATGAGACGTCCAAAGAATATGACAGAGCTAAAGCCATTCTGTCAGGAAGAATGGGCTCCTTATCCATGTGCAGGTCTGATCCACAGCTACAGGAAGTGCCTTGAGGTTATTGCTGCCGGGGGCCACTTACTTTTTTCACTGCTATTTTGAATGTTGAATGAGTGTGTTCAATAAAGACATGAAAGATCTTAATTTTTGCTGTGTAATTATTTTTAGACACACTTGACTTAGATGAAGATCAGATCAAGATAAGACAAATTTATTCAGAAATCTATGAAATTCCAAAAGGTTCACATACCTTGCCACTGTATTTCAGGAATATTTAAATTAGAAACATTGTACAATTATTTTCAATTTCAGCATTATAAACTGTTGAGTGCTCCAAAGAAATTAATGAGTACCACATGAAGGTCATTGTTTATTAGAGGCTGAATTGAATGGGTCTCATGTGACTGCATTTGATTGCCTTAAGCTCCTGGCATCAGTGCCCAATGCCACTATGCTTTGTTTGCTGTGTGACTGGTCTTAGCAGATCCTGCTGGCCCAAGAGAGTGTTAGGACCAAGTGCTAAATAAAAGACTAGGATGACTATGCAGCTGCTCCAGCCACTCAGTTTCACCCTACTCTCGGGCAGCAAAAGGCCACAGGGCAGTCCTTTATAACCATTCTCCTCAAATCTTCCACATGTACCAAAGCTAAGGTACATGAAGTAATGCAGAACCAATTCTGGGTACTTCAAAAGAAAAATATCACTACAAACATTGCATTTACAATAACAGTCAGATCAATCTACTGGGTACTATCAAGGTTGACAAGGTTTAAGCCTACTGAAGAAGTACATTTTTTACTTGAGACATGTAGGTTGGTGATATTGAAATAAGTTGAATTAAAAAGTAATGTTTTATGTAAATTAAACAGTTACCAGGAAGAAGAAGAGCGTGACATAGTTCAACCTCACACTGCTTTTTCTTACCCACAGAGGGGGCAGTTGAGGCGGTTGTCATTGGTCCGGCCTCTTAAGCAGCGGGCACAAAAGATGTGGTAGCAGTCCAGCAGACAGGGGGACTGGTACTGCTCGTGGCACAGGTGGCACACGAGGGGGTGAACATTACTACAATCCACGTTAAAAAGATTATCCAGGTTAGTGAAGATTGCTCCTGCCATCTGGAAAAAAAAAAATATATATATAGCCTACATACATATTAGTATGACATGATTAAAAGCTGCATCATCAACAGTATAGTCTGATATAGTGGAGAACAACTGACCAGTCTATCTTATGTACTTTGAAATTACTTGAGATTACAATGAGACTCTTTTAATAGTTCTGTGTGATACACTCAAAAAAAGAGAAGGGATTCTGCTCCTCTTACCTTGCCAGTTATACAAGTATCCTTTCAATTTCAGGAGAAAATAAATCAAAGACATAATCAAAGATTGTCAGCACAAACAATGCATTTATTTAACAACGCTACTTTAAATGCTGCATGCTAGTCTGTCCACAGAAAGCACATGAGCCACTGTCGTACCTTTCAGTGGCACTATCAGCTCCCTCCAGCAGGAATGACAGCAATGCAGAAGCTCTTCAATTGTAGGCCATGGGGTTCCTCTGCCAGGCAGCTGGCGGCACAAACCTCATGCCCAGCCCCTAGTGCTGCCAAAGTGTAAAAAGGATATTTAATATTATTATGGTCACACCTCAGTCATTTCATATCAATCCAGTTAGTTACCTGAGTGTTGGAATGGCAAGAAGTGGGGAAATAAAACCTAAAAACTTCCCATAGGCTACTGAATCATCTCTATGCAGCTTATACATCACATCTCCAGAGTGACAGAAACACAAACGCCATAGTTAACATCAAAAGACATCACGAATTGAACCACACTAGTACCAATAGCCCAAAGATTAAATGTTTAATATAGCCTGTGCATATACAAATATGGTTATAATAGATCCGCACATGATTGTTTGTGAGGTCTCCGTCTAAGTTATTAAGTCTTGCTGTCAAAAACAAACTTGAATGTAACTTGTTAATCAAGCCCAGATAAATGGATGAGTTTGGGGCTCGCAGCGTGCCCCTTATACTTCCTGCGCAGCCTTTGCTACTTCCTTTTTGCTGAACGTGTCAGCCATGGCCCCAATTGTAAGTAGTTTAAGGAGCACAAAAACCGTATTTAGCCAAAGCATTTTGACTTATGTCCTTCACTGGTTTAAGTTTGTATAGTCCGAGAATTTGTGCAAACGTCAGTGGGGGTTTCTGCGTGTAGTTGTAGCCTTGTTTACGGTGACAACGTAACCCACGTTGTAAAACTGAACATGCTAACGCGACCTAGCGTAGCTAGGTAACGTTTAACACCGGCAGTAAAAAGGAGACTCATTATTTACGGTTTTTACTGTAATGAGCGTTACACAAATATTCGAAAATATGATAGGCTAAGCATCGAGGATGAAATATTTCATTAAAACTAGATTTTTTATGTGACTGTACATCAGTGATTTTGATCGCTGACATGTAATTAATTTGGGTTACCAATATTACTTTTGTCCAACAGAAGAAGCCGGCGGTCAGAAAGCAGGGTGGGAAAAAGAAGAAGCAGCTCCTCAAGTTCACCCTGGACTGCACTCATCCTGTAGAAGATGGAATTATGGATGCTGCCAACTTTGTAAGTAGTTGCCCTATAAATTATCTTAAATCATATAATCAGGATAAAAAAAATAGTCCAGTAATTTGTATAAGGGAGTCTTTGCTTTGATGTTATGTGATAGAAACTGACATAACAGACTGACTGTTATCTATGGCTAGTAATTGGACCAGTGAAAAACCATTAACATCTAACGAGGCTAAACTACATTAGTTGGCTATGTGTGTGTGTGTGTTGCATATAATATATTTTTTTCTTTATTGCATCAGAGCTTTTACTGCTATACCTCATTTTTTGTCACCCCAGAATGTTAGCTCCTCTATGTGACTGTCTTTACCAAAATATGGGGGATTTATAAGCAACACCTTTTTAAACAAAGTAGTGAAGTCTGTTTAACAGTAAATCTTTTTGGTCTAATTTACAGGACCACATAGTATTGACTACTGCTTCTGTCTGTCTTCTCAAACTGAGAGTGTGGTGACAACTGTCTCCTGTAGAAAATTACCCAAAACTACTCAAAAGTATTTAATAAAACCACATATTTTTTCATTTTGTTTTTAATATGACAATTTGTGTGTACAGGAGCAGTTCCTGCAGGAGCGCATTAAAGTGAATGGCAAAGCTGGGAACTTGGGAGGTGGTGTTGTGTCCATTGAGAGAAGCAAGAGCAAAATCTCAGTAAACTCTGAGGTCCCCTTCTCAAAGAGGTATACAATGCAAAAATTGTGAATGTGTTTTCATTGGCATTAAGACTATGAATATGTGGCTAAAAATATAATAAAAACAAGTTCTGGTCAAGGTGCTGCTTGATGTTGATAAATGACGCTGGTGTGCTTGAACTATATCATCTATAACTATAGTTACAAGTCTTGCATGTAAATTGTCCAATGTAATGAGTCTTGGCTATAATACAATACACACATCTTGCGCGTAGATTAATAGAGCAAGGAGCTAGCTGATGCAAGTGGCTGTAATTGTAATAGTGTATTTACAATTAAATAAATTATAATGCAGCTTGCAGATCATGGGAAGATTATGCATATACAGTATTTCTTCCATCACTAAATAAAAAGGAAAACACATCCATATTGATTGTAACCTTAAGAACAAAAACTAGTTTTTTTAATTGAGTGCAGTCACCCGCCAGCTCTTTTTCTTTCTTCCTGCCAAGTTTGTAGTGCTGTGTCTCCAGAAGGCGCACTTAACATATTTAACATTTTAATCAACAAATGGGGTTTGGCTGAAAGGTTTGGAAAGCCACTGCTGTAGTGACCTGTTTTTGTCCAAAGGATCAAAACTGCCACCAGAGGGGGACACTTTATTGGAGCCTTTGAGATGAATAGAACAGCAGTTGTTACATTGACTGTGGGATGAAGTGGGAATGTTTATCTTGCTCATTGATTTGGATGTTTTGATATGTTTCAGGTACTTGAAGTATCTTACTAAGAAGTATCTGAAAAAGAACAATCTCAGGGACTGGTTGCGTGTTGTAGCCAATACCAAGGAGAGCTACGAGTTGCGTTACTTCCAGATCAACCAGGATGAAGAGGAGGAAGAGGAGGAAGATTAAACCTGGCACAGCTTTTAATAAAATGTCTGGATATAAACAAATGTGTGCTGATGATTTCTTGTCTTGCTATTATATGACCATTAATGGGTTTACATTAATTCAAAATACACAATATTTAATTAGAAAGTTTTCCTTTTTCTGAACCAAAGACTGTCGTGGTTTATATTTTGCAACAATATTCCTGTATTGGCAGTCTGCTTTGATTGGATTGAAAATCAGTTATTGCATTGAAACTGGACTTATGTTCAATGTAACACAAACTTAATTTATTAAGAACAAAGGCTCAGTTGTGACTTAAGCCTATTTTGTTTGTTTTTATATGAAGTAATATTCTTGGGCTCAGCAGCATGCTCTCTGCAGGGTCTCTAATACAGCTGTGCTGTAGTAACCTAGACCAGTCAGCATGCAGCCGCAAGGGTACTTGGGGATCTTATGTTTGCCTGTAAAGGGAATATTAACATTTCAATAAGTGTTAGTCTCTTTGCATAAATATGCATAATTTTTTTTCAAATGATCCAAAATTAATCTACAACAGGGGTTTGTCTTGAGGGTGTAGGCTATTGTCGGCTTTATTTTCAGCAGCGGGCTGTGTTCAAAGGCAGGTGTGTGAGAGCAAAGTTTCAGTCCCAGTTCTCCTGTGTCCTAAAAGCAAATGTACCGGCGACAGGCACAGGACTCAGCGCTCTAGCTGCACCTAGCCTGCGCGTTTACTCTCTTGCATACAACTAGTCTAAGTGGTAACTAGGAGAGAGCACGACTAACTAGTTGTGGTTGAAATTATGGGATGCATCGTCATGGCAACAGACCAGACGTCACAATCTGGGCATGTGTGTTCCATTTTTGTCTTTCTTATTTTTCAGACTGGAGGACCTGGATAGAGATCAGTTAAAAACAAATATTTTACTTGAATACTTATGAGAAATACCCTAGTTTGATTTTTTTTAAATAGAGCGACGAATATTTGTTTTTGATGAAGAAAGACGCGGAGCTGCGGCGTCTGGAGGGTTAACTTTCTCAGCCTGAAAGGATTTTGGGGGCTATGTGATAAAGATGCCGGGGTCGCTGAGTAATGAAGACGAGGGACAGGACGACATGGATTTTGAAGACGATATGCCAGGTGAGGAGAGAGGGGGGAGGCGGGGTGTCCTTCACATTATTTTGCGCCGCTACGCCTTGAATGCAGGGAAAAGGGCTTGTCCTGCGTTCTGGAGACCACAGACGGGGGGAGAAGGAGGGGTGGGCTGCAATAAGCACAGTCATACTATTATAGGATGTTTGATTTTTTTTTTTTTTTACCTACCTTGCAGGTCCTACTGTCTTAAATATGAGCGATGTTTTTTTGTCTTTGCATCAGTCTGATTTGGGACAACGTAAAATCCTTGCGGCATGGTTGTTTGTTCTCAGGATGCATGCGTAGCCTATAGAGCTTAAATACTGGCTACCATTTGCGTAGTCCAAAAACAAGTTTGGTAAAGACAGTCACTCATATCAGGGCCTATGTTCTTTTGACTGTCTGTGTGGCGATACAGTACGTGTCAGCCTTTTTTAAAAAATATATTTTTATTATTCTTGCTTTCCATGCACATCAACAGCATCCATGTTCACGTTGTGGTGATGTTGCACTTGTGATCAACTTGGCCGCAGAGGTGTGGAAGCCACGTGTAGGCTACTCAGTAAGCAGCATTGCTCTACAATTTGGACTGTGGGATTAGCTTGACCAAATAGCCAGTTACTTTTATTGTCTCCTTAGCTAAATGGCGTGAACTGTTTGTCTGTAGTTGTGCTTTTGATGGAATTTATGTCAACCGTTAGTGAACTAGCCTAATCGATTTTTGTGATCAGGGATCCCCAGAAAGTCAAATATTGCAACGTTATGGTTCGTCTGTTATCTGATTAGAAATGCTATTCACAATGGGCTGTATCTTAGTCTACTAGCGATTGAACATTTTAAAGACAAAAGAGACATAAAAGGCTTGGCTTAATAACTCTCTGTGTCTGTTTATGATAAACCATCTCTGTTTCACACATGCCATTGTCTGTAGGCTAGTGGACGCTTCAGTCAGTTCCAAAGAGGACATTTCTATAGATCCCATTATTTATAAGAATTCTAATGACTATAAAATCAATAACCTCTTGATTACATAAATGTAACAAATGTGGACATTTTACATAGCTATTACATTTCTGTGAAGCTTGAACCTTTAAATGTAATATATCACTGTATCAGGGAGTTGAAACAACTCTCTAAGGCATTTTGGATTCAGAGCAGAGTAAACATTGCCCCTGCCTGTCACAAGTAGGCCTACAGATCACTGATAATATGTGCCTTGAATACTAATACACTGCATACAGTATTCATTATTTTAGACTCGTTCTATTGTATAGAGAGATGTAAAAAAACGAGTAGAAGGGGAGAAATGGGCTAGAAGTAAGCACTTAAATTAAGCATTTGAATACCAGTTGGTGTTAGGAATAAAAATTAAAAAAAAAAATGCAATATTCCTTGTGGATCAATAAAGTCTAAAACTGAGCCAATAGGCTGCTGTAAGTGATGAATCAAGTTATTTAGAAAGTCACAAAAAATGAATATCTTGTGTATGCAGTTTAGCTAGTTTTTACCAATAGTGTCACACAATCAGTGCAATTATGAATTTGACAGTGCAAGCTCCCTCTTTGACCTCTGTCAAAAGACCAGCAATCTGGCAAATAAGGTCAGACATTTCTTGGCATTAGATGCTCTCACACAATTAAAATACAACATGGAAGAAGTGAATCCCAGAGCGACTTAAAGACCAAGAGCTTATCACAGCCTTTATTTGCTGTGACACATAAAGTGTCCTAATTCTCTTTGTTTCACTCGAAGTGCTTACAATGTCACACACTGTTTCTTTGTGTCTTCTCTTTTAATTGTTTTATTCTTTCACAAAAATAAAAAAATTGTCATGGGCTGCTGCAATGTTGTCCCCAATTGGATAGAGCTCTATTTTTGGATTCTGTGAAACTTGACACCATTTTTTGCGTGCACACATTGGCATTTCATTAAAGCTGCATGCTTGTATGACATGTAGGCCTACTTGCAGATTAACATTGCAGTTGTTTTATATTTCTTTTTCACATATCATGTTTCTGATATCCTCAGTAATAGATACAATGTTAATGGTGCTATTTGAGCCCCATCTTTGTATCACTCTGATAATGTATCATGGCATTTGAGTCTGTAACTATAAACTCTTAATCAATGGAGAAGGAAAACCTTGGTGTAGTCTACAAAGTAGTTTAGTGCCATGCAATGCTTGACAACATAAAGTAGGTTGGGGGCCAACAGCCAAAGGGATAATGCATTTTGCTCTAAACTTTACATTTCTCACTTGGGAGATGCTCATGAATTGGATTTCTTCTAAAGTCTAGTGGTCAAGGCCTTGTAAAAAAGTACAGTAATGAGTGTGTTTATACTGATCATACCAAAGGCTAGCTTCACGTCTACCTTTGTTTTGTACTAATCTAATGAATTTGTTGCCATAGTCCCCTTTGTGTAAATATAATCCAGATACCAGCCAGCTACTGACCTACAGTTTATCTGTATTAAATGTCTAAGCACTAAGAACTTAAAATAAACAACAACACTCCACCTTAATCTGTAGACATACAGTAAAAGAGAGAGTTTTCTAACGTGGTCGTGTTTACAGTTTACATTCAACCAAGAGTCAGACAATGCCTGTGACATCATAAACCAGAGCAACATTTACACATTCATACACCAGAGCAATATTCACACATTCATACCGGGACCGGACTACTTATTCCTACTGACTGGAAGTTCAAACAGCCTTGTGTGACAACAGCTCCTTCGAGTTCCATGCTGTTACCATCACCCACCCTGTTAAAAGTCATTTTGTAGTTATCTATCGGCCCCCAGGTCAGCTTGGACATTTCTTGGAGGAGTTGGATGCGCTTCTTTCATCCTTCCCTGAGGATGGTACTCCTCTGGTGGTATTAGGAGACTTCAACATCCACCTTGAAAAGCCACAGGCTGCTAACTTCATTAACCTAACTGCATCATTTGACCTCAAGCAGGTTTCCACATCGGCAACCCACAAGTCTGGTAACCAACTAGATCTTATGAACACAAGGTACTGCTCCACTCGGCAAACTCAGGTCACGCCACTGCACACTTCCAATCATTTCTTCATTACTCTCGACCTTTACCTAACTTCTCCAGACAATGCAATTGTTTTACCGCTGGTCACTTTCCGACGCAACCTGCAAAAAACGTCTACTACCATTCTAGGTTAATCAACTCACCTGACTCGCGCACTCTCTTTAAAACCTTTTCTGCCCTCCTTTGTCCGCCTGCTCCCCCACCTTCATCGGATTTAACAGCTGATGATTTTGCGTCTTTCTTTATAAAGAAAACGACCGCCATCAGCAGTCAGTTCTCTGCGCCACCACCGAGCTCATTCAGACCCCTGATATGTGTTTGCTCACTTCCTTCGCTCCTCTAACTGAAGCAGATGTTTCCAAGGTCATTAGTTCTAACCACCCTACTACCTGCCCGCTGGATCCCATCCCCACACATCTCCTTCAGGCCATCTCTCCATCTGTCGTGCCTGCTCTCACCCACATCATCAACTCATCCCTTTCCACTGGGCCATTCCCCACAGCTTTCAAAGAGGCCCGCATCACACCACTATTGAAGAAACCCACTCTTAACCCTACACTTCTAAAAAACTACAGACTGGTTTCCCTCCTTCCCTTCATTGCCAAAGCTCTGGAGCGAGTTGTGTTTACTCAGCTCTCATCCTTTCTCACACGGAACAACCTCCTGGAACAGAACCAGTCTGGGTTCAAGAGCGGACATTCCACCGAAACTGCCCTGCTCTCAGTCATCGAAGCTCTGAGACTGGCAAAGGCAACATCCAAGTCATCTGTACTCATCTTACTGGATCTGTCTGCTGCTTTTGACACTGTTAATCATCACATCCTCCTGTCCTCTCTCAGGGCGATGGGTGTCTCTGGAATGGCGTTGCAATGGTTCAAGTCTTACCTCTCGGATAGGTCATTCAGAGTATCCTGGAGAAACGAGGTCTCCGAGTCCCAACATCTCAATACAGGGGTGCCACAGGGCTCAGTGCTTGGACCGCTACTCTTTTCCATATACATGACATCCCTTGGCTCTGTCATCCAGAAGCATGGCTTTTCCTATCACTGCTATGCAGATGACACTCAACTCCACCTGTCATTTCAACCTGACGATCCGACGGTCTCTGCTCGCGCCTCGGCATGTCTGAGTGACATCTCACTTTGGATGAAGGACCATCACCTGCAGCTGAACCTTGCAAAAACAGAACTGCTTGTGATTCCGGCCAATCCAAAGACCCACCACAACCTCTCCATTCAACTAGGCCCATCAACCATTACACCGTCCAGCACTGCCAGAAATCTGGGAGTGGTAATTGATGATCAGCTAAACTTCACAAGTCATGACGCCAGCACCACCTGGTCCTGTAGATTCATCCTCTACAACATTAGGAAAATTAGACCTTTCCTATCAGAGCACTCTACGCAAATTCTAGTCCAGGCTCTTGTCTTGTCCAAACTGGATTATTGCAATGCTCTACTGGCTGGACTCCCTGCCTGAACAATCAAACCTCTGTAGCTGATCCAGAATCTAGCGGCAAGAGTGGTCTTTAATGAACCAAAGAGAGCGCACGTAACTCCTCTATTCATTAGTTTACACTGGCTCCCGGTTGACGCCCGCATCAAGTTCAAAGCTCTGCTCTTGGCCTACAAGACCACCACTGGTTCTGCACCCTCATATCTTCACTCACTAATACAGACCTACGTTCCTACCAGATCCTTGAGCTCTGCAAATGAACAACGTCTGGTGGTACCGTCCCAAAAAGGTAAAAAATCACTCTCACGTACCTTCTCTGGCTCTGTTCCACATTGGTGGAATGATCTACCTGCTGCTACAAGATCAGCAGATTCTGTAGCCATCTTTAAAAAACGCCTGAAAACACATCTCTTCCGTCAACACCTGACTGACAAACACCGAGTTCTACTTCCTTTCTATCGATTCCTTTCTTTATAAAAAAAAACAAATCTCTTATCCTTAGCTTTGTATACTGCGCTGGGTTTAAACTGACTAGTTTTTTGTGCACTTATGCTTTTTGTACCTTGTGTTGTTAAAATTGCTTCCATTGTTTTCCTCACTTGTAAGTCTCTTTGGATAAAAATGTTTACTAAATGTAAATGTCATACACCAGAGCAACATTCACACATTCATACACCAGAGCAACATCCAAACATTCATACACCAGAGCAATATTCACACATTCATAAACCAGAGCAACATTCACACATTCATACACCAGAGCAACATTTAAACATTCATACACCAGAGCAACATTCACACATTCATACACCAGAGCAACATTCATACCCCAGAGCAACATTCACACATTCATACACCAGAGCAACATTCACACATTCATACACCAGAGCAACATTCATACACCAGAGCAACATTCACACATTCATACACCAGAGCAACATTCATACACCAGAGCAACATTCACACATTCACACACCAGAGCAACATTCAAACATTCATACACCAGAGCAACATTCACACATTTATAAACCAGAGCAACATTCATACACCAGAGCAACATTCATACACCAGAGCAACATTCACACATTCATCCACCAGAGCAACATTCACACATTCATACACCAGAGCAACATTCATACACCAGAGCAACATTCACACATTCATACACCAGAGCAACATTCACACATTCATACACCAGAGCAACATTCATACACCAGAGCAACATTCATACACCAAAGCAACATTCACACATTCATACACCAGAGCAACATTCACACATTCATAAACCAGAGCAACATTCACACATTCATACACCAGAGCAACATTCACACATTCATACACATTCAATGTTGATTCATACACCAGAGCAACATTCATACACCAGAGCAACATTCATACACCAGAGCAACATTCACACATTCATCCACCAGAGCAACATTCACACATTCATACACCAGAGCAACATTCATACACCAGAGCAACATTCACACATTCATACACCAGAGCAACATTCATACACCAGAGCAACATTCATACACCAGAGCAACATTCACACATTCATACACCAGAGCAACATTCACACATTTATACACCAGAGCAACATTCACACATTCATACACCAGAGCAACATTCACACACATTCATACACCAGAGCAACATTCATACACCAGAGCAACATTCACACATTCATACACCAGAGCAACAGTCATACAACAGAGCAACATTCACACATTCATACACCAGAGCAACATTCATACACCAGAGCAACATTCACACATTCATACACCAGAGCAACATTCACACATTCATACATTCATTCATACACACATTCAGAGGCAAGGTAGGTTAAGTGTCTTGCCCAAGAGCGGGAATCAAACCGCCAACCTTCTGGTTATAGAACCGCCTCACCACTTGAACCACTGCACCTCATTCATTTATTGTGGAAAATGGGCTATTGCTTTGATAACTGCCTAAATGCAGTAAAAATGATCAAATGTAGTATAACTGTGTTCCTGATAGTTGCCTGGAAAGGACCAGTTACAGCTTTGAAGTGCCAGATTTTCCTGTACTATATGTGTGTGTGTTTGTGCGGGATACCTCCTGCTAGCTGTGCTAAACAGAGGATAAGTGGCTGGTGAGTCTGTGTGTCTACCATGGAGGAATCCCTCCTCCTAATTTGGTCTCTCACACTGACTACCCAGGGGAATGGTAGACTGCTGGGCCTGTGTTGCTGATTGACTCTGATACACGTGCTGCATATTTCATGACTGTCAGTTTGTCTGTGTAAGATGCTCATGATGGTGAGGCAGATGAAACTGACAGAAAGGCAGAGACAAACACCACAAGAGGAAAAGGGGAATAAAATCACTTTACTTACTATGCAAGAGTCTTCCTAGTGATGCTTTGTTGGTGACTCTCTGTTCTCTTTACTTACCTCTCTCTGTGACCCACTTTGGCATCACTGAAGTTGTCTGTACACAGCAGCTATCACGTTTGTACACAGCAGCTACAAGACAGCGTGGCTGACAGGCAGCAGCAGTCCGTTTTGGTCCCAGCAAGCATTAAAGGCACTAGATATGCTCATGTAAACCTGACCTCCGTAGAGACTTCCCATTCAGTGGCAGGACAGACACATCTATTTGTGTTGTGACAGATAAATTGATGACTCAATTCATGATTGATTCATTCATTAATAATCTATACAGGGATCTTTTTGATGTTGTAATTACGTTTAAAGTAAATTTAAAGTAAATGTTTTGTTTTGTGTGCTGCTGCAGATGAGGAGGATGAGGGTCGGCGCAACATTGTTCCTCTCACGCCCCTGGACAGCTTCTTCTCTGATGACGACACCCTCAAACAACAAAAGCCCAAGAAGCCCAAGAAGATGAAAGAGGGCAAAATGCCCAAAGTTAAAAAAAGGAAGAAGGAGGTACAATGTTATTCACACACTGACCCAAACACAAGAGCTTGGCTCTCATTATTAGCTGTGAGCAGCAGTCTTTGTTTCTTAAGTCATTGCCATGTTGTTAAGTGGGCAGTTGGCTCAAAGGTGTATTTTTGCTGCTACATTGCTGCTGTAATCTAAATGAAAGGAAGTGGTCTGTCTCAGGCTTAGGGGAGGTTGACAACATTGCCAGTGTAAGCTGTGGGCACCAAGTGCCAGTTTAGAGTGCAGATTTGTGCCTGTGGTGCTGATTGCAGGGACCACATGTCAGAAGTACAGAGTTTGTGCCAAGCTGTAGTAACTGTGGGTGTCAGAGCTGAAAGAGACATTTGTAACAGTCACATTCTCTGGCTTTTAGTCGCTGACATTCCGAAAACAATTCTGATCTTAGAGCTGCCAGCAGCATTAGCACTACATTAAAATTAACCCGTCCAAGTTTTAAAATGGAAAATGAAGTGTTGAGAAGGTTTTGACCTAAGGAACGAATAGTGCAGTTTGAGGATTGACTGGTCAAACACACCAAGGTTTCTGAGGCTGGACAAAGGAGCCCAGTGAACTAAAGTGTTGCTTGATTAAAGGTATCTTTTTGTTGGATGCAATGATAAGAGTTTCAGTCTTTTTTGCCTTTATCTGGAGAAAACTACTGGTTAGCCAGTTCTTGATGGATGACAAGCACTAACAATGTTGATAAAAGGTGAAACTCTGAGTCATGAAAGAACAGTAAAGTTAATACTTGAGACCTTAAGAAAGGCAGTCTCAGTAGAGTGCATTTTTTGAACCCTGGCTAAAATTTGTCAAATTGATTATTCTGTTCTATAAAAGAAGTTAGCTGTTCTGTCACCACTCTTTCCAGTACTTTTAACACAAAATGTTTTGATATGGCCCTATAGTTTTTAGGCTCCAGTAGGTCAAGGTTAGTTTTTTAATGGAAATAACCAGTTAATTCTGGATGACACTATAAAGTTGTGAATTATAAGAGTGTACGGCGTTTCTAAAATGCTCACTCATTCTAGATCACATTAGAGTTGCTCAGTATGCCACAGCTAATAGCAAACTTTAGACTAACCACAACATCAGAGACCCATGGATAGCTAAGCCAAAATGTTGCAAAGATTTAACACAAACAACACTAATTATCTTAGCATTTTCACCAGTCCTAAAAGGGATGGTTTAGTCAATAGTTTAATGTTTATAATTCTGATTGATGACCAGGTAATTATTGGATTTGTAACATATTCAATACTAAATTTTTTATTATATATAGTGGATCATCATTTTATCTGTGTGTGAATCATTTTTTTATTCAGCTAAACCCATACTATATGCTTGAGTATTTATCCTGCTTGAGTAACTGTGGTTTTTAAACATGGCCAAGATGTTCCCCTCTGCTGGCTGGAGATGCCAGCAGTGCTGTGAGGAGCTTGGCTGGCCCTTTAGCTCCTTGTGGTAAACACTGAGCTCTGGGTCTTACTGAGCTAATGACGGGGGACTCCCTCTGACACGCTCCACTCTCACATTCACTCACACAAGCTGCTCGATAGGCTCTGCTTTCTTCCCTCAGCTACTGCTTTCACACGCCTCACCTCACTTCGCCCTGACCATGACATATGATGCTGCTTGTTCTGTCCAGCTTCTTTTGTTTTTCACTCTACTTTTCTCCCCTATTAGTTTTCCAACCTCTCCTGCTGTAATGCACTTCCTCGTTGTCAAGCCCCATCCTGAGGTCAATTGGTTCGGCTCTGAGTCTGACAATTGTTTGCTCGAGTTTATGCCAGAGAAACAGACAGGAGGAAAATGAAGGCTTTTTCTTTATTGCAACAAACACGCTGAATAAAAGTTATCAGAGTCTGTGTAATATTAGAGCCTGTACCCTGGCATAAATTTATTTATTATTAATCCAAGTAAAGTAATTGTGCCACCATGGAACCCTTTTTTTCTGGCTAAGAAACCAGTTCTTTTTACCATCTAGAAATCTAATAGCTGGTTTGAAATTAGACATCAACACAACCACAGAGATAAAGAATTGACTGGGACAAAAACTACAAATCAGGCACATTTCTATTTTATTGAGTAAAACATAGACAATGTTGGAAGTATATGTAGCTTTTTGCTACACAAGATTTCTAAGATTTTTGGCATTGCATTGAAAAAAAGGTGTAGGAATATGTACTGGGCATCCAAAGATGAGGCAATGTATAAATATCTTCTTTGTAACCTTCTATATCAGTGTAACATAACATTAATATAAACATAAGTTGTTCATGACATTACAACAATATCTAATACATTATCAATGAGTACTGTATACAGCCCTAAAACATTAAACTATCCTTTTAACACTTTCCTCGATTACAGGATGTGGCTTTGTCTGTTTTCCTACATTTTATGTTATTGAGTCAACAGCAAGGTGCTTCTTAAACCTTGCAAAGACTGTTGTTTTGGGACTGTTTGTACTTTTCAAAGCTCATTTGATATTTTTCAGTGACATGCTTTGTAATTTCCCTAAGGCTGAGCCATTATGGGAAAGCATCTAATTTGATTACATTATCAGCACTTATCTAATTCTCCTCCTCTTGAAAGTAGAGAGACAGTCTTTATTGTTTCTTTATTTGTTTTCTGTGATGTGTTTGTATCATTGAACTAGGGCCACACACAGTTTTACCTTGTTTTTACATCTGCTTTCAACAGTGTCTCTGCTTTCATGCTTATTTCTTCTCTCTACCACCACCCCCATTACCATCCCCCATCACAATCTTCAATTCTCTTTCCATTTTTTTCAGTTCCTCTCTCTCTGCTGTCCTTATGCATAAATGAGATTTGTCTAGACGAGTGCTGGAGCGCTGCTTCGGCAACCAAAGGCCTCTGCATAACCAGCTCGTTATGCAAACGCCTCTGATTGGATGGCACCGTTCCATTGGCTGCCGCTGCTATATGCTGTGCATTGTGAACAGGCGTAGAGAACGACTGATGAGAAGAGGAAAAGACACATAGGAAGGGGACCCTGTGAACAGAAAGAGAAAACAACATAAAAGCAGTGTGTTTGATGAAAACAAGAGAAAGTGATGGAAAGGAAGTTGTGTGAGAGGGAGGAGAGGAAGGGGTGAGCGGCAGGAAAGAAAAGTAGGAATAGAGAGAGAGAAAGCGAGAGCCAGACACTGCTCAAATTTGGTCGCCATGGCAACACAGCCAGGCTGCTAAGGTTGGTGGGTGCTGCGGCAACGTGAGCTTTTCTACTGCGCTACAGTCTCGCTCTGGATCCATACACACATCACTGGACTGCTGAGCAACAGGCATCAAGTACTGACTCACTCCAGAACTGCAACATACATACATAAATACATAATGTATAGTATACAGACACATGTATACACAGAATTATACACATACAAGGATCATCACCAAAGCCAAAATATCTGCAAAACAAAAGGGGGGAATTGTGGGTAGGTTTCAGGACTTTCTTTGTTTCTCACAAAAGATGACCTTTATATTGTGCATTAGCCCACATAATTACATAGCAGCACAAAAGCATCTTGAAATGTGAGGTGAATGGTGTATAAAAACGAGAAAATAGCACAAACTTTTTACTCACACCATTTCAGTCAGATTCAGAGAGTTACGCACTATGAGCCCACCACAAGCATGCACCAGTAAATTTTCTCATATGCAACTCTCCCTGTCTCACAAACAACACCTGCTACCTGCTACGTTTATATAGCTCTCCAGATGTCTCATATTAAGCACGCAGAATGCAGCTTGTGGCACAGAACAACTCAGTGCTAGTGTCTCATAATTTTATCTTACATTGGTTGATTTTAAATCTGTCTAAAACATAGGGGTTTCTTGTACTATGTTTGTCAGTGCTTGGCCTTGTTGTAGAGTAACATTATAACTGTTATTAAATTTCATACATTACTCCTTCAAAGTGGTTAAATGAACACATTAGTTTAGAACTGACATTGTGGTGCAGCGTAAGGTATATTTTTATTTTATGTAAGGTAAACATTTATCCACCGTCTGCTTTTCCCAGTCTGGGAAAAGCAATATAAGCAGAGATGATGCCCAGACTTTTGTCTTAAACATTTTCTCCAGCGCCTGCGGGGATACTGTGGCTTTCCCAGGCCAGCCAAGAGACAGTAGTAGTAGCGGGTTAGCCCCGAGGCCCCCTCATGGCTAGACATGCCCAGAACATTTTCCAGGGAGGTGCCCAGGAAAGATGCCCTACTCGACTTCACTCAATGTTAAGGAGCAGTGACTCTCCTCAAAGTTCCTCATGCTATCTCTAAGGAAGCACCCATCCCTCATTCTGTCTGCTTATATCTAAGATGTTGTCCTTTAGATCTTGACCCACATGACTGTCTGAGGCTAGAAGTGGATGTTGTACCAATCCTTCATTTATTTCAAATTTTATATATGGAAATTTTGTAAAAAATAAAAATGTTTTTTTTAAACAAATAACAATGCAAAAACACACAAAAGCCAGCAAAACAAAACAAAGAGACAATTGAAAGTGTCCACAGTCCTCCACGGTGCTGCTCAGCACTGAGGCCATGGCAGTGCCAGCAAAGTGGAGGTATGTGGCCCATTGGGATGGAGAGAGTGGGTTATGAGTGGGGAAAGAGTTCCAGTACCAATTTATGCCAGTTCAGTTTTGTGGGGGGCTTGTCACTGATCCAGGACAAGAGAATATTCTCCAATGCTTCTGTTAACTCTACCACTCCATCATTCACTCACACGTGAACAAGACCCCAGGATAGTTGAACATCTTCAGTTGAGGCAGGAACTCCTCCTTAACCTGGAGAGGGGGAAAGCAACCCTTTTCCAAGTGAGAACCATTGGCTTGGACATGGCTGTGCGGATTCACTTGGCCGTAGTTTGTTCTAGTGCAAGCTTAATGTCCTGGTTTGACAAAGCCATCAGGACAACATCATCTGCTTAAAGCAGAGGTGAAATGCTGTGGGCACCAAATTGTACTCTCAACAAACCCAGGCACTGCCTAGAAATTCTGTTCATAAAAATACAGAATTGGTGACACAGGGCAGCCTACTAGAGCCCAACATGCACCAGGACACTGGGAATATATAGTGTGTAATAACAATCCTCTTTTAGAAATATAAAAAGGGAATAATTTTTATTTAACCAAAAATCATAAATTAAGTTCCATGAATTCAAAATAATCGACAGCAAATCTATGATGTATATTCAAACTGCATGAACTAATAAGTCTTAGTCTTCATACATCTATGCCGTGGTGTCGTACAGGGAGGAATCCAACCAAGAGTGGACAGTGACCTGGAGGAGCCCTCAGAGGTGGAAGAAGAAAGGGAACGCCCAGAAATGGCATCTGAGAGTGAGAGCAGTATGTACGGACCCACCAAAAAGAAAAAGAAGAAACCTAAGGAGAAGAAGGAGAAAAAGCCCAGAAAGAAGAAAAGAGATGAGGAAGATGATGATGACGATGATGATGGGACCATGAAAGTAAGCATGGCTAAGATGGAGAGTTCAACTCATTTTGTAATGTTATGTATTTTAAGTTCACAGTGAAGCACAAGAAATGTAGTGTTAAATGTAATCAAGTGTTATTAAAGATTATTGTTGATATAAGTTTTAAGTACTCATTCAACGGTTTATCTGTTGTATTAATAGTTATGTCTTGTCTTTCCATTTCTTGTTCTTATTTGATTTTATACCAAAGGAACCTAAATCCTCAAGCCAACTAATGCAAGAGTGGGGCCTTGAAGACGTTCAATATGGCTTCACTGAAGATGATTACAAAACCATAACCAACTACAAGGCCTTCAGCCAGTTCCTCAGGCAAGCATCTTACCCTGGTCAAAGCCTGGATTATTATGTCACATTAAACTGCCTTGTGGCAGCTCTTTCTGCTGTGGCTTGTCACTGAGCAGCTTCTAACAAAAACACTACAGTGAGACTAGAGAGTGGTATGTGGAGCCTACACAGCACTTTTTGTTTAAGATGGGGAACTCGACTGTTGGTATAAAAAGTCTGTCTCACCTGGGGCTGTCTGGCTCTGCTAAGCCTCCGTTCTGACAAAGTGGAGCATGGCTCCTGCAGTGCCCCTGTGTGTAGTCAGCTGCTTACTGGAAGCCTGTGACAGCTGGGAGGCACTGGGACTTGCTGTTCTGACCTACTATCTTTCACAGGCCACAGTGCCAAACCTCAAGCTGTTGTATGACAAATCACAAACAGCTCAAAGGCACAGGAAAGCTGAGAGAACAAAACTTAAGGGGCACAGGGCTGTCAACAAATCACACCCATATCCCCTTGGTGCTGAGTGAGGCAGAAACTACATAAAGGAGAATGAAGTGTGACATAATAAAGCTGCCGTTGTTAACCTTTCTCCCTCTGGCTTTCCGCAGGCCTCTTATTGCCAAGAAGAACCCCAAGATTCCCATGTCAAAGATGATGACAGTGTTAGGGGCCAAGTGGCGGGAATTCAGTGCCAACAACCCGTTCAAAGGCGCATCTGCCACTGCTGTAGCTGCTGCAGTGGCAGCCGCTGTGGAGACAGTTACTGTGGCTCAGCCAATATCTGTGAGCAGCAGCCAGCCAACCTCTCAGCTGGGGCCACTCAAAAAAGCCAAAACCAAAGAGGGGAAGGGTAAGGTCGGCTGAACTGTGACCAAGTACTTATTATAGAAATAATAGTCTGAGGTTTAAGTAGAGTAAGGCTGGGTAAAACTGTGTTTTAGTCTGATACATGGCCTTTGAAAAGTGGTCTAAAGACTAGTCTTGAGTACTACAACCCTGGCACTAAATGTATGCTTGTGTGGTCTGGATTTCTCAGGACCAGGAGTCAGAAAGAAAAGCAAGACTACAAAGGACATTAAGAAGAAAGCCAAGCAGAAAAAGACCAAATCAAAGTCAGGCCAAAGTGGAAAGAAGAAGAAAACATCTTCGGTACATCTTTGTTTTATTGCTAAACAATATTCCTCAAGCCAGTAGGTCTTCTGTTGTGTGTTTTCTGTGGTCATATACATAATATTTGGCAGAAGCATTGTGTACTTTAATTTCTGTTATAGCTCTGGGGTCTTTTTTCATTGTGTGCTTTTGCAGAGTGAGGAAGACTTCTTGGAGGAATCCGACTTTGATGACATCAGCATCCACAGTGCCTCAGTGCTCTCTGATATCCCTGGGGCTACTACCAAGAAAAAGTCTCGGCGTGGGCGTAAAAAAAGGAAAAGTATGTTTACAGTGCACAATAACTGTAGGAGACATAGGTAAATAAGAGCACTGTGTATGTGTGTGTGTTTGTATGACTGCTGCCCCGGTGCAGGGAGGTTGGGGCGCACGTGGGCATACTGTAAGTGTGTGTGTGTGTGTGTGTGTGTGTGTGTGTGTGTGTAAGTGTGTGGCACACACCTGGGGCATGAATGGGGTCGCCATCATTTTTATTCACCACTACAATACGCTACTCTACGCCACAAAATGATTCATCTTACCATACTGTGTCCATCTATGTCAGGTGTCATTGTTTCCATCACTGTGATAGCTGCAGCTCTAATGAAAACAATGAAACAAAAGCTTCCTGGATCTCAGCGTCACTGTTTCATAGCCTCCTAGCGCGTCACACAACTATACGAGCCATAAGACTCTATATGAGCCACCTCTCAGCGGCTACAAGGTTTGAGAAGAAGCCGCAACACTAACAATTATCTGCTGTTTTTTTCCACTGCTAATTCATGCTCAAATACCCGAAACACTGTGTTTGGGTCTTGATGCTAAGCATATACAGTATATTTATCCTCGGACAGTTTTTTTGATCAATCCCAAAAATGTAGTAGTAGTAATAGTCCATATCCATCACCGTTTGTTTTTGTACATTGTCTTTGCTTTTTTAGAAGAGGACGGGGATGGCTATGAGACAGACCATCAGGACTACTGTGAAGTTTGCCAACAAGGCGGTGAAATAATCCTTTGTGACACCTGCCCCAGAGCGTACCACCTGGTTTGTCTGGACCCTGAGCTGGAGAAGGCCCCCGAAGGCAAATGGAGCTGTCCGCACTGTGTAAGTACTGTGAGCTAGTGTAATCATACTAATTCATGGTCATTATGAGACAATATGACGACACTGACTGTGCTATAGTAGAATTATCAAGACCACAATATTCAAGACTTAAGTCCTCCCCAAGGTAAAAGTGCACAGATGACACAAGGACATTATGTACAGTACATTTTCAATACTGTGCTTTGTCAAAAAAAATATATTATTATGTTATAACATAACTCTTCCATACTGTACTGCACTCTGATATTTATTTATTCATTTAGCAGACGCTTTTATCCAAAGCGACTTACATTACATTACCAGTGTTACAGTCACTGGAGGCAAGGTGGGTTAAGTGTCTTGCCCAAGGACACAACGACAGTATGAACTGTGGGGAGAGCGGGAATCGAACCGCCTACCTTCCGGTTGAAAGACGACCGCTCTACCCACTGAGCTACTGCCGATATAGGTGTCTTGTGCTTTTTTGAGTCCTTCGTAAACCTGCATAGGTATTACATTTTCAATGTGTAAAATGTTCTGGTTTTGAGTGCACAATGTTGCTGAATGGCTAGTGCTACTCCTGAATTTGTTGCAGATTTAATCTAGAATGGTATGGTAGTGAAATAAATGTCTGTGTCCTTACATCTCCCAGGAGAAGGAGGGGATCCAATGGGAGGCCAAAGATGAAGATGAGGATGAAGAGGAGCCTGTAGGAGAGGAAGAGGATGACCACATGGAGTTTTGTAGAGTGTGTAAAGACGGAGGAGAACTGTTGTGTTGCGACACCTGCCCATCGTCCTACCACATTCACTGCCTCAACCCACCTCTGCCTGAGATACCCAACGGAGAGTGGCTGTGTCCACGCTGCATGGTAAGCTCATGTTTATGGGTTAAAAATGCCTCAGAACAAATTTGCATAACTTCTGTTTTCTTGGGCATATTCTGAGTATATTGGCAGTGATTATGGCTTATACCACAGGTCAAATGAAAAAGGCTACTGGGCTTTTCTTTTTTTTTCTCCCTGTGCCCCATGCACAGAGGAAAAGCACTTCAGAGCAACTAGTTAGAGACCCATGCTAAGTGGCACACCTTGGCAGAAGGTTGTCAGAAGAAGAACATTTTCTACAATTTGTAGAAAATTTATGCTGTTAACACAAAATCCCAGTTATGAAAAACTAAAATTCTAACGCAGCATCTAAAGACCACAGAACTGCACAAGCAAAAAAGTCTGCAATTTAGAATTTTAATTTGTCATAAAATTTTGTGTGGATTTTGAGATCCAAACAAGTTCCTGGAAGAAAGAGTGCTAATTGCCTTTATTCATTTTCAGTGCCCACCTCTAAAAGGTAAGGTCCAGAAGATTTTGCACTGGACATGGGGAGACCCTCCACTGCCAGCTGAGCTTCCTCCTGGAGCTGATGGCAAGCCGATGGATCCACTGACCAAACCCCCGCTCAAGGGTCATCCAGAGAGGGAGTTCTTTGTCAAATGGGCTGGCCTCTCATACTGGCACTGCTCTTGGGTCAGCGAGCTGCAGGTGAGACACCACAACCAGGTGTACAGTCCAACTTTTCAGCTTCTCTGCCAAAAGGAGTTGTGTGTTGCCTGTGTCTCAAAATTGATCACTGTGGAAGTGTTTTGGTCATCTTTTGAAGGTGTCATTTGAAAATGTACAACCATGTTTACATTGTTACATGTCAAATTATTCAGACTGCAGAAGTTACTGTAAACAAATCAGTTTCCCTAATTTTTTTCTTCATTACATTAGCTTTGGAACTCAGTGGTCAACATAATTAAGTACATAGATATTTAGATATTTAGAAAGATATTTCCCTTCTAAAGATTTCATCCAAGCCAGTGATGAATTAAACTGAAGACTGACTGTGCCTGCTCTGCTTGCAGTTGGAGTTGTACCATACTGTCATGTATAGAAACTACCAGCGAAAGAATGACATGGACGAGCCCCCGCCATACGACTACGGCTCTGGAGAAGAGGAGCTGAACAGTGAGAAGAGAAAGAGCAAAGACCCTCAGTATGCTGTGATGGAGGAGCGCTTCTACCGCTACGGCATCAAACCTGAGTGGATGATTATTCATCGGATAGTCAACCACAGGTGGCTCCTGACAAAAACCCTGAGCTATTTTTGTGAATGAAAGTGTGATAATGTACATTTGCACATGATCTTGTGTTATCTTTTTATTTCAATTAAGCACAAGGCAAAAACAAACAATCAAAGAATGCTCTAAAAGTGTTCTTTTAGATCAGTGTTCATGTAAATAGTTAGAGCAATTGTATAAGATATGCTTTAAGACTCAGTCTAGTACAAAACTACTGTCTTAAGCTATGACTGCAGTGTAATCTTGTGATGCTTATAAGGTAGACATTTTAATAAAAATGTTGTTCTAACTGCTGTAATGTTTACTTATAGCTCAGTTGGGATTTTCTGTTTGTCCTTTTGTTTAATTTCCTAGTTTTGATAAGGACGGGGATGTGCACTACCTAATCAAGTGGCGAGACCTTCCCTATGACCAGTGCACATGGGAAACAGATGGCTTTGAAATCCCAGAATATGACAGCCATAAAACGTGTTATTGGGACCACAGGTCTTTTTTTTGTTTTATTTTTAAACATTGTAACTAAATAGCATGACCTAAATATAATCCCTCAGTTTCAATTAGGATTTGAATCAGTTACCCTTACTTCCCAGGGAGCAAATTCTCGGAGAAGACCAACGCCCCTTGGTGGTGAGGAAAGGAAAGCTACCCAATGAAGACCGTCCAAAGAGGGAGATCCCACCTGATGCGCCAATCATTGATGTAAGTATTTGAATGCACTTTTGTCACAGTCAGATGCGCAATTGTACTTTTGTTTTGTTTTATTGTAGCTAAATGCTTTAAACCAATCTTCTACTCTATTCTCCAGCCAACCATAAAATTTGAGCACCAGCCATGGTACATTAATGCCACAGGAGGAACACTGCATCCATATCAACTGGAGGGACTGAACTGGTTGAGATTCTCATGGGCACAGGGCACTGATACCATCTTAGCTGATGAGATGGGTCTGGGAAAGACTGTCCAGACAATTGTCTTTCTTTACTCTCTTTATAAAGAGGTGAAGGTTTTTTATTTTGATTAAACATCACTATTATATTGCAAAATCTATCCTGTCATCACTTTTCATTTTTTAACTCTTAGGGTCACTCTAAGGGGCCTTTCTTGGTGAGTGCGCCTCTCTCAACTATTATCAACTGGGAAAGGGAGTTTGAGATGTGGGCTCCAGATTTCTATGTGGTAACATACACCGGTGACAAAGACAGTCGGGCGACTATCAGGGAGAATGAGTTCACTTTTGAAGATAATGCAGTGAAAACCGGCCGCAAAGTATTTCGAATGAAGGTTGGCCTCGTTTGTCAATCTCAAATACTCTGCTAATACTGTGCTATTGTGCTATGTGTACTAAATTATGTGCTTTAACTGTTTGTTCTTTCTCTACAGAAAGATACTCCAATTAAATTCCATGTGCTGCTTACGTCCTATGAGTTAATCACCATAGATCAAGCTATTCTGGGCTCAGTCACTTGGGCTTGTCTAGTTGTAGATGAAGCCCACAGACTGAAGAACAATCAGTCAAAGGTAGAGCAACATTTCTGCACACTTGGCAATCTGTAGAGTCAGATATTTTGAGTCACCTTTCATGAATGTCTGGTGCAGTTTTTCAGAATTTTGAATGGGTATAAGATCTACTACAAGCTGTTGCTCACTGGGACACCTCTTCAGAACAATTTGGAAGAACTGTTCCACTTACTTAACTTTCTCACCCCAGAGCGCTTCAAGTGAGTACCCTTTCAACATGAGCTTTATTTCCTTCATCTTTTGATCTTTTTTTGCAGAAAAAGCTAGCCGGGCCTTTAAATGCATTAATCAACTTTTATTTGTAGAGGTTCTTCCAAATGGTTTGGCCAAAGTGATTTACAAATATATCATAGAACAATAGGACAAAACAAAAGCCAATTATTTGTCTTCAGCTTATATTTAAAGTTAAAGGTAATTCATTGGGGCAAAGTATTCGGAATCTACAATGAATGAACAATCAAGAATAGAATTTACTGTTTATACTTCGATCTAAGAAGTTGAATGCAGTTGGACAGTTCTCTGCAAATCACTGCACAAAATCTCCAAAGCATTTTAGATTATTCTTATTAGATAATTGTACAAAGCCATAGAGTGGGAGTTGTCACATACTGTCCAGTGTAACTCTAAGACTATGGCACTTTTGTCTGATAATTCCAATCAAATAGAATTGAATTGTCTGTGCAGTAACTTGGAAGGCTTCCTTGAGGAGTTTGCTGATATTTCCAAAGAGGACCAGATCAAGAAGCTTCATGACCTGCTTGGGCCTCACATGCTCAGACGCTTAAAAGCGGATGTCTTTAAGAATATGCCAGCAAAGACAGAGTTGATTGTCAGAGTGGAACTCAGCCCTATGCAGAAGTAAGTCCGGGTTCTGTGGGTAATTCTTGAAAATGCTACACTGCTGCTGTCTGCAACTTCTAATAAAACAAAACTAGCGACTAACTTGCTTAATTTAATATAACTAACTTTGTTACATTGAGTTTTTCACTGTTAATAGCAGCCAAAAAACCTTACTTGCTTAAAAATTACCCATAGTAACATGTTTTGCTTGTAATGTAATCTAATAACCCTTTTCACTCATTCCTACATCTGTCACCGGACATCTAGGAAGTATTACAAGTTCATCTTGACACGGAACTTTGAGGCTCTGAACTCCAAAGGTGGTGGAAATCAAGTGTCATTGCTTAATATCATGATGGACTTAAAGAAGTGCTGCAACCATCCATATTTATTCCCTGTGGCAGCTGTGGTAATGACACATTTTATCATTATTTAAATAATTTATTTATCATTAATACTTTTTATATTTGGGGTTATGTGTCCTGATATTTAAATACATACCCATCTTAAGTTGTATTCCCTGTGCTAACTGACATGTTTTGTAGGAGGCTCCTGTTTTACCCAATGGATCATATGATGGCAATCTGTTGGTGAAGTCCTCAGGAAAACTGACATTGCTTCAGAAAATGCTCAAGAACCTAAAAGACGAAGGGCACAGAGTTCTTATTTTCTCACAGGTAAAAAAATAAATAATAGCAAGATAAGCATTGCCTTTTACTGATCGGTTGTAAGTAGTAGTTTGGGCCTTGATTCCCAGGATTAAACAGATAATTGTGTAATTGGTGATTGTGAGGCTGGACAAGACTTATAATGCTATTGTGCCTAAAGCTGCCGTTCTGTTTCTATCACAGATGACAAAGATGCTGGATCTGCTTGAGGATTTCTTGGAATTTGAGGGGTATAAATATGAACGCATTGATGGTGCAATTACTGGAGGCTTGCGGCAGGAGGCCATAGATCGTTTTAATGGTTAGCTCCTTGTTTGTAAGAAGGCCTTTGTAGATTTTTACACGTCTTCATTTTTTTTACTTAATTTTTGCTGTAGCACCGGGTGCTCAACAGTTTTGCTTCCTGTTGTCAACTCGAGCTGGAGGTCTGGGCATCAACCTGGCAAGTGCAGACACTGTCATCATCTACGACTCGGACTGGAATCCTCACAATGACATTCAAGTACTTCACCCAATCTCACTTTACTGCTTTTGTTACTGTTAAAAATTTGACATTTCTATGTAAATTTAGTGGATATATCATTCTTTATTCTTTTCAGGCTTTTAGCAGAGCCCACCGTATTGGACAAAATAGGAAGGTAATGATCTATCGCTTTGTCACACGAGGCTCGGTAGAAGAGCGCATTACTCAGGTTGCTAAAAGGAAGATGATGCTGACCCACCTTGTGGTCCGACCCGGTCTGGGTTCTAAAACTGGATCCATGTCCAAACAAGAACTAGATGACATTCTCAAGTTTGGCACTGAGGAGCTTTTTAAAAATGAAATGGAAGCAGTAGGTGAGTATCAAATGTTCCTCTATCCTTTTTTAATGCAACACAAAAATAGATTTAACCTTACTCAATCAATAGCAATAAGTAACTGCAAGAGTGTTTATTAATAAAATGTTTTTAGAGTTCAGAGATATTATTTCACATTTTCCCTGTTGGGAATGCATGCGTCTACATAAACAGTATTTATTATATTGTTATAGTCTATAGTCTACAATCAGATTGTGTAAGCTCATTATTAATCAAAAGTGGGAGCAAAAAAAACCCATACAACATATGCTCATGGGCCTTCTTTTCAGGTGATAACAAAGATGGTGAGGAAGGAAATGTCATTCATTATGATGATGATGCCATTTCAAAGCTATTGGACCGCAGCCAAGATGCAACCGAAGACACTGAGATCCAGAATATGAACGAGTACCTGAGCTCCTTTAAGGTAGCCCAGTACGTGGTCAAGGAAGAGGACGGAGAGGTAAATATTTGTCTTTTAACACTGCACATGCACAAAGGTAAACACACGTTTTGCTGTCTTACGCCATTTTAAAATGACAATTTAGTGAAGTCAAAAGGCAAACAAAACAGGGATACAGATTTAAATGGTAAATTGTGAGGAACACGAGATTTTAAAATTAGAATAATTGAGCTAAAAGTTGGGGGTATGTTTTAAAAGACAAAATCACTATAATAAATATAATAGATAAAAAATAACTAATTACAAAATAAATATGGTGATAAATCTTCTTAGGTAGGTCGTTCCAGAGTTGGGGGGCTCTGACTGAGAACAGGTCACCTTTAGTCTTGAGCCTCAACTTTGGAACAGTTAACGGACCCTCCTGAAGATTTAAGCCTGCCTGGAGGCTCGTAAGGTGTAAAAAATTTAGTTTTGTAGCTCAGAGCGAGGTCTAAAAGTGATCAGGAAAATCTTAAAATCAATTTTAAAAAGCACAGGGAGGCAGTGGAGTGAGGCTGTTAAAACCTGTGAGAAACCTAAATCTGCATTATAATGGAAAAAAAATCTCCATTAAGTTGTATTCGGTGTATTTAGCACGGGTGTAAGCAGTCTTAAAGACTGACACTTTTGTGTATGTGTGTACTTTCACATGAGCAGGAGGAAGTTGAGCGGGAGATCATAAAGCAGGAGGAGAACGTTGATCCAGATTATTGGGAAAAACTCCTTCGTCACCATTATGAGCAGCAGCAGGAAGACCTGGCTCGAAACCTCGGCAAGGGCAAACGTATTCGGAAACAGGTCAACTACAACGACACTACTCAGGAGGACCAAGGTAGAGCCTGCATGTTATCTGTCCTGATACTTGCACAGTTACATTACAGAGAAGACATACATCTAAAGGCTATATTACCATAAGTATTATTTTAAGGAATCAGCTTGACCTGTTGGGAGGTCAGGTTGACTTTACTAGTCAAAGACACAAATTAGGCCAGTGTTACTTTTCTGTGTCTATATTGCATAAATATATAACTCAATATTACATCCAAAAGCAATATATCTAATGGGCAAGTCCATTCCACCCATAAACAGTATTTTCAGACACAACTAATTGAAACTAAGCATTGTTAAATCATTGATAATTAGACTTCAAAGACATTTTCAAGACGACTACTTTGCAAATCATGATTAAAATTATGACGCATAAATTTAGACTAGTGCACACCCATTATTTAAGACTTTACTTTAAGTGTTGGTCAAAAGCTCTTATTCATCTACTTATTTTGATTTATTTTGATGTCTTGCTAATGACCCGATTCTAATTCAATAACAGAGCAGTGCGCAGGTATCCGACGGAGCTACAAGCACAGGCTTGGCTTCATTAGTGGGCTAACAAGGTGACAGTATCTGAACACGGAATAATTTGGATTTATTGCTTCAGAAAACAACTGCATACAAATTAATCACCTTGTTTATTAAATTCTCTTAGCCCTGGATTCTCAACAAGAGCTTTTGACCTGCATTATGTTGCCGCACAGTGTGTTATTCTTGACCCAAACTCTTCTATCTCTCATATAGTTCCTTTAATGGTTTTATACACATAAGTAATTTGAGCACTTTGAAAGTATTTTCGAAGGCCCCAGTTATCACAGGTCAACAGCAGTTGCAGTCTAAAAGGCAATTGCACTGGAGTAGTCTCCTCAGAAGTGGTACAGTGTGTGCGTGTAGTGGTCTGTAGTATTCTGCAGTGCCATGGCGCCCTCAGGTGGCCACCAATGGAAGCGAATGCAATGTACTGTTTCTCTTTGATGTGTGGCTCAGAATGGCAGGATGATCTTTCAGACAATCAGTCGGAGTACTCTGTGGGGTCCGAGGATGAGGATGAAGACTTTGAGGAGAGGCCTGAAGGTGAGTTAAAGAAAAACTTTTAATCCTATATTGTTTGGCACCACTGCAAAATATATTCTTTAAAAAATAAGGTTGTACTTAATTGTACCGAAGTTATTGAGATAGTTTGATTAAAATAATTTAATATGTGTTTGCACAGGTGGACGCAGACAGTCTCGTCGACAGCTCAGGGGTGACAAAGACAAACCTCTGCCACCACTACTGGCACGGGTTGGGGGCAGTATTGAGGTATAAATGAGAAGAAATTCTCATACTCAACATATGCTATTTGAGTGTACATGTTTGTCTTGAAAATGACATGACTAAATCTGGTGACTGGGTTCTTATTCTTCAAATTTAACTAATTTAAAAAAAATGATTATAATATATGTGTACCTCTTTTAAGTATTTATTAAAGAACCTTAAGGAAAACTCCAACAGTTTAACAACAGGTCCAAAAAAGTATTTTAAAATGCATTCATAATTAAGCATACATTTTCCAAGAGTAACTAATATTACTCTTGTTGTATATCCAATGTTACTATCAAGGTGCTGGGCTTCAATGCTCGCCAGAGAAAAGCTTTCCTCAATGCCATCATGCGCTGGGGCATGCCTCCTCAAGATGCCTTCAACTCCCACTGGTTGGTCAGAGACTTGAAAGGGAAGAGTGAGCGTGAGTTCAGGTAACTCCCGGACAGCTTTTCATCCTAAATCTGTCACTTTATAAAGTGATTTCAGTAACCATGTCATAAATTGTCTTAGAAATGAAAGACGGCTGAATGTCAAGGCTGAATGTCTTTTTAATATATTTTATCATCTTTTATTGTCTTTTTAAAGGCTCATCATACGTTTGCATGAGATGGCCTTTTCCATCTTTTCCAAATAACCAAATTATCACTTTTAACTTTATATATTCTAATAATGGGGGCGGCAGTAGCTCAGTGGTAGAGCGGCCGTCCTTCAATCGGAAGGTAGTAGGATCGATTCCCGCTCGCCCCACAGTTCATACTGTCGTTGTGTCCTTGGGCAAGACACTTAACCCACCTTGCCTCCAGTGACTGTAACACTGGTAATGTAATGTAAGTCGCTTTGGATAAAAGCGTCTGCTAAATGAATAAATGTAAATGTAAATGTAATATTGTTTATTTGTATAATTTATATTAGAAAATGTTCAGCAAATTACTTCTTACCTATTCTGTTGACCTAAAAAAAAAATGGAAATGAGTTATACTTTCAATAGATTAACAAGGTTATTGAAGCGTTCCTATTTATCCCCCCTCGCAACGAAGGAGAACATTTCCGACTTATTTCATATCCCTCATGATTCATATGCCCTAATCAAGTGTAAACACAGACAAGATGGAAATCATTTCAAACTTTTACTTGAATTCTCCCCAGTCAGTAACATCAAATACTCTAGTTTCAAAGCATACTTTTTTATAGACTCATGTTTTAGTCAAATTGATAGTGTGTTGGAAATGTTCATTACACTACTCAAAAAAAGCCCTTCTTCACTGAGTTTTTTTGTTCATCAGGGCTTATGTATCTCTGTTCATGAGACATCTGTGTGAGCCTGGTGCAGATGGAGCAGAGACCTTTGCCGATGGAGTCCCTCGAGAGGGTTTGTCTCGTCAGCACGTCCTCACAAGGATCGGTGTCATGTCTCTTGTTAGGAAAAAGGTACCAGTTATTCTGACATTGACAAGATACAGTTTCATCTCAAACGCACTCACTGTTCTGCTGGGGCACTTTGAGATTAGACAAAGTAGGTCAAACTGTCTGAGCACAGGCCGACATGAGGAACAAGTCGTTTTAGAGCTGTCAGACCTAAAAATATTTTCTAAAAAAGTCTTCTCTCCTAGTTTAGTTTATCCAATGTACATTATATGTTTGGGGGGGAAGTGTTAGTGTCAGTGTTATTCTCTGTTTTAGGTTCAAGAGTTTGAGCATGTAAATGGGAAATTGAGCTCTCCAGATCTCATTCCCATTGGAATGGAGCTGAAGAAACTGACGGAGAGTGTATCTTCGGATCCTAACACCCCTGTACCTTCCAGTCCGGTCACTACACAACCAAGTACTCCGGTCCCACCAGGTGAGAATAGAGTCTGCTCTGACAATCTTGGTATGTACGTACGTTTACAGTATATGGTCTGTACTCTAAGCTGTTGTCTTTGCTGCAGAAAAGCTAGAATCCCTCTTGGGAATGGCAGAAGACAAGGAGACTCCGGAGCAAGAGAGCAAGAGGTTGTCAGAGCAAGAAGTGAGGGCAAGTGATCTGACTTTGTGTCTTGACCGCCAACTTGTGGTTTTTCATATTTAAACCATCCTCTGTCAAACTTTAACACCTGTTAACTTTTCTCTCTTGCCCTTTTCTAACTTTCCCTCTTTCTCCTTTTCATGCCCTGTTTGTTATTTTCCTCGGCAGACTCCCAGCGCAGACACGACTTCTGCACCTGAGAAGACGACTGACAGCGAAGAAGCTAAGGCCAGCTCAGTGGAGAAAACAGGAGATGAGAGGGACAGAACCGAATCGCCCTGTGCTAAGACAGAATCAGCTGCCAACCTAAAAGAGTCCTCTTTGAAGCAGACAGAGCTGTCAGCCAGTCAAACATCGCCTAAAGGTGAGCGCTGTACCTGATGTGCTGCAAAGTATATTTTTTTCCGCGAGGCTTGTTTTGGCTTTAATTGAAGCGATTGGGTTTGTGTTAACCTCAGTGGAGGCCTGTAAAGAAACAGAGAAGTCTTCAGAGAAAGGAGATGCTTATTCCCCTCAGGCAAAAAGTGAAGACAAGGAAAATAAGCCAAGTATGAATCCCTAAATGCAAGAGACACAGACATAAAATATACATTATCCATGTTGTCAAAGATGTATTGTAGTACATGTCTATTGTCTGGTTTATCGCTTGTTTCTCTAGCCGCTGCAGATGATATGAAAAGTGATGATCTGTTAGAGGGACGGTTAAATGGGGACAAAGACACACTGGATGAGATAGAAGAGAGCAGGAAAGAGGAGAAAAATGGATACAAAACCAAGTTCATGTTCAACATAGCTGATGGGGGTTTTACAGGTAAGAATACATTTTTTTTTATAGTTAGTACAGTAACTTTAACAACAATAACTTTTAATAACTTTAAGACCAAATTTATTCTCACATCTAAATGATTTCACGTGGGATTGAATCCATTCAAATCTAGTACAGGGCCCAGGTTGAGTGACTGAATGGTTGACCTAAATCTGATCAGTCCTAACATGATGCATGCCATGAAACATGCACAAGGCATTTTTTTTACCTTTGTGTGTTGGCTGATCATTAGAAATCCCAGAAAATATAGAAAGCACATACACATATTCTATATCTGTGAAGGTTCTCACTCATCCAGGTCATCTTGAAGAAAAGGTTAAAGCAAAGGCATCTGGACTTTTCAAGGTGAATTTTATATTCTAGGCTTAGCAATGGCCATAACAGCAATGTTTATTGGTGCAACAGTGAGGTGTTAGAAGTATTTAGGGTGACACTAATCCTTGTTATCGTTTGCCCACACATTTGTTAGCTTCCATTTCCCAAAATCCTTCTTAAAATAAAAATTTTACATTAAAGCCTGGAGTCTGTTTTTAGTTTAATTTTGTTTTTTGTATCCTCACACATTTGTCAATATTTGTTGTTAACCAAAGCTTTGGAATCAATAGCAGAAAGCACATTAACAAATAAACATTATCTGATAAAGTGTTGCTTTCTTTGTAAGAGCACCTAATTAGTGCAGCTAATGTGCACAAATGAAATGTTAATAAATTTGGTAAATAATTATTTTTTGTACTTTCCACCTTGGAATGTATGTTGGTAATAAAAATAAATCCGTGTTTTTCTACTCAATACCAAGACTTTTTCTATAACCTTTTATTCTCATATAAATCTAGTTTGTGTTGTAAACACCCTCTGACACTCTTTTGTATCATCCAAAAACATCTTTGGTGAGACTGTCTGGCTGTGTATTTACCCCACCAGAGTTACACACCCTCTGGCAAACAGAGGAACGAGCGGCACTGTCTTCTGGAAAGATGCATGACATCTGGCACCGTCGCCATGACTACTGGCTATTGGCTGGCATTGTAACGTATCCTTTCCCAGATGTAAGAGTCTGAGCATCTGTCCAAGTAATGTAATGATATTTACACAATGTGAGAAGCTATGTTTTCTTGCGATGTTATTTTGGAGGGTTTTATGAAGTGTTCCTCTTGTTTGTTCTCCTTGACCCATTTTTCTCAGACATGGCTACGCCCGCTGGCAGGACATTCAAAATGACCCGCGTTATGCTATTTTGAATGAGCCTTTCAAGACTGAGATGCATAAAGGCAACTACCTGGAGATGAAGAACAAGTTCCTGGCCCGTCGCTTTAAGGCAAATGTCAAGTCTTTGTAATTAATAATAACAACCCTGGAGCTGAAAAACCTTGAGAATTAGCAGATTTGTCACGCCAAATTAGATAAATTATATCTAATATAAAGTGTCTCTTATGTAAATTTATTGGATGACTTTATGTTTTCTCTGTAGTTGCTGGAACAAGCGCTGGTGATTGAAGAACAGCTAAGAAGGGCAGCGTACCTGAACATGACGCAGGACCCCAGTCACCCAGCCATGGCACTCAACACACGCTTCACTGAGGTGGAATGTTTGGCAGAGTCCCACCAACATCTGTCAAAAGAGTCTCTGGCCGGGAATAAGCCTGCAAATGCTGTGCTACACAAAGGTCTCTGGTCCACTTTCACCACAGTTAAATAATCCCAAGACTGAGGGAGTATCCTGGAAATCATGTTTTTATGGACAGACCTATCTTTATTTGACTGAAGATAGATGTCAACAACCACCAAGCTATAGATTAAAATGACTGATATTGTATTTGGAAACTACATTGTCTTACACTGTATTTTTTTTTTTTAAATCAAGCTAAAACAAATGCTTACGTAAATATGTGTCATGCCAACTTGTTGGTCACAGTGGCTTTTATTTTGTTTTATTTTTGTACTATTGTAAAACATAGTTGCTGTGATAAGAAGAGTAAAAAGTTTGGGATAAGTCCAAAACCAAAAAAAAAGGCACTGAGTAATGTTCTTGCCTGTGACCCGTACTGATTTAGTTGCCTGTGAAAGATTTGATGGCATTTCCTTTTTAGCAGCTGTTAATTTCAGGCCTTGGATCACACATAAATCAGCTTTTAATTGAGGTTACCCACACTTATATTAAATTGAATTTTGCTCGACTTTTCATGCATTTTCATTTAGTTACGGTGTTATTTTCTCTCATGAATTAAACTATGCGCTCTATTCAAGATGGTAATACTATTTTTTATTAATGTTGTGAGTGTGTTTATGTATTTATGCAGTGTTGAACCAGTTGGAAGAACTTCTGAGTGACATGAAAGCAGATGTGACTCGACTGCCCAACATGCTGTCCAGGATCCCGCCAGTGTCGGCTCGCCTACAGATGTCTGAGAGGAGCATCTTGAGCCGCCTCACTAGCCGAGGCACTGAGCCTCCACCACAGCAGGTGGGAAGAAGTTTCAGACTGCAGATAATATCACTTGATTTATATCCTTTTCTGTGCTTGCAATGTCTTAAAAAAGCACCACTCTTCTTTTTGATCTTCTTAATTATTTAAAATAAAGCTACCCGTAATAAAGTGCTAATCCTCAAACCTGATTTTGTGCTTTTGTTTTGCTTAGAATTGCTAGACTCCTCCTTTAATGGCTGTTGTTTTACAGCAGATGCTTATTGTTAATGGAAGTAAGGACACAAGCTCATTAAATTGAAAATCCAGTCTCAGTAAATTTTAGAAATAAAAGGCTATGGCACACAAACTTTGAAGTGCTATGTAGTCACGACTCAGCAACCAAATTACATCTTCAAAACAGTGTGGAGGCTTATACTCCTCTATCCCCCACAGAGCAGCTTCCCCAGGTGGAGTAGAAAAGAATTCCCTACAGTTGTTTACTTTCTCCACTGAGCTTCACAGTTTCAGTCCCAGTGGATTCAACAATGACTGTTTTGTGGACCTGTACTCTCCAGCTGACTGATAGTGTTTTATTTTACAAGAGGAAACTGTGTTAACTTAGCAAGGAAATTGCCTGGTGCTGTGTGTTCTTTGGTTGCTATGCCGACATTTATTGTAACCTCAGAGATAGTCAGCAATCTGGCTGTGCTTTCTCATATGGCACCGTAACCGATCTTTGATTTGTTCTTCAGCCTTTCAGTCAGGGTGCTTTCGGCTGCTCACAGATGTACAGCAGCAGCTTTGGTGGGGGCTTCAGAGGGCACGGAGGCCAGCCCATGGTCAACTACAGCCAAATGCCCCTGGGACCATACGTTAGCGGTAAGGGACTGCTTTAAAATCAACAAATGGTAACATAAAACAAGCAGGACTGAAAGGGCTTTTTGTTAGAAACATAATCAAGTAAATATGTATAAACCACATCAAGGCAAAATACATCAAGGAAGTAAAGAAAAGTTGTAAATAATAATGTGACATGTATTTTTAAGAATTTCATACCATGTAGACTTACAATAAACTATTAAAATGTGGGTACACTGTACAAAAAAAATTATATTTCTATTACATGGAATACCTAGTCTGACTTACCAGACCCACCGACATTCACTTTAGATTAGAATGGCTGGGCAGGCTACATAATACCAATGATTCAATGCAAATTCATGATGGTATGTTTTTAAAGTAAGTAAAAATATATATACTGTATATATCACCACATTTACATTTACATTTAGTAATTTAGCATTTATCCAAAGTGACTTACATGTGGCTTCATGTCTATTACAGTGCATAGTTAAAATAGAAGACACTAGTGGAGTTTCTTTCAACACATTGAAAGGATGCTTTTTGAAAACTATTTAACAAATTCACATTTTCCTCTGTAGTTTCCAAGAAATGTGGGCGTTAAAACATTCATTTTTTCCTTATAGTGTCATCAAATGGACCCCCACCCCCCACAAGCCTTCTGGACAAGAAGTCACTTGACTCCTTGAGAGATGTGGCCACGCCTGATCTGAAATCAGGAAAACCCAGTGATGTCATCTGCATTGAAGACTAGACTGACAAGTTTTTAAAACTGACCTGCAGTCAGACTCCCAGGGATGGTATCTGCCAAGATGACAATGGCTCTTTCCTTTTGCCACATCTTGCTCTTTCTCTTGCTCATACATACCCAACTTTGACTTCAGATACCCAGAATCAAGCTATTTGTCTGAGAATGAGGTCATTAATGTTTTGATCAAAGAAGATGTATCTTATGTAACAATTGCACTTTTATCTCTTAAGGATACAGTGTAAGTATTTCAGTCGATATTATCTTTTGCTAACCTGTGCCAGTGAGCTGAACACTAGAAGAGTGAATGGAGCAGCAGAATTTAGGAGCTGATTTTTTCAGACCTGACAGAAAGGTAAACTATTGCAATGCGTGTTCTTTGGGAATCATTTAAATTATGGAATATGTCATTTGTTTGTGCCAGTTGTGGTATCTATATTTTGCCCACACTCTATTGCTTTGTCCATTAGCCTGTGCACTGTGAGTGTGCCCCAGTGGAGCTTGGTACTAGGACAACTGCAGTCATGGCTTGATAGGAGATTGCTTTATTGAGGGCCAACTTTTTTTTACTTTAAAAGAGTATATGTGTTTAGTCATACATGTAATAAGAAGTAGATAAAGTATTAATTTTAATGCATCAAAATATCTTGTCATTAATGCAGTAGCTAGACTCTGACTGAACCCCAAGGATAAACCTGACTGCAGTATTTCTAACCTATAGGGGGGGCTTTTTTGTACTGTATATATTTAGGCTGCTGTTTATTTTACCTCACCTCATCTCCAGTCATAGTGAAAATACACACAGTATACCTGAGTTATATCACAATATTAGCTCATGTTGAGATAAATACAGAGTGGAGAAGACTGGTAATCTGTGTTTGGTACAGTATTGTGATTATTCCATATATGAATGTCAGTAGTGGTAGATCTTAACCCTGGAGCCATAACCAGTGGACTGCACTATAAACAAGAATGATTGTGGTCCAAACATTACTGAGAACCGTTGGGGCCCTTTTGTTGCTCAATTTTATGTTACGTAAGATTTTGCCATTCAAAGCTCCAAACCTGAACAATATGGTTTGGCGTTAATGTGATGCATTTGCTCCATATGTAAAGATTGAACTAAATAGTGTAAACCTAAGTAAGGTTGTCTTTTTATCAATTTTTAGGACCAATGTTGCACATCAGTACTGTACAATATCTTGCTGCTTTACTTGATGTGGAGACAGGTTAGCATCGTGCAGGTTTTGTCTTTTGCTTAAGACTGACTCTTCAACAGCAAAACAATCCTTTTATAAGTTTACTTTTTGAATGAATAGACAAAATGTGCAACATGCTCCTGGCTTTTCATTTTTCTTTTTTTCTTAATTTTATTTCCAAAGAGCAACTGTTCAGACTATTGCCATTGAAACTGCAATTGTTTGACCTTGTTAAATGATGATGTTTAGACAAATCTAAACTCTTGAGTCTGTTGCTCTGGTGATAAGTGCATTCTCTTAATTGCTTAATGCCATTGAATGTTTGTCTAGAGGTACTCGTGTTGTTTCTGAAATGAAACACTAACATTGCGGTTTTAAGATATCATCTATAACTAAAACATAATGAACTGCATCATATCTTTTTGTTGTTAGTGTTTATCAGTGCTGTTTTGTTGCTGTTTCTGTAGGAGCCATCTGCTACTTGAAGATGTATTAGGTTGCTTGACAGATAAAACCTCAGAAACATGTAAATACTTGAAAGACTTTTTGAAAATCTCCTATAGAGTTGAAAAAGTTGAATGTCTGCTGGATGATGTTGCCATAGAACTGCAGTGTGCACTGTATGTCCTCATCAGTCAAATGTCATGTCTTTTTCCCTCTGCAGTGATGACAATGAGAATAACTACTAAACACCTGGATGAAATGCAATCAAACTGAAGTCAGTATGAATGTAATTTCTGTTAGAAAAAAGGCTTCAGTCTAATATTATAAATATGTTAACAATGTATGTAAATGCTTATTATTGTGGCTTCTAAAGCTACCAAAAGACCCTGGTAAAGGCACCTTTAATGCAGTAAATGCACAGCATGTGAAGCGTTTGATATAACGGTTCACTTTGAGGAGGACGCTAGTGTGTTCAGCATTTACAGACAATGAGCTCCAAGCAGTGTAATGGTTCAGATATTTGTGCTGTACAGCAACTGAATGAAAAAAGTGAATAGTCATCTTTTTATTTGTTTTCTGTGTATTTGCTCAATGTGTTTTAATAAATCTTCTTGACAACAGTAAAACAGTGTGACTTCACGTTTGGATTATTAAAGTGAGTGCATTTAAAATCTGAGCCAGTTTAAGACAACCCCATACATGATGGGTTTTATTGTACTGACCTTACCTTGTGTTTATTTGCACCGGCCCTCTGTAAATGCAATTATGGGCTGAGATCGGAAGCAGCACTAAGGAGCATAGGCAGGTGACAATAGTTATTTATTAAGTGTAGGCTTGCATATTTACACACCACAAGATACAGAATTATTGTGTTTTGTGTTGAACTGTAATAAGGTGATGAGCCAATACCAAGAAATAAAAAAAATAATGTGGTTTCTAAAAAAGAGGTAACTTGTCTATCTTTGTAAAAGTGCAATAAAAGTATTAACATCCATGTCTCACAATAACATGAAAACATGAATGTAGTTTGTTAAAGTCATTGTAATGATTGTCTTATTGTTCAAACACTATTAGCCTGTCACTTCATAAAGTTGAATTTTGATTTTATTTTATCTATTTTTTTCTGACATGGCAGCCATGAGCTTGTGTAATTGTATTTTCTGTCTGGAAATAAAACCCAAACTTTCAACATATCACATAACAGTCCTACTGTCCTACATGAAGAGGCCCAGCTTCGATTATCAGGTTGTTATCAATTTGTCTAAACTATTTCCGCATACATATAAAAAAAAACAGTTAGAATTGAAGGTCATTTTAATGAGTTAGTTGTAAACTCTTTTTTCAAGCTCTGGAGGCCGTCCCTTTTAAAGACTAATTCAATTCGCACTGATTTCATGATTAGCACAACGTTTTACATGGCTTGATTCCAAGTAACCGGTCTAGCCAAATGCGGAAGTGTTATTAATTCTCTTAATCCCGCCTACTTGTTTTAAGCGTCTCCTCTGATTGGTGCAATTGCCTCCTGCTACACTGTCTATTGGCTGAAAGCTCGGCTCTCATTCTGTCATTGGTCAGCTGCGTGTGAGGAACCCTTGCCCTGTTTTTGCCGCTGTCTAGGCAACAGTGAGGGGCCTGGAGTGAAGGAGGAGGGAGGGACGCAAAGAAAAGACAGACAAGAGACTGGGGTAGGTTTGGGGGAAGGACCCGTGAATAAAGAGGGACACAGAGGGGCGAGCATGGAGGAATAGAACTAAAGCAAAGCCATAAAAAAGGGGAGGGAGAAAGCGGGTTACCTCATCCCGAGCTGCTAGCACGCACGGTGCAAGAGGGAACTTGTGGGAAAGTAAACAGCACAGGAGAATTCAGTCTGTGTTTAGCCACTCGCAGCAGCCCTCGCTGGAATCTATGAAGATGAGTAGGCTGGAGCCGGCAGTGTGGTAAAAACTGACTCAGAGTTTATTGGAGGATTAAAGGGTCACCAGGGAGTTCCTGAAGCTTCTCCGAGGACAGACTGAGAACGAGAAGGTGAGAGACATATACGTTATTGTAGACTGTTCATGTGTGCCCTGAATCTCCTTCCTTATTCTCAGTGTGGTTAGCATGTTGCACTGACAGCACTTTTGTTCTATGGGCCATTGATGGAGTACGGTTTACGGTGGGTTTGTTCCTCTTTTTTTCCCTGTATGTGACAACCAGAGCAGCTTTGATGCCAAGGGAAGTCTGAGTAAGAGATGGAAAGATGGGCATGGCAGATATTCTTGTGGGTCTTTGGCAGAGTACACACCATCATGGACGATTAAACCTGAGCCTACCTCAGAGAGCCAGCAAAGCCAGAAAATCTTCAGAGCACGAGGCCTTGTTTTGGTAGCAGCCGGGTCTCAGACAGGCACCAGATAGGATGAGTGAATTATCTGCAGGTCAGTGTAGATTCAAACCCTTGGCTAGCTGGTTAGCTGCCTTTTTTCAGCCTCTGGCTATTATAAGCCATTCCCTGGCCCAGTCTTAACTACACAAGTTTGACGGTTGCTTCCCAGAGTACAATGGCCCCTCCCAGGATGGATTTCATGGTGCCTCTGTACTATGTCCAGAAGAGAAGGGGGAGACTGGGAGGAGGAGAGGGGGAGCTAAGGGACCTCTGACCAACTCATTTGCATTTTGAGTTAGGGCACTGTTTCTGCTGCATTCACCGGATGTCCGAGGAGCCTCCCCCTACTACCAAAGCATTTTTTCTTGAAACTCCATGGATTCACTGTATCAGATTTTCTTCTCCTTAGTCACAGTCCGACACTTTCACCAGCCTCAAACAATCCATGCATGCATAGCCTAAAGCTGCCACAAAGACCCCACTGTCAAAGGGTACTCTTTCTTTAGCTGCACATAAAACTGATGAAAACCTGCACTCATGCAATTGTGAAGCACACATTCAAGGCCTTGGTGAACAATTAGTTATTTGATAGCAGTGACACGCCTCCCAAGTGTTTACTTGTGTGCTGTATTACACACAGTAGACCCAAAGGAATGTCAATATAATTAACACAAAGACAGACTTCAAACTTATTTTTTGCTCAGTCAAATTTGCATCCCACAGCCCAAATACCAAAACCCAAACCTTATGATAACAGAATTTAGTGCCATTGTAAGGTATTCTCACTGTTGTTTTAATGTGTAAATAATAATGCCTAGTTCAGTCATTTTGATATGTGGTTGATACACAGATTATAGACCATTTAGATAAAATGGATGTCGCGCTCCCATTGGTCCCCTATTCACCGATATTGTCATTACGACAGGGTAATAAAATGGCGGTTACATCCGGGCTTTTTGTCTTTTACTGCATAGTAAAACAATAGTTTTCAGATAGCATAAACGGACATATTAATCAAAAATATCAAAGTAAAAACGTAGCTCTAGAGACCGAGCCATTTTTTGTACCAGGCTCTAAACATGATTTTTTAAACATGTAAAGTTGCCATTGGGTTTCTCCTTATATTTCCGCCTTTGGAGCCTGCCCTCTGGTGGACGGCGGTATATTGCTGTATTTCGCTGTAGGTCGCCGTATGGCGGCGCCCTTACTCGAGGACCGTTTAAGAGGTTCCATGAGAGAGGCTTGGGTGGATATTAATATGCAACAAAAAGTGATTCTTGAACATGTAACAGCTAGTATGTCAGGTACGTCAAAAGTAGCATGTGACTTTTCTCCAATCAAATGAACACAATGACAATGCCAAAGGCAACAACTGACAGCAGGAATCCACCCTCACAGCACCAATGATCTGTGACCACTAATAATTAACATCCAAACCCAGATCAGACCCAGGATCCTGATAAACAATATAACCTCATGTGTAAAGCATGTAACACAACATGCTGTACGACATTAACTTAAAATAAATAGATATGTTAAGATTTGCATATAAAATTACAAAGTTTGATGTTTAGAATTGTGTGTAGAAATACTTGCCTTTTATCATACATCCATACAACAGACCTTTTTTGATGATTAAGGGAATTGGGGAGAATACACTGCTCATATTGCAATATAATAAAGTATATTGCTTGCATGATAAGCTCTGTCATATTTTGACCAGTGATTCCTCCAACTTTGCTGTCCTTTGAAAGACATATGACTTGCCATAACAGGAGAGTGTGTAAATACTCTGATGAACAGCCGCTGTCACAGTATCTCCTCCCATTGATCACTGGAGGAACTCAAAATTTGCTGGGTAATTAGGAAATAATACACCTCCATATCTGGAGATAACCTTTTAAAATAAAATTATGGATTTTATTACAACAATAATAGTGTGACAGAATGAGGTTGCTGTAAATTGGAGTCAGAGAAAGAAAGAAGCTCTGCATGAGGAATATTAAACTTAATGGAACTGTACAGATAATAAACAGATAAAATACAATATGATCAAAATGTGTTTTTCTTAATACTGACAATGGGTTCTTGGCCTACAAAGTTTAAACTTTCAGGTGTAACTTCTTTATAATAGCTTAATTAAAAACAACCAATGTTCCCGAAAAAGAAACGAGCACAAGCCACCATTGAGACACAGTGAGAGTACCATTTATTCAAAAACATGCACATGTATAATCTCTGGTTCATGAGGTGGACAGTGGGTCCAATGCTCTATTGTGTTGAGCAGAAATGGCAGATGGGAGGCGGCTGTTACTCCCACTGTGTCCTTGACTAATGTGACACCACCATCACATCACTGCTGCTGCTATGGACTGACATTGCTCCAGTTGTTCTACACAGCAAAGGGCATATGAAGGCCAGACTGGCTTCTTAATGAATAATAAAGTTCTGCTAAAAATAACGGGTAGTAGAATAAACTCATATGCTTAGATAACCCTCGTATCATGTTTTGTTTACTCTGTAATATGATATTCCACGTGGAATTTGGCATAAAGTCATCAAAAATTCACTTTCAGTAAAATTTTAAATATTCATAAGCTTCAGGATATAAAATGCAAAAGGCTAAACCATGTCTTGTGTACTAAAATCCTGCATAGGGAATTACTGTGTTGAACTCGGTTCATAAAATCTACAAATGCCCGTGAACATCCTCCTACTCAGATTATTGGCTTTTGACTGTCAAAGCAAAAATGCATTCCTTCTGTTATTGTGCTGTGCAGGTACTAAATTGGTTAAGGTCATAGGAAGTCATCGGGGAAGATGAAGGCCTAAGACTTGTTTGTGACTAGCACTGTTTGCACAGTTTCATTTGCTTATAGTAGTTTGAACATTGCTCTCTATAAATGTGTCCAAAACAAAATATTCACTACAGATTACATGATTCAGTCATTGTGGATAACATAATTAGCTAACATAGGTCCGTATGACTACTGTAGATCAAATGATTTCTTACCTGCTGCTAGTTTCTGGCTGCTCTTTCAATAATTTAAACTATTTTCTAGGCTTTTGACTCCTATTGGATAAAAGGAGGCCTGGATACTTGAAAATGCATATTTCAAATGTTGCAAGGTGCACTCTGTAGTAATGTCTGTTTAAATAAAAAAACAAAAACATCTCTAGTTACACTTTTAACACACATTACAAAACAACAAAACAGAAATAACATAGCTCCTGAAAATAAACTGTCTATAATAATTGTGGCATGAAGAAGGTGTACCTCATTTTTCCTGCAACATCCTTCAACTCATTACCACATTTGGTGCACACCGGGAGACTTTCGGAGCCTTATGTAGGTCAGGGACAGGGTGTGTTGGTGTTGGATTCATTTCTGTATTCTGTGATGTATCTTATTTTCCTCTTAAGAATAGCTTTCACACAGCACCACTCTTGGGGCTCTTTGTTTTCCCAAACTGGAGTCATTCTGATGCCTTGTCCTAGTGCCTTCCCTCAAAGAAACCTGCTCAAAATACCTGTCCTTTTGATCTAGAAGGGGTGATTTAGAAGACAAACATTGCCATCTCATTTTCTATACCAGAATGAACTAGACAATGGCATATAGAGACCAGTCTAGAGTCTGAATAGATTCATAAAGATCTGAGGATTTCTGTGAAGTGAAGCATAGAAATGCCAAATAGTAACACATTTCTTTGGTTTGTTGGCAAAATTTGCTGACTCCTTCAGAAAATAATTCGCCATTCTCCCAATTTGGACCATAATGTGTGTAGCCATGGCTCAGATGACCTGTGAGCTAATTGGTAGCCCTGGAACAATGCTTTCTCAGGCTGAACTCAGAACTTATTCCACTGACAAAAGAGTCATTGTTGTTTTGATCAACAAATGTAGGCTGAGTGGAACAGTGTGGTTAGAGATGTGAGTAAGGCCTAAAGACTGCATATGCATGAATATTCTTACATTTATACTTTTTTTTTTTTACATACATAGGAGTTCCAGATAATATTATTTTTAACCAAATTGTCAAAAGAAAATTTAAAATTGAACTTGAAGGGTGAATGACATTATGACAGCTCTTGGACTAGAAACCATTCTAAAGACCACTTCTTAAAGGGGTTTGTCTTGTCTTACTCAAATTCTTGTTTTAGTCTTGGATATTTAGGTCTCACCACACCTTTTTAGTGATAATGAAGATAAATGAAGATAATTTTATCTTACTTTCTCTAAATGCTGAACCCTCAATGTGCTTGGACTTGTAGTGTTTGGATGTTATGTCTGTTGTCTGTTATCTCCAATATGTTATGGTCTTTGTCTTGATCCCTCAGTCTTTTCTTGCGCTGGTTTTGATACTGTCTGGTGTCTATCTGGGTTAAGGTTTTCTTGACTACTTCCTTACTTGTATTCAGGTTAAGCAATACATGCTGGCAATAGTTTCGCAATGGCCCAGAATATTCCCGCCAGGCAGTGTTCTACCGCCTTCGCTCCATGTTGTCATTTCCCAAAAGATCCCAACAAACTGCCTTATCCAGTCCAAAAATGTCTCAGGATTGGAGGCTGCACAGCGCTGATCAAAATGCAAAGCATATGCTGGGTTGAGGACAGTTGCACTAACATGAACTCAAACAAGGCCGGCATGTGAGAGAAAATCACCACCTTGTGAAATAATAACGGCTGAGTAAAGTGTGCCTTAAGGGAATATATGACATATAAAACTGTTATTTTATTTTCTGATGTGCACATTGTAAATCTTCCATTACAGATACAGCTGTGAAGGTGTGAGAAATTTACCTGGATAGACAGTGTTGATAAGACATAATGGAATTACCCTCTTAAGATAATTGAGGTCTGCAATGTTTAACACATTTCAATACTGGCTGTGTGGATATTTTAATTAATGTGTCACCAAGCTTCTTCACTCTTAGATTTAGCTAACATTAAGAAATTGTCATATGTCATGTTTGCTTTGCTTGGATTAGTATGTGTTGCATGCAGAGTCCGTGGCAGTTTATAATAATGGAATTTTTACAGTGCAGATTTCTATCACAATATAATTATAAAAGGTGGCGTTTTTAAGCGGATTTGATATGTTCATAAACACAAAAGAACATTCCAGTACAAACAAAGTCTGCGTACCCTTTGCCTTGTCATTAAAACAATAGGTTGATTACAGCACTGAAAGGTGGGTAGGGTTCATCAGACTGGTAAATCTAAAGAATTATCATCTTATCATATCTGTGTCATTTAATAAGATTTATATGATATCAAAGCTGAAGCAACATTTTCCGTATCGTTTTCTGTGCTAAATGTGTCCATAAGGTGGTATTGTATCAATCATTCTGTCATCACAGCTGATATGACTGACATCTCATAAAAACAAAAAAAAAAAGACCTATCTATTTAAACTTGACTCTATCTCTCTTTCAGTGATCATGTCTTCTGTGATGTCTGAGCAACCCCAGAAGGAAGACGAAGAGGAAGAAGACGAGGAGCAGGGTGAGGAATTTGTATTTGAGGACAGCACAGATGAAGAAAACCTTCCGGAGCCGAGCAAAGAAAATGCATCCGAGTCTGCGTCATTGTCTAAAATGGAAAACAATGAGACGTCACACAGCAATTTACAAACGGACACAGAGAATAAGAGCCAAGATCTTTGCAAAGATTCACCTCCTGCGGGTCAGGAGGACGGGTCAATGAAGGATGGAACAACTATTCCACTTTCAGGTAAATATAACTGGAGATAGACATAAAATGGTCAATAGTTGCATTAGCTTTTAAAATAGCATCTTCTCAACTTCCCCTACTTAATGTCCAAACATGTATATGAAAAGTTGGTATTGTTTAGAGACAATTGTTCTATTTACTTAACTACAGGGTTACTCATAATAAGGTCAAATTTCCATTGTTGTAGAAATTGAGGAACTACACACAGACAGGTTTGGTTGCTTTAGCTATTTCTATGAGGGTTTTAATCTCTATTTAACAAGATGTAGTTTGTGTCTCAAGAAGACGGGTACAAAGAGGAAAGCAGAGTTAACTTTGCCCTTTCAGAGTTGTGTAGATGTATGTTAGAGAGTTAGTCGTGATTTATTAAGTGCCCGGCTAATTTTACTAAACAGGCAGACCAAGGTAAAGCTACAGGGGTTTATGTCTCAGAGAGGTTCTGTTGGACAAAGTGAAGTGATTAGTGCTTAATTAAAAACCTTTTTTACCAAGTCTGAGCGTGCTAATCCGTTAAGTGGGCTGTGGAGATGTGTATGGGGATTCAGGGTGTTGATAATAGCATGTAGTGGAGGTCTGTTATGTAACTGGGAGTAGCTCTGTAACAATGTGGGGATTTCTGGTCCCACTCTGGCCGGATGACATTAATTTATATAGTGGCTTTCCAAAAAAAAAATCGATCATGGCATTTGTTTAACAGCACTTTCCTTGTTCCCCTGGTGTTGGAAAATACAGAACAACCATGTAGTTGGTATTTGACCTGCGCCAACTGAACAATTAACCCATGTCGGCAATATTAAGATTATTTTTCTGCTTTTTTTTCTGACATTTGCAGAAAGTGCAAAGTCACTAACAGCTTTTGAAACTTACTTTTAATTGCGATTACAAAGTTCTGCATCTTGCTTATTTGTGTTTTCCTCTCTTTGAAAAGCTGTGTTTAATGCTGCTGTTTTCCCTCATTCTGACAGATGTTCCAGTTAGTGAGTCACCCAGCTGGTAAGTTGCCTTTAATTTCTATCCCACAGTAATGTTGATGTAGAGCCAATCTCTACATAGTATCCATCAGTGTTATGTCAGTATTTTGTCATTTTGTCTGAGATAATGTCATGCTACACTCTTCCAAACGAAGCGCACTATTCAGAGAGACTGTGATGCCTTGCCACATTTGCCAGATGGCATGTCACACCTAGAGTGACAAGTGGTAATAACAAACGTAAATGATGTTTCTAGCAGGTAAATTTCAGGGTGGCCTCGTTCTGGTGATCTATTTTAAATCCTAATTGGACGCAACAATAGCAATATTTTTTGCGTTATTACAAATGTGACATAAGCAATGGCTTTGTTTCCAATGTTGTAAAATGTTTAGGATCAGCAGCTAATATTTGAATAAACCTTATTTCCATTTAACTCTGGTTTACATGAAGTGAGAGCCAACTTGGAGCTTCCAGTGTCTGGGCCCAGTGTATTGATGGAGAGCCCTTGGATATGTTGAGGCCCCACACCTGGCTCTAAGGAAGTGTGCTCAGAAAACCGATGGTAGACTTTAGGTTTTGTATTCCTGTGGGGTTTCCTGTGATGAAAAAGGCCTACATTTGTGCACAGAGGGTGTATAGGTGCATGTGTGTATCTCAAATTTGGAATGCAATGTGTGTTAGAGCAACCAAGTCACAGTGTGGTCTGAGCAATTTCTCATGCTGCAAAATTTCTGCTGAGTGCACATTTCCTTTAGCTTTAGTCAATAGCCTGCCTTTTAAAGAAGAGCTATCAATAGCACTTTTCCAGCATCAAGGTGTTAAGACTGTCAGCACATCCTGCTGATCTGTCAGCACATTTAGCATAATATTGCCAAATCTATTTTGTGACTTATTGCAGAAATATGGGTTTTTCTTAGCACTGCTATGACAGCACATCAGCTGCTTATACTTATTAGGCTCAAGGCAAAGAGCTTTGTGTGCTCGGCTGTTTGATGCCAGCGTTTACTTCTAGAGCCACCTTTTCCTAATGACAGTTTTCATTAAATGTCTTGCACAAAAACCCAGCAATGAAAAGATAAACACAAAGTGCCATGACAGTGTGGCACGTCTGTGTCTTGGTTGTGCACAAAGAGCACAAACCTCAGAGAATATAACTTTTTATTGGACTTATTTGTTTCGTTTACTTTCACCTTTTCACATTTTTTGCAATCCTGCTGAACTTTACACCTTTGACTTTCCAAAAGAAACTCATCTAATGGGGCTAAGAGAGCACATTTATTTTTCAGCACCACTTTTTTGTTGACTCTTTCACCTCACACTCACCTTAGTGTTGTGTGCTGTGAGACCAAAAGAAAGAGGTGATCGTGTAGAGAACAAACAAACATCCATCATCAAGTATTATAAAAGCAATCTCCCAAATACATTCAGTGGCCAATCTAATTATAGTTTTCTTATGCGTACATACACAGGTTATACCAGCTGTTGCCTCATTAAACTTTTGAGGAGTAATTGATTGTTTAGGACCTGAGGACCAACAGAGCACTATCAGTATGATCAGCACAATGCTGGTGCAGTTATAAAGAAGCACTATGCTCAAGAGAGACCAGGGGCCAAAACAGGTAGCGCTATGGCAGACAGTACTGCCCTGGCACAGTATCTGAAGGGAATAGTAACAGATGGAAGTGTGAGATTTGCATTCAAGCAGCTTCTACCTTTGGCTGTGTTCTGCCCTTGGCTTTGTCATTTGCATTGAAAAAATGTTTCCTTTCTCTCTCCTTGAGCTGTACGTCTCACCAGGGCTTATAGGAACAGATAAGTTGTGAAGGGCTGTGCAAAGTTATGTCGGGATCGATCACTACATTACTCAATTCACTTGCATCTGACATGAATGAAGAGTCATGCAGACAATGTTTAAATTTTAACTTTCTCATTAAAACAATTTTCAAGAGATGAATTTGTTGTTTAAAGTGCATCCCTCGTTGTTTTGTTTCCATGTGGGCTTAAATTATTTCAGTTGGTGAGATTGTGATTAATGAGCTCACATCACAGATGTTGGAGCGTTCTAATGCTTTGCAGTAATTTGCAGCTCTATACACCAAATGACTCCTATAACAAGTGACAAATGAATGTAGAATCCTAATGGGGTGATGTTTTGATCACAGGGCCCTCATCTATAAAGCGAAAGGGATCACTGAATATTCTAAAGAGTTTAACTTTCTGATTTTGCTTGATGTTTAGAACCCATTTCAGTTAATGCAACGATAACAAATGCAACACAATAAGTAACTACATCTCCTCACAGTCGTGCATTTACGGAGGTTTTATCTAAAGTCAATGTGCCTAATGTCTGGCACATGGCACAGCAGTTTACTGCAATTCAAGAAGGATTTTTTATTTTTATGCATTTTGATATCACATTGGCTGTATTTTATGTAGACTATGCAACCCTAGAAGTGTAACACAACAAATATACTATAATACAAACTTCTGTAAACATTTATTTTATGTAAATACCCACATATTTATAGTTCTTACTTCATTCCTTTATTCCCTCCTTTCTAGTTTCCTCTTGAAGGAAACACAATGGTCTACCTGATTGTTGTATACAGATAATCTGTACAAGGCTGCCTTCCACACACTTCTAAGCTACAGCTTTCTGAGCACATCATTTCTCTGGCATGCCTTGTTTGTCTTTGAGATGCCCATCATTCTGAGCCCTTACTGCTGCTGCTGTTGGCTGTACAAGTTTTAGTAGGGAGGAGGGGGATTTAATTAGTGAGGATGCGACTCTCCTACACACACATGGATTCTTTCATATTATCAGTCATGTGGGGGAGGACAATCCTTTACCGGTAGCATAAACGCATGCCACGTGATAGCTGTGTCAACAAAATTTTCCCATGTGATGTCTGTGTGTGCTTCAATAGCTGATACTAGGCATGTTTTATTTAAAAAGCCAGGGGTGATTATGGTAAGCCGCAGGCATGGCACATAATAATTTGACAGTACTTAGGGGCAATTTTAGTAAGTTTTGTGTGATACGCAGTAGGTGGGTTTGTTGTGTGGCCTTCTGAATGAAGTGTATTTACAGTAACACATTTCATATTTATAGCTCTCTTGCTCAACTATTTGATTTTGTAATGGAAGAAAACTTGCAGAAAGGTGTTCATGTCCTATTTACAATATTTTCAAACCATTTTATAGCAAACTAATCTTGGCGGATTTTATTTTTACTCTTTTTACAAATTCATTTTTAATACCAATAGAAAAAATGATTTAAACTGACAGCAGTGATATACCATGTATGTTCTGTCTGCCTTAGGGAGTGTACACTGGCATGCTTGGATGGTAGGGAACTATTTCAACCCCACCTCCAGACAGTTCACCTCCCCTTCCTCTCGCTCAAATTACCTTGTAATCAGGCACACATCATTTAGTGTAGGTTTAAGTGTGCTCATGTTTGGGTACATTTCAGGGCCACACAAAAAGCTGAGTCTGAGACTGTGGCGACTTGCCCTGGAGAGGAGCTCCAAGGACTGCCTGTGGTTCCTTCGACTGTGTTGAAGCTCTCCCAAGCAGAAGACCATAAAACCAGTCAAGAAAGTTCATGCTCAAAGGACATCTCTGAAGGTATGCAATGAAATTGTATTGACATGAAAGCAATGCATGTCATAAAGTAGACCATGGGTTCAATTTCAGACCAAAAAGATTAAACCTTATGTTGCCTGAGGAGGCAGACTGAGCCTATCTATTCATTATATAGCGTTCACATTGTGGACATATCTGATAGAAAACCAATTGGACCTCCACAGTTGTGGGCCACACTATAATGACATTGCCGATATTGGTTGTGTACCAGTATTTTGTTAAGCTGAACACGGTTTCCTTCGACCTTGTTTAAAGGTGATGAGAAGACCATATTAAATGCCTTCAGTCTTGTACGACTCATTGATTTGGATAGCATTAGAAACGGTGACTCTGCCAGTGCATATAGACAAACACCAGATTTAGGCTTTTTGAGCACACTAGCTAACACACACATTTTCTCTGTTATGATTTGATTTCTGCACAGACATGACATGAATCCAATTAATTCTGGATGTGGATCAATAGAGTACCATTTCCATGAGGGAAAATTGCTTTTGGATTTTGACTCGGTCAGCAATGTAGCTGTTATTTGAAGGTGGCTAAGAAATGAGAAATGTAAAGAAACACAGCACTGTCGATCTTATGTCTCTTACTCTTTGTTATATTTACATGCATTACTCTATTGCCATTTTGATCACAGACACAATGTTTAACTTGTGTGAATCACAAGTTGTATAAAACAGAGCCTGCTTTTTATTATAATACAGAAGGCAATATGAATTAAATTTAAATTGTCACGTGTTTGTAAACCTACAGTATATAGGGGTTTGGATAATCATGGTAACATTTTATTTCTCTGTAGAAACAGAAGAGTCAGTATGACCTATGAATGAGTTTTATTGCAGTTTGTCTGTTTTTCCTTTAGAGAAAAGTTAGACAAAAGTTAAAAAATAAATAAAACAGGGAGGAAGTTCTGGTTTACTATATTTGAAATAACAAGCGTTTTCCCATGAGGCCTAGTCACTTTGCAGATATGCTGATAGTCAAGCTTATAGCCCAAATCCAGTTGTTTTCTTCTTCAGCTGAATCCTTTTTGAATGCAGGAGTATAGGAAAGGGAACAAGATAGAAGGAGTGTTTGTCTAGCTAATCCTCTTTTGTGGAAAGACAGTTGCTCTTTGTTCATCTGCTGGATTGTGTCCAAGGTTATTTCAAATTTTAGACTAAACTCAGCTGAATAATCCTTGACAGAATACACATCTCCAATCAGATTAATTGAAAACAGTGATTGTGGTTGTTGAGGGCTTAGGAGAAAGCGTTGCAGACACATCGCAGTTTAAAACCAAATCAATAAAGCTCACTGAGCTAAATTAGGCTGAAACACTCTCAAAGCAGTTAATGACAAATCCTGCCGAGCGTGGAGATGGAATGGGTCAATAGCTCAAACAAGCTGGATACAATCATGTTGAGTCACATGGACAAAGCTATTATAGCAACTTGCTTAGAAGACATGCCAGACGTTCCTGTGATACAAGTACACTTAAAATGTACATATTCAAAAGGCGGTACCTTAAAGGCGGTGTCCAGGCAAAACTATTTTTGGTCTCATTTGCAATAAAATATACACCTAGATCTGCAAGTGTATGTGTATCCTTCTTTGTTATGTAGAAACCCAGAGAAATAATTGTAATAGGATATGAAAAAGGGAAATGATACAAAACAAAACACAAAAGATACCTCTTTTTAAACACAACAAAAATGCTCTCCTTTTGATGCTTGTATGTTTTAGCAGCAGTGTGTGCGGCTGAGCCTGAGCCACACACTGAGACTTCAGAGGTGATCTATGATGATGTTCCAAGTGAGGAGCCCCTCTCCCCAGATGAAGGTGGGTAGACAACGTGTCTGTTTATTTAGTCTGTTTTCTGTTTGAATGGATCCGCTCTGAATTATAGATGTGCTATACCTCTGTGTGTTTAGCAGATATGATCTATGAAGATGTGCAGAGAGACAGTGGGCCAGTGGATGTAGGCAATGGATGGAGCTCCAGTGAATTTGAAAGCTACGATGAACAGTCTGATAACGAAAGCAAACTGCCAACACGGAGCAAGGTAATATTACTGTATGGACTCCTGCCTAATACAGCCCTTTTTATTTAGTTTCATTTTATTTTGAGACATAATTGGCAAGGCTTGCTTTGGACTGGGTTTTATGTGGGTAAACAAGAGGGTATTTCTGTTTGGAAAGTGCCACTTCTCTTTCTTCTGTTTGTGCCACAATTGCTGTTCATTTGTGTTGTGCGGCAGTGCTACTCCGAAGTGGTCTTCCACATGATGGCACTGTGTGCACACTGACATTGTGCTGCATTCATGCTTCAGTGTCTTGTACATGGGTCCTAGCAGACATTTTGATCACAAACTAATACAAAAATGCATTTATTTTCTTAGCCCTGCTGCTTGACATATGGAGAATATTTCAGGATGTATATCACAAGATCTGTCCGTATTTACATTTAATTATAACAATAAATATGGTGCAAAAAGCCTAGACTATTTTTAAAGTAGGATTGTGTCCAAGGCTACTTCACAAAAAGGCAATGTGAGCTGCAGGGTGTGAACAATTAATGATAAATCCTTGAAAATATGGAGCCAGTATCAGTTTGAACTTGCACAGCCTTCATCAAAAAACACCCTTTTTAATCAGTCACACCTAATAAATTTTTTACCAAGTGTTTCTAAAGTTCCCTTCTAGTTCAGTTCATTGCCTAATTTGAACAGCCGGGGAGAACAGCGACATAGTTTGTTTTTGTTTACGCTGACTGCACCCCTACGTCGTGCTTTTACAAATGACCAGCCATTAGCCTCATCTAGCATATCCCCTCTGACCAAAGCACTGATTCAAGCTTTTACTCGCTGTGCTTATGATTAATTCCTGATGTTGCATAGTTTGTTGCCCTTCATTTCTATTTTCTACTTCCTGTCCCTGCTTTCTCTCCTTTCCTTTGCTTATTGTGACTAAATGCAACCTGTGCAACCCTGTGACCTCCCATGACCCAACACCTGTAGCTCTCTCCCGATGTACGCCGGCTGAGGGAATGCTGTATCAGGACGAAACGTGAATTGGCTATGAAGCTAGCTGGCAAGCGCAACTATGACATCAAGGTATCTCACGTGCAGATATTAATCAAGCTAGGATATGCTACACAATTTCTTCAGAAAGTTTAAATCTTTCTGTTTGCCAGTAGATTGATGATTACCCGGAGCCAAAATATGCTGGGTTGCGTGCTCAGCTGACTCAATTGCTTATTGACTCTTTGCAGCCTCTTTTTCCAGCTTTCTTTGTGCTATCTGTGCTTCGAGGCATTCTGCATTCTGTCAGTCTGCTATTACCTCTTGGTTTAATATTAAGCCACATTACTGGGACACATAAATTACTAAATATAGTCTTGGTAGTTAATAAACATTGGTTAAGTTTGCCTCTAATTAATGACCTGCTTTACTGCAGAAGCATTGTATATACCCCTATATATTCTGGCTTGGTGCAGTCTCCTCTTGTGATGCTCAGGGTGGAGTTTGTGGTCAGGTATATTCTCCCACAGTGAGCCATGCAGCTCTATTACTCTGATTTGGAGTTCACAGCATTACAATAATCTTTCTATGATATGCTCATAGCTTTCCTGATTAGAGGCCGTACAGCGACCCACAGGGAGTCGCAGATGGTGAGATTCATGATGAGCTCAGTGAGCACTACTTGTCTCAATCCATCTCCACAAGCCCATTGTAGGTTATCAAGTCTCCACAGCATGGCACTTTCATCCTGCTCTAATGCTCCCTTCGTGTTTCCGTCTGCTCCATCCAACCAGGTTCAGCAACTCATGAAGGCGGCAAGAAGTGGAACCAAAGATGGGCTTGAAAAGACCAAAATAGCTGTCATGCGGAAAGTTTACTTCCTTCACAGAAAAGATCAATTGGGTAATACTCAGAAGTCTTTCAAATGTTATTTCTAGAAAAAAGTAATAGGTAAGCTTGGCTTTGCACATTTCATGTTCATATCAGCTTATGCATCAAGTAAGCCAAACCAAGTGCTGGAAAGTATTACTTTTCTGTACAAGAAATGTAAGGATCACATCTTAGTATTAAAGGCACACGAGACAAAAGATGGGCCAGTTTCAATTACACCTTTTGTAATTATATTTTGATTTTATTCAAGACAAATATGTTTTGTCCCCCTTTTAAAAAAATAACCTAAACAAAGGTATTATATCATGAACCAGTTGACTGAACCCCACACAAACACCAATGTGTATTCTATGATAGATAGATTAATGACACATTTCCAGTTCTGTAAACTATTACACATGAGGATGGCATCATATTTTGAGATGTTTGATAAATAAATAAATGTATGCTATGTATCTTTTATCTTTTATCATCATCAATGCCAAAAGTCTATAATTGGAACAGTCAAACTGTGTAGTGTCTTTTACAGTAACAGGTGAAGTATGTTTTTTGATTGTCTTTGTGCAGTGCTGAACAGAAGTTGTCTTGGATTGTGTGTTTGCAAACACTCTCTGTGTATCTCTTTTACTCATGCATTAGCTACTATACTGAGAAAAGAAAGTTCTTTCTTCGCTTGGCCTCACTCTGTCTCCTTCATCAATTGCTCTATCTATCTCTCAGTCTCTTTTTTTTATATTGTAGAGGTAATAAAGTTGGTGTGTCGCAGCATGTCTTTTTCTGCAGAGAAGTCTGAAAGCTGTCTCTCTATCCTATTCAGATTTTCTTTCTTATTCAATCTTTTCTGTTTTTCAGTAATGTTTTGTATCTTCTTTTCTGCAGAAGAGGAAGATGATGCAGGATATCTGGATGTAGCTGTGTCCGATGTAAAGCATCCTCCTCCACAGCTGAGCCCCATGCCAGAGGGACTTACAAGCCACCAGGTGCAAAGAGAATTGGCTCCTATTATGTTTTTTTTCTCCCTAATGAATGTCACTTACACTTACATTATACATTGTATTAAGTGTATTACTAACAAGCGTGTACCATGTAGTTGAAGCCTCTAGGCTGTTCTGATAAAAAATATTCCTTCTTATTGTTGTAGATTTCATTTAAATTAAGTTTTGAATTCACAGGAAATCAGGTTATTGAGCTGTTTGACTCTGACCATGTTCAAACTGACCTACTCCACTTATTCTTTTACTCCTGTGACAAACACATGATTTTATTCTAATCCATCAAACCATGTTGTGCTCAACTGATCGGATGCAGACCATGACTCTGTCATGTCCTCTTAGTGCTACATTTCTTGACTAGTCTGTTGTCTATGCAGGTTGTCAGGCGCCATATTCTCAGCTCCATCATTCAGAGTGAACGCAGCTATCTGGAGTCTCTCAGAAGAATCTTGCAGGTGAGCTGTTTAATCCCCGTTGTCCTCTTGCCATGTGCAATATCTTCACAATTATGCTGATATAAACAATGAAGATAACCATCAATGGTGGCAGGGTGTCTTAAAAAGAACATACCTGCCTAAAGAACTGTCCTCATTTCTTTAGCGTTGAGCGAGACAGTCGGAGACGATGCAAGCAATAGATGGGACATAGTCTCTCCTCTTAAAACTATTTCAGTGGTAAATGGAGTTAGCATCTCATTACAAAAAAAAGATGCAGTCTTCAGAGATCAAATGATGTTTTATGCATTGCATAACTGTCCACTAAAAAGACACACCTACCTTTTACATGATTTTGAAGATTTTAAATCTTTAAAAAATAATTGTATTATTTTCAAATTCGCTTCCAATTGAAGTTTTTCATCTAGTATGCTATATCAATTGTTTTCAAGTGATGTTTCTGCAAATCACAAATATGTTCAATATTAATCCATGCCATAAATGTTTTATGGTAATGATTAGGTCGAAATGGTGGTTGACAATAATCCAATTTGTTTAGCACATGCAACTTTGTCCTAAAATTTTATATCATGTAACTTTTAATGCTTTAGCTTAGCCTGACCAGCCAGACCCATCCCACTTTAACAGTTACATTCAGCACAATTTTTACTAGATAGAAATCCTTTCAACCAGTTGTAACAGTTTTATCATCACCATCTAAAATGGTGTGGGCTTTATTTAATACTTGTGAATGTTCTTTTTTTGTATGTAATAGAAAAATAATTAACATGGCTAGGCTAGCTTGAACTTTAATTGCAACAAGCTTTCTCAGAGACTGGTTTGTTAATGTCTTGTCTCCAGACATAACTGAAAGATAAAAGGCCACCACCATAATTAGACATTAAGGATTGTGACTTTCATTATTGCTATTAAACAGATTGCACAGTTGGGCTTGTTGTGCTGCCTGCCCATGCTCCTTCTGTCAATGATTCATTTACTGTAATGAATTTGCAAGATTCCACTTGTGAAATGTCAACAAAAATTACAGCCACCATAGTTTAGAAAGAATATTTCTTTTGACATTTAACACAGTTTTCATTTTTATATATCTCTGTATATTTGCCACAAACACAATATTCAAAGTTCAAAGTTCTTTAATTGTCTCCCATAGGAGAAATTTGTCTTGGACAAAAAGGCAGTACTGCAGCACAACATAAAACACAGTCACACACAAGATGATAAATACATAAATAACAATAAGAACAATTTTAAAAACAGCATTGGCAATGTCACCTCCTGATATGCCAGCACCATCAATAAGTCTCCGGGACAGCCATACATGACCATGACCTAACCCTAAACCTTTATCCATGCTTCAACATGCTCAGATGTAAAGAAAGCATGTTTACTTGCTTGCTCCCCACAAAGAGCTTGTCAACTCATGTCTGTAGGCTATGCTAATATCCCCATGAGTGCCGATTGAAGAATCAATCAATGCCCTTTTCACCATGTTTCTTTTGCTTCTGTAACTCTGCTGGGAGCTGCTTTTTTGCCATTATTATTCTGGCTTTTATGATAACAAGTCACCTCAAGTTCTGAATGTGTTTGCTAGTGGCAAATGCTGTTTTGAGTGAATCTTTAGATGGATGTTACTGACTACATTTCCTCATTTTACATAATTTGGAGGATATTTTGTGTGTTATCCCTGAGCTTGCTGTCTATTATTGCTGTGGGTGGTCCGCTGATTCATCTAAGCAACAATCCACCCACATCCATACAACCACACATACACAGATGTACCTTTTATAAATAATATAACACCATTTCTTTTTCACAATCTCCCCAGGAATACCACAGGCCATTGCTGGAAGCTGATCCTCGCATCATAAGTCCTCGAAAGATCCGGCCAATATTTTACAGAATCAGAGAGATCACACAGTGCCACTCCATGTTTCAAATAGCACTGACGTCACGTGTAGCAGAGTGGGACAGCAGTGAGAAAATCGGGGACCTGTTTGTTGCTTCGGTTAGTACCTAAACATACATACTTGCTTATTCACATGCTTATTTTTTTTGTGCTTTTCTTGTAATTATTTATTTATGTTGTGATCAAAGCTGCGTCTCGTAGGTATCATTTCGTAGGTATCATTTATTATTTGGTTTCTTTGTTTTTCTGTTTTACTTAATTGGACTGTCTCTGTTGTTGAAATTATACTAAACTTCTGAGTCAAGAAACAGGTGTATTTACTTCAAACATAGACTCTATTGTAATTCTTAATCGCCACTAAAGTCAGTAGAACCAGGATAATTCAGTTTATTTTCAAATATTTTTCTGTACACTTCTAGAATGCTTTATAATCTCCTTGTGAAAGGCTGATTCAACCTTATCTTTTGGCTATTGTCTTACATTGATATCATAAGACTCCCCACCAAACAAGGCCATAATGATAACTTCCTCATGCTGTGCACCTCTCATCATCAATTTTCTTTTAATGGTGCAGTGTAAAACCTGGTGTTCATAGCACAGAAGTTTAATGGCTTGAGGACATTTACCAGTTCCTCAGTAGTCCTCACACTTCCTCACACTTCTACTATTTGCTGCCTAGTGTGGGCTTAAATGAAGAGAAAATAGATTTTTTTCCACAGACCCACTCCCTCATCCACCTACTCTCACAGACTATGCCACCTCGTTCCTCTTTGCCTAACCTCTTAAATGGCTCGTGAAGGTGACTGTGGTGGTAAACAAACCACTTTTTTAAGCACTTTACTAACTGGCCATTTTTCAGACAGTCTTTTCTGTGAAATTACCTTTGCCTTGTCCAGAAAGCAGGATGGTTACCCAGGCATTCGAGACGTCAAAGAAAATTACATGAATCTGCTTGTGGAGCAAAGTCGATGGAATAAAACATGGCAGTGCACTAAGCTGTTTTATTGTGAGGCTGTTGTTACAAATTTTACATTAATTTGCTGCTTTCTGTTTCTCCCTAGTTTTCCAAGTCCATGGTGCTGGATGTATATAGCGAGTATGTGAATAATTTCACCAATGCCATGGCTCTTATTAAAAAGGCATGTTTGTCCAAGCCTGCTTTTCTTGAATTCTTGAAGGTAAGCGTTTGTCCCCACCATATCTACTGAGAATTGACTTTGCATGACATTTTACAGTCTAACATTCAAAGCTAAAGCAGAGTTGACATAGGTTTTCTGTAGCAGAGGGGGCACAGTGCCACCGCACTGGTGTATGAGAGTATGTTCGGTGGTGGTTGTAGAGGCTGCCACGTCTCCGTCAGACTGCCCCAGGGCAGCTGTGGCTACAAACGTAGCTGAGTGTGTGACTGTGGAGTGAATGAATAATGGATGGCCTGTAAGCGCTTTGAGTCCCTTGGTCCCTTGGGAGAAAAGCGCAATATAAATCTAATCCATTATTATTATTATTATTATTATTATTAGACCCGAGCCGGTGATAACCGGAAGGGTCTATTATTTCTGATAGCGTCCGTTATTATTATTATTCTGCTCTTTGAGGGCAAATTTGACCCCTGAACATGCGAAAACTCAGGAAACTTTGCCCAAAATTCAAGCCCGGCGAAAAATTTATTGAAATGAAGTCCGCAAGAAAAAATATGAAAAAATGACTCAGTGGCGACCCCTGGAAAAGTCAAAATACATTGGGCCTATGGAAAGTGAAAGTAACTTTTTTCCAACGTAGAAAAATGAAACTTGGTACATCCATAGGACACCTTAGGGCAAATATAAAAGTCTATGACAGCCACACCCTAAAGTCAACAGGAAGTCCGCCTGTGGTGGGGTGGAACGCTGCCACCTAAATCGCACTCCTCGCGCAAAATGATTCAATTCATCGTGTTTTTATCTAAAAGGCCCCAAATTTGGTGAGTATCATCTAGACACGTGTGCCAACCAAAGTTATAACTTTGTTGTAGATATCTTATCCGGTGTGGGTGTGGCAAGGCTGTAACGAGGTGGCCATTTTTGTGAAAATAAAATGTCTCTTAACTCTAAAACGCCTTCTCGGATCAAGTCGGACCCAAAAAGGCGTTTGTGCACATTCATGACCTGAACACAAAAATATGTAAATAAAAGGGTTATCTTTAGAAATGGCTCTCCAGCGCCCCCTACAAACTTATAATGGGACCCAAGAATTTAGTTTGTCATAGAGACTTCAAATTTGGTACACACATCTCTTATGTCATGACGAGCATAAAAGCCAATGACAACCACCCCCTATCTATAAATGTGTTGCCATAGCAACGCCCCAAATATGTGGACAAAGTCAATGGGAAGTGAAAATTTTAGTTTGTCGTAGCAAAATGAAACTTGGTACACACATCCAGTATGGGCTTATGAACAAAAAGCCAATGGTGACCACCCCTATCTATAAATGTGTTGCCATAGCAACGCCCCAAATATGTGGACAAAGTCAATAGGAAGTGAAAATTTTAGTTTGTCGTAAGCAAATGAAACTTGGTACACACATCCAGTATGGGCTTATGAACAAAAAAGCCAATATTGACCACCCCCTATCTATAAATGTGTTGCCATAGCAACGCCCCAAATATGTGGACAAAGTCAATGGGAAGTGAAAATTTTAGTTTGTCGTAAGCAAATGAAACTTGGTACACACATCCAGTATGGGCTTATGAACAAAAAAGCCAATGGTGACCACACCCTATCATACACGGGAAGGCGGCCATTTTGAATTGAATATATGAATCTTCTTAGAATACACCTCTCTTTTAAAAAAAACAGTACTTTGTTTTTCTCGCCTAAGCCCAAGCATAATCTATTATTTTCAAAAGTTCAGACAGCTCCCAGGAAAACCAGGGATTGTGGAGGCCTTTAACTCTAAATTACAAGGTGGTGTAGCAGGCCCCAGCAGTAGCACAGGCCCGAGGTGACGAAGCAGGATCCAGCCAGATGAAGATTCAAGCAGTAGCACAGGCCTGGTTATTTGACATTACTGTGAAGGTTACGCTTTAAAGCACAAAATGCAATCCTCCGAGTACATGATTCCCCGCGGTCTCAAGGGAGGCGAGGGTCTTTATCGCCGCTTGCGGCTTTAATTATTATTATTATTATAGATGGAGTTTTGTTCTCTCTCTCTACTTATAAAAGGTAGTGGCATGATTCACTGTGCAAATGTTCTGTATGATTTTGTAATATAAAGTAAGCAATATAAAAACCTCTAAATGACAGCTTCCTTTATACAGAAATGAGGACCCTGGACTCTCTCTGATGATGCAGACTATAAGCAGTAAAATTGAAGGGTGCCAGGGCAATATTTAAATATGCTGAGTTTAACAATTCCCTGTGCGGCCGTCATTTCAGCACGATTATGAGCTGGATTGCTGAGTTGTAATACAGATTTACAGAACCAGATCAGACCACTGACAGGCTGCATGTTGCTCCAGATTGCACATGTCCGCTCCTGTCTTTTGAAAAGACCCCTTTCTCCCTGTGGCTTTTGACAAAATGCATGACAATTTTTATTAATTTTCATCATGTCTCTGCACTGCAGACAGCTGTATGCCTCCAGCATTATGTTTAGGATTGTCTGTAGGTAGGTACAGTGTGTTCACATGGACAGATGAAGGGGGTTTCTTTAAATATCTCACTAATCTTTCATGACTTTAAGTGGCCAAAAGTGAAGGTTATAGTGCCCTTATGTTCTGACAGAACTGCAAGTTCATGTGGACACACTGAGTAGTCTCTTTGAATATTGAATTGAAAAAAAGATTATCCTGTACTAGGGCTGAACAATATATCGAAAAAATATCGCCATCGCGATAATAGTATATGCAATATCTGTATCGCATAGAGGTGCGATAAACAGTTTTTTTAAAGAAAAATGTGCCAAGCATTTGTGCGTTGCATGCATATGTCGTTTATCCAAAATTGACCAATCAGATGGGGCCTTACTATCTTTATACCCCGCCTCCTCAGTAAGAGGTACCTACTGGCTCAGAGCGGCAAGAGCGCCCAGAGCAGATGTTGGAAAATTAAAACTAATGGCGGGGGTTGAGACGAGCAAGGAAAATAATGACAGCGACGAACTTGTGGCTAAAAAGAACTGTACGTCTGAAATATGGCAATATTTTGGCTTCAAGAGAGGAGACGTGTCACAAATGCAGGTACTTTGTAAGTCATGCAGAACAATTGTGGCCACGTCGAAAGCCTTTGTTCACAGCATTTAATTAGATCAGAAGATTATCTAGTACCTGTTTATTTTAGTATGATCGTTACATTAATTTTTTTAAATATATTTAATAAATCTAGCATTTCTCAAGGGAAATGTGATATCGCAAGAAATATCGTTATCGCAATATTCAACAACGATATCGCATATTGCATATTTTCCCAATATCGTGCAGCCTTATCCTGTACTTATATCTTGATATATTGATTTGTATCTCAATATACAATATACATCTTGAAGCAAATGCTTTTATTTTAAAGGGCTTTAATTTAGATTTAAATCATTTTTAAATTACAAGGTTGTTTAATTATTTTTTATTATAATTTTTTTATCTGTTTTTTTTTAATTTTTTAAAAAATTTTAGGTTATTAATATCTTTAAGACTTTTATTGGTATACAGTTGTGCTCACATGTTTACATACCCTGGCAGAATTTGTGATTGTTTGGACTTTTTTCAGAGATAATGTATTATAACACAAAAACTTTTCTTTTACCCGTAGTTTGTGGTTGGGTGAAGCCATATGTTGTAAAACAATTGGGTTTACGCTTTTTAAATCATAATGACAACAGAAACTACCCAAATGACCCTGATCAAAAGTTTACATACCCAAGTTCTTAATACTGTGACACCTTTAACATCAATGACAGCTTGAAGTCTTTTGTTCTTTTGTGGATGAGGCTCTTTATTTTCTCAGATGGTAAAGCTTCCCATTCTTTTTGGCAAAAAGCCTCCAGTTCCTGTAAATTCTTGAGTTGCATGAAGTGCACATTTGAGATCTCCTCAGAGTGGCTCAATGATTCTGAGGTCAGGAGACTGAGATGGTCAGTCCAGAACCTTCACTTTATGCTGCTGTAGCCAATGGTCGACTTGGCCTTGAGCTTTGTAATAATGCCTCCTTATTGTGCCTCTTGAAACAGCCACACCACTTTTATTTTCATCCGGAACAATTTTCCTCTCGTGGCTGAAATTTTGGGTTCTTGAACAGAAACGCGCTGACCTTTTATACACACACACTTATTACAAGCAAACAGATCACAGGTGAGATATTAAGATATTAAGGTAAAACTCAGGAAGGTCCATAACTGACTAGCTAGAGCCAACAGCACCTCAAAGCACAACTGCTTTCAGCTTTTATTGAGCAAAATCTCTCAGACCTCAGCTGGTACAGTGTGGAGTTAGTTTAGACTGGTTTCTGTTCGCGTTTAGCTCAGTTGGCTCTTCAGATCAGGAACAGAGCCATAACTGAAATGAAAGTAAGCTTGGTCTTAGCCCCAGACACATGTCTCTGGTCAGACAGAAGCTACCGCTAAGGGTCAGTAGACAATAGGTTTTTTACCAATTTATCAATACTAGGTCACTTACCCACAGAGAGCTGTACACCTGTCGAGCCCTCTTCTCACATCAGAAAAAATTTTATAACAAAAAAGTGTTGAAATAAACAGAAATAACTGTTTTAGATGCTTGAGTAGTTTACAAATAAAGAAGAACTGAGCTAAGCTGTTCATTAAATCACCCAGCCCTAGCTCAATGCATTTCTTAGCTCTGATGCCTAAATTGGTCTGTACGATCATAGACATCCTTGTCCAGAAAACCTTAAGGCTATATATCTGCTGTTGCATGTTACATTTGTAGTGACGCAGTACAGGCCTTTAAACCGTTTCACAATGAAGCATAGCCAGACTTGAATGTCCAATACTGTTATACTGTGTTGACTGTACAACTGTCTCCAGGTCCAGAGCCTGCTAAATTCCTTTTCATAGGACAGACAAAATATGTGAGATTAGCCCTTAGTGTTGTTTTTATTAACTGTTCAATGGTGAGTGATGAAGAGCTTATTAATGTTTTGTTTTCCTATTACAAAGGGCCTGTTCCAGTAGAAAATACTGAGAACATTTGTTATGTCATTAATCTTTGTCTTGGAGAGATAGACAACATTAGACAGTGGCACTAACTGGTAAAATCAATAGCAGTAATACTTCAGGATTGACATTTTTTTTTTACCTCATAATTCCTTCCTGCTTTTCGTGGAGTTCAGTCAGACAGCTCAGTACAATGCTTGTGTGTCTGCGATTGTTTGTATGAACACGACTGTGACATAGGTCTGACTCTGTTCTGTCTTGTTAGTGACAGTTGGTAAGACCCTCCATCACATGAGATTATACTGGTCATGCTGCTGTGATCAATGACCAGCCAAGTGAAATATTATTGTACCGCCTCACACAGCACTATGGTTCTAGTCTCTGTGTTTTTGACAGGTTTTACTTGACATGACTGAACAAGACAGATGGGTGCAGAGGTGTCCTCAAGTCCATACTTACCACAAATGTTTTAAACATTAAACATTGCTGGGCATTTATGTTGAAACTTGTACTGTATGTAAATTTGGCAAAAACCTTTGTTTAAACTTGTATTTATAATAGTTACACACTGAGTAGCTTGTTCCAGCATTACAGTTGTTTGCATTTTGTATTTGGTTTGATAATGCATGATGTTCAAAAAAATAATGACCAATCCAATAACTAAGAATTTCTCCTTAAAAGGTTAAATCCCCCCCAAAATGTGTTTTGTTTCTCTTTTCAGAAAAAACAAGCATCTAGTGTTGACCGAATAACTCTTTATGGTTTGATGGTCAAACCCATTCAGAGATTTCCTCAGTTCATATTGCTTCTGCAGGTAAAAAATGTTTTTAGTCTTAAAGTACATTTAGTACATTTATCTATGCCATCCAAAAACTCTCATTATAGAAAACGCCACAAATTAATGATTGAAGAGCATATACTCAGCACCAAAGATGCAAACTATAAAAGACATTTATAATCAATTGGATTAAACCTCATACTTGGTGAAAGAACACATATAAACATTGACTGTTAGCAAAAGAATCTAGCCACATCAGTTTTGTATAATGTTGGCTTTATGTCAAAATGCTTCCACTCTCTATTCTGAGCAAAGATTTGGATTTGAGCTCGACTTGCTGGATCTGCAGTAGCTCATTTCATCCCTCACTGGGCATTGATTATCCATGAATTCAAAAGATAAGTTATGAATGTGAATCAGGCATTTTCTTCTTGCCTAAACTGAGTACTCCAAAGTCAAACTGTATGTGTTAAATTCTACATTACAGACAACCAAAACTCTGTGGTCTGTCTTTGGAAGTTTAGCTTTTTCACATTAAGTCTCAATAAGGTTAATTATCTACTATTATCTACTCTTTTTGAGCTAAAATTGAGACAGAATGACCCAGTTTCAACAGATTATTATGATACATTTAAGAATAGTACAGATTTGGTGAGGAAAGTAAAAAATATTTTTTCATTACAAATGTTTGCCTTAACTTACTGCAGCACTTTTACATGTGATCTTTTGTAGGACATGCTTAAGAACACACCAAAGGGCCATGTGGATCGCCTTCCTCTGCAGCTTGCTCTGACAGAGCTGGAGATGCTGGCTGAGAAACTAAATGAACAGAAACGAGTGGCGGACCAGATTGCAGAGACTCAACAACTAGCCCGCAGCGTCAGTGATCGCCTGTTCAGTAAGGTGACTGGACATATACACACATCCACACAAGCCTCCGTCCCAGCTGTTGTGACCTGGACCTGTTATCACTCGCATCTTTAAATTATACTAGTTTAGCAAATACTTGGATAACTTTCCTGCATATTAACCAAGGCAAGCTTTTCTTTTAGAAATGATTCCTATTATCATACCTAAACATTACCAATCTAATAGCGGAGGCGTTGCTACTCCATTAACACACAGAAATTACATTCTTACCACTGCAAATCTGAACAAATGCTGCTCTGAATAAGAAGAATTAGGGGGTAAATGAGACATTTAATTGGAAACTGTAAGAGAGCTATCTCTTTCACCCTGTCGCTCTCCCTCTCCATGTTTCCACATTACCTCCCTACTATTCCCCTCTTGCACTCTCTTGCTTACTTTTCTACTCCAATTATACACTCCTCTTCTCCTTCTTTAGTGTGACTGCATCTTCCTCTCTCTTCCTCTCAGCCTCCTGTTTCTTTATTTCTCTGTATCAGACCTTGCTTTCTTGGAGATGAGCTGATTCGGCCAGTCTGCCCAGCTCTACAAATCCCATTTGTTGCGGTGACACTGCAGAATTCCAATAGAAAACAGGCTCCTCTATTACCCCCATAACCATCCAATGAAATATTCATTTTTTGTCCCAAAGTATCTTAAGTCGTTGGAAAAGGATAGATAACAATGTGAGTGAGAATGGGTTTCACACTTACAAACATACACACACACGCACATGTGCAATGCCCTCTGTGCCTATTGACTCTTAAAGGCTTAAGGGCATGTTTGTAGAGCATCCCACCTCTTGAGGGAGCTGTACAATTTTGTGGCTATCAAAAGGCTGTTCCAGTCAAACTAATGAGTCATTCTGTGTGCTATCTGAGCCACAGCCAGAAGCAACTACAGATTGCTGATAGATAGGACATCCTTTACTGTGAAGTGTGTTTTAAGATGCATTACTGCACTGCGGGCTTTAGTGTGGAGCAGAGATGTGTAGTTAAATGTCCCTTTTTAATAAACACAAACATAAAAGTACCAGGATGCAATGGTCATATTTTGACTTGCCACACTTAGCATCATAGTAGCTTCACTTAAATAGTGGTAAACGCCTGTTTTTAGATTGATGCAATGTGCATTAAATTGAAAGTATTGATTCAGGCAGCCATAAAAGAAGCTAGCATAGTGATAAAAAGGTTGTTGCTATTTGCCAAACATATGGAAGACTGTAAAGCACAAACAGTGCCAACATAGCATATATTGCATTTGTTATTGGATTCTTTTAACAGTTTGTGTTTGTAGCTGTGTGTCTTGAAAGGTGTGAATGTAAGAAGCTGTTTATGGAGCTAGAGCAATGTGTATTTGTTTCATAAGATGGAAAGAATCCTATATTTTCTGATGCTCATAATCTAAGCCAATTTTGATTTATTATTTTTTTTTATGAAAATGCAAATGTTTCTTAGTGTGCTTGGTAAGTAATTGAAAAAACAACACTGTGGAGGATGCATGTTTTTGTTCCCCTAATACTACCAACATGTTGTTTTTATGCATTTCTATGTTCATCGAACTATTAGATGTAAATACACTATACATATCTGCACAAGAATTGACCTTCAGCAGCGTGAATGTTCTTCTAATCCCTAATAAGACATGTGTTTCCCCATGCCTGGCTTCTGTGTCCCCCAGGCTCTGAACTCTGGAGGACTGGCCCTTTGTGATGCTGTCTCCTCTGTCTCTGATCTGATTTCTCTATCCCTTTTAGCAACTGAACTCAAAACAGGGGTCACTGGTTCTTTGTGAGACACTTATTGAGACTGTGTATGGTGAGCGGGGACAAGTGCTGAAGTCAAAGGAGAGAAAGGTCTTCCTTTTTGATGATGTACTCATCTGTGCAAACATAAATGTCAAGTAAGTCCCACTTGTAACACGTCAAGCTTAATGTCTTTGCATTCAAAAATACTGCTCTGATAACGGTGTAGTTCTTAAAAAAACTTGGGTTTAAGGTTAAAGGCAGACTCTGCTATACTACACAAGCAGAAATGGCTATTAGGTGGCACAGAGCTCTAATGTGACGCCTTAGGTTTTACAAGGATATTTTGGCAAACTTCATCGTAAAGAGAAATAGCTGTAGGGTTTTGGGCACTATCTGGAGTTGCAGGAGCTTTATCTACCTTAAACAAATGGTAGAATGCCTAACTACAGCTACAGGAGCCCTAGATTACTGACATAAAACATTTTTTGGTTTCTTTCCAATTTATCTTCTGTGACAGCACCATTGATCACATCTACCCCTCCCCACTCTCACACTCTCTTAGCAGAAGTAAACAGGAAAAGGATTACGTATATTTTGCAAAGCTCCTGTCAGAGAGGTTGCCCAAAGCCCTCTTATTCAGGCGTCAAAGTAATTATCCCTCTATGTCTCATTCAAGTCGAGTGTACTAAAGTTGACTTTGTCTGCCCTCCACGATCTTGACAAACCGATCACAATGTTGATTGTCTGCGTGATTACAGGAATACATGAATAGCAATGAACTCCTTACAGAGAGGGTTTGGGTTTTCTGGGGAACATGAGTGATAGTACAGATTCTAGTCTCAAGTCTGGTGCATGACATTTAAAAAAAAAATGTTTCTTTCAATGGGGATTGTTTTGTTTGATAAAAAAATAATGAATATACTTGATTTTTTCTCTCCACCAGGGGTCCTCCTGATATCAGTAGCCTGGTCCCAGTTGGCCCAAAGTACACCATAAAGTGGAATGCCCCTTTACAACAGGTGCAAGTCGTAGAAGTAGGGCAGGAGTGTTCTCTTAGCAAAGACTCCTTCTTCCAGCAGAGTGGAGCTAAACGGCCAAGCAGTGCCTGCACTTCAGGTAAACAAACAAAACAGCAACCACTGATCCTCACCCACATGTGTCATCCTCCAGTTAATCTCATCACTTGGACAAGACTTTCATTCTCAGTCCCTGACTCTGACTCAGCAAGGCTAATCTGTTTCTCTCCCCAAGTGTTCTGCAGAGGGCTGAAGACTTGCTGCTTGTCACTCTGATTGAGGATGTGTGTGTGAGGAGGATAGCGATGACGGTCACTTGTTCCCATCTGCCTAGGGTGTTTTATCTTGGAGAGAGATGTGGGGATTGAGACGACCGCAGCGGCATCCCCACAGTCTCATTTCACTCTCTGATAGACCACAAACACATCGGTAGTGGAGTCATCAATCTGCAGAGATTATTCCGCTCTTTCCAGGCCCAATTAGAGAGCCATGAGGAATAGATAGGAATCTGTGGTTGAAACACTAGTTCTCCCACCACCCCTCACAAAACGCTGGTGTATAGAGGGCTTGACGAGATCCCTGATAAATATGCCATGGGGAAAGAAAGATACAAAGCCTTATCAGGATGTAATGGTACAGACTTTTTAAAGTTGCAGTTCCAGGACTTAAATATTAATGGTGTCTTCTTGAGAGCTGCTCCTGTCATGCTCAGCAAGCAGCTGCTGTTTTGAGAGCTGGTTTAGAATCTCCCTGGATGAAGTTTTCCATGTTTGCAGTTACTGTGTACTCATATACTCACAACTTTTCTGCAAGATTTGTGATAATTTAAGGTTAGCGCTCAGTGCAACTGTCTTCCTTCTTTTCTAATCCATACTCCTTACATTGTGGATCTTCCACAGCACATAGGTCACTGCATTGTGACTGACATTGTGTCTTTCTTACTGTTTACTAAATACAACACAGAGCATTACCCTTATCATCTGTAGGGCATTTTACCTATCCCATCTATCTTTAGCTCCATCAGCATGGCTTATGGCATGATTTGAGTCATTCTTGGGCCTTTTTCTTGCTTTGTCAAAGAAAGGTCAGCCTGTATTTGTCATCTTCAAATGCACACACACATACACACGTGGACAAAATTGTTGGTACCCTTCGGTCAATGAAAGAAAAACTCACAATGGTCACCGAAAAAAAATTTATTCTGACAAAAGTAATAATAAATAAAAATGAATGTTAACCAATGAAAGTCGGACATTGCTTTTCAACCATGCTTCAACGGAATTATTTTAAAAAATAAACTCATGGAACAGGCCTAGACAAAATTGTTGGTACCCCTAACTTAATATTTTGTTGCACAACCTTTTGAGGCTATCACTGCAATCAGACGATTCCTGTAACTGTCATTGAGACTTCTGCACCTCTCAGCAGGTATTTTGGCCCACTCCTCATGAGCAAACTGCTCCAGTTGTTTCCGGTTTGAAAGGTGTCTTTTTCAGACGGCATGTTTCAGCTCCTTCCAAAGATGCTCAATAGGATTGAGGTCAGGGCTCATAGAAGGCCACTTTAGAATAGTCCAATGTTTTCCTCTTAACCATTCTTGGGTGTTTTTAGCTGTGTTTTGGGTCATTGTCCTGTTGCAAGACCCATGACCTGCGACTAAGACCAAGCTGTCTGACACTGGCCAGCACATTTCTCTCTAGAATCCCTTGATAGTCTTCAGATTTCATTGTACCCTGCACAGATTCAAGACACCCTGTGCCAGATGCAGCAAAGCAGCCCCAGAACATAACAGAGCCTCCTCCATGTTTGACAGTAGGGACAGTGTTCTTTTCTTGATATGCTTCATTTTTCCGTCTGTGAACATAGAGCTGATGTGCCTTGGCAAAACGTTCCATTTTGTCTCATCTGTCCATAGGACATTCTCCCAGAAGCTTTGTGGCTTGTCAACATGTAGTTTGGCATATTCCAGTCTAGCTTTTTTATGATTTGTTTTCAACAATGGTGCCCTCCTTGGTCGTCTCCCATGTAGTCCACTTTGGCTCAAACAACGACGGATGGTGTGATCTGACACTGATGTTCCTTGAGCATGGAGTTCACCTTGGATCTCTTTAGAAGTCTTTCTGGGCTCTTTTGTTACCATTCGGATTATCCGTCTCTTTGATTCGTCATCAATTTTCCTCCTGCGGCCACGTCCAGGGAGGTTGGCTACAGTCCCATGGATCTTAAATTTCTGAATAATATGTGCAACTGTAGTCACAGGAACATCTAGCTGCTTGGAGATGGTCTTATAGCCTTTACCTTTATCATGCTTGTCTATAATTTTCTTTCTATTCTCCTGCGACAACTCTTTCCGTCGCTTCCTCTGGTCCATGTTGAGTGTGGTACACACCATGTCACCAGACAACACAGTGACTACCTGAAGCCCTATAAATAGGCCCACTGACTGATTACAAGATTGTACACACCTGTGATGCTAATTAGTGCACACACCTTGAATTAACATTAATTATGTCCATTTGGTCACATTATTTACAGTCTTTTCTAGGGGTACCATCAATTTTGTCTAGGCCTGTTCCATGAGTTTATTTTTTAAAATAATTCCGTTGAAGCATGGTTGAAAAGCAATGTCTGACTTTCATTGGTTAACATTCATAGAATTTTTATTTATTATTACTTTTGTCAGAATAAGGTTTTTCTGTGACTATTGTGAGTTTTTCTTTCATTGACCGAAGGGTACCAACATTTTTGTCCACGTGTGTATACTAACTAGATTAGAATAAGTACCATTGATATCAATTTAGACTCTGTTAAGTCTTTTGGCCTTATTAATCTTCATTCATTCTTCTATTACACTTTATTATTTGTTATTTATCTTAAGGCATGTGGCAGGAGAGCACAACTAAGTGTGCTTTGTCTCTGGATCGCACTAAGGTTCAAAACAGGACCAGAAGCTGCATTGTCTGTAAATCCATGGTTTAGCTTCACTGGCTGGGCATCTAGAGTGCTAGATCACAGACTTATTCCAGAGAAAGCAGCGACCAGCCCCTGTGGGCTCTGGCCTTCTAAATCAGCGAACTACATGCCTGGCGGCTGATGTGGATAGCCGTGTCTGAGTGTGAAAACCATATCCTGCCTCACCAACGGGATTACGCTGGATTACAACTCAGCACATTCACCTCTCAGGCTGTAGCCAACAGCAGCCCCCCAGAGAACTCACCAACACCTGCAAAATGGTCCACAGAATCCTTTTGCAAACAGCACATCTTGCTGTCAGCATTGTACCCCTTTATATTTAGATGTGTCACCTATTGATTTTCTTGCACAGATGACAGATGTCATTGGCTCTCTGTGTCAGGGATCCCATTAAACTCCAATAGCTACAATAGAACTCCTAAATGAACTGTCCCAGCCGACTCCTGGAGTTTTTCATTTTTCCTTTCACTTTCAACATTATTTACGTGGATAGACAAAACGCAGTATGCACCCTTAGAGATCCTTGCCTGATTGAGCCGGCCTACCAGCCCAGCTCCTCCACAGGATTAGTATGTGACAGCACTGACAGTATAGGACATATCGGGAGCAAAATCTACCTGCAGAATTTAATTAGGATGTTCTCATGGAGCTTGCTGCTGGGGTGATTTAGGCCAGGGAAGCTGGGAAGGAGGGTAGCTGGTACGAAGAGACGCAGCTATCGATTTACAGCAGTAAGAGAGAGACACTTTGAAAGAACCGACTTCAAATCAATGCTAAATTTTGCATCTAATGAGACACCTGCATTTTTTTGGCCAACATAAGGTCATCGATGCTTCAAATAATAGTTCTTTCATTTTATTTTTCCCTTATGAATGCAGTCACTTTAGCTAAACTAAAATGAAGATTGATTATTAGTGGATGAGTGAATTATTAGTGGAGTTTTTCTAAAGGCAACTTATTTCACTTCATAAGAAATGTAATTATTTGTATTATTTATATGAATTATTTTGAATACTTTGCACATACATTGCATTATACAGTATGTTGCTGGCCACACTGGAAATTTCATGTTTGGCAAAACATCCTTTAAATTGTTTACAATTGATTACAAATGTACAGAACTTGCATTACATCGCTCTCTGCCTCTGGATGTTACTTTGCAGTCAAGGTACAAAAAAGTTTGTGTTTAGACTTGCACTCTCCAAGGTCATAGGAGCCCATAAGGTTACTGTAAATAAAACAGAAGTGAAAAAAACAAAACAGTATATTGTTATGATGGATTATGATTGTTCTCAATATATTATTTTAGGAATTGCATAAATTTGTGAGACATGTTTGTGGACAAACTTGCAGTGTGTTTGTAATTCTCAGGTAAAGCCCTCCTGGGACCACCACGGCTCTACCAGGAACTGCAGGAACTCCAACACGACCTCTCTGTTGTGGAGGAAGTTACTCTTCTAGTCGGTACACTTCAGGGAACTTACCAGGTATATACTCTGCCGTAGCAATGTCATCTTTATGCCTATTACTTTAATTATAAAAACAGTATTGTATAAGCAATCTACAGTGGTTACCTGTTTTATTTTCCATTATCTGTTATGCTTTTTATTACCTGCTAATTGTTCTTACTAATAATAAAGCTGTCATTTGAAACAGTCATAAATGGCATAATTCTTTGTCAGCAAATGATATCAATATGAAATTAACGAAACCTTCTGAATAAATTATATATTTCTTTATTGAAGACTTGTTAAGGATAAAGCACAAAACAACAAACAAAAGAGAATCATAGAAATCTAACTTAAAGAAACACTGTGTGACTTTTTTATGGTGAAGAATAACAGAGTGAGTGTCCCTGGCTCAGCTGATACTCTGATACACTATGTAATTCTGATTGAGAGGGCATGGTACCCCCTTGAACACAATCCTTGTGAAATGTGTACAACTTTCCTTACTTCTTTTAAGATGCAGATTAAGTCCATGCATGATTGCAAAGTTATGCAGTGTTGCTTTATAAAACATATTCACTGCAAAGAAATCAATCTTTTTTTGATTCTGTACTCGTCAGAAGTAGGTAGAAAGCAGGAGAAAGCATCCTGTAATGTACAAATCAGGACACTTCTCATTAGTTTACCCATTAATGTGAATATTGACTGCATTACACAAGCAGGAAGGTGTACTTCAACCATCAGTAAAGAGCCTCTCAGGCTAATGATGGCACCTTTATCCTTCTGCACTGGATGAGCACAATGTCCTCAGGAAGACTGGTACTGGCTTTGCACTCATTTTCATGTTCTATCCAATTGTATTTAGTAAAATAACTACATATAACTATATAGAATAGAGAGGGGTTATACTAAACCTTCTGTGCACAGTAGGAACAAAAGGTGGTGGTTATATCTTTGCTAGGTGGCCTATGATACAAGCTTTTTAACTGTCTGTTTTTTCCCCTTTTAAAGAATCTGAACACCACTGTGGCCCAGGACTGGTGTCTGGCTCTGCAGAGACTTATTCGCATCAAAGAAGAACAGATCCAGTGTGCTAACAAATGTCGCTTGCGCTTGCAGGTGCCCGGCAGGCCAGACAAGTGAGTAGTAGATCAAATACAGGCTCAGTTGTTTTGCATACATCAATTTACAAAAAAACTCTGAAGTAACAAGCACCAGCTTGTTTTCACAGGTCTTTATACATTGAGCTTTGATGTTTTGATATTTTAATGATTTCTACCATGGCTTATTATGCCTTATTAAATTTTTGATGACCAGATCCACTAATAACCCTCATCTAAAGATTTTCTTAGTTATTTGTTGTTATAAGTAATGTCACAATGCATTGTTAAAATTACACAAAATATGCACAAATGGTGTGGTGTAAAGGTTTTTACATTTACGTTATACTTGTAGTATTTGTCTACAATCTACTTCTATGTGTCAATGATATTTAATGACTAAATTGCCTATTTGGACAAGATGTCAGAGAGAGCGTATGATTAGCTTCTGCATAAGAGCTGGGAACAGTAAATAATGGCACATCATAAGGGTTCCCGTTTCGTGGAGTCATGGGAGGACAGGAAGAAAATGACTGAGAAGCACGAGCCCAGTTGAGAGAATCTAGGGAAGAGGAAGAAAGGGAGTGAGAGTGATGATCAACCTCTCCCATGAAAGGTTTGGCTTGATGCCGACAGGGCAGTGGCAGTCAGAAGAGGGGCCTAATGCTTCAGAGCCAGGGAGAATCTAACTGTGCCAAGCCAAGCTAAAGTGACAGCTTGAGCAGCGAAACTGTGCAGATCACTTCTCCCACATCTCCCAGCTTCCTCGTCGGCTGTCACACCAGGCCTTTCGGGGCCAATCTGCTTACTCAGATGTTTGGTGCAGCCAGATGTCATGCTTACAAGAAAACCTCCGAATTCCCCTTTATGGGACACCCTATTTACGGAGTTCCTGTAATAATGTCATTAACAACTGCCTGAAAAAGAGATATCCCTCCACTATATATGTGAACCACTAGACTTGTTTTTAAAACTTCAGAAAAGTAGAGCAAGGACTGTTAAAACCAAAGTTTTGTGAAGAGGTAAAAAATAACAAGTCAAGTAAAAGAGAGATATCTCCTGTAGGGAAAAAGGCAATCCTGATAGTGTGATAGCAATCTAATTGAGTTTGCGCCTCAGAGTTGGGTGGCTGGACCAGGAGTGCACCTCAGGGCTGGGGGTGACAGGAGGCACAGTGGGTTCCTAGACCATTCTGACACTGCCCATGGAGCAAAAGACTGACCGCCTCTGTTCCTTCAACACAAAACGCAGACATACTCACCTATACATTATTTTAATGGGTTTGCTTCCTAATCCTACTAACACGTTGGAACATTATTGAGACATTTTAATCCCTATTAAGTCCATTTGTCTATCGATGTATTAAATGCACATGATCAGGACTGCCTCTTCGACAATGTAACATACAGCATTCAGGAACCAAAAACACATGTATATCGACTCACTCTCAGCCTTGACTCTGCTGGTAAAAGAGTGGGACCGCAGCAGGGACCCCCTGTACTGAGCGGACCCCTCCTGTCTGGCCGTAAGCAACTCTCTGCAGCACATCACAGCCTCCACACTGCAAACAGAATGAGTACGTGGGGAGAATCTTGACTGCTGCCTCAAAGGCACCAGCCTACGTGTGACAGCAGTTCATTAACATCCTCTTTTACTGCGTCTGCTGGAGGAACTAAAAGCACTGATACATGGACCATACTGGCAGGCCATAGATACAGACTCCAAATTTTATAGTTAAACCAAATGTCTTTTTGTTTCATCCCTATTTCCATGAGCACAAGAGGACAGTAAAGCCTCTTTTGTTCCAGAGCGCTTATCGACTGTGCTGCCTACCTGCTAGGATAATGGCAGATCACACAAAGCCCCATTTTTAGGTTGTTCTGGGGGCGGCAGTAGCTCAGTGGTAGAGCGGCCGTCCTTCAACCGGAAGGTAGTAGGATCGATTCCCGCTCGCCCCACAGTCCATACTGTCGTTGTGTCCTTGGGCAAGACACTTAACCCACCTTGTCTCCAGTGACTGTAACACTGGTAATGTAAGTCGCTTTGGATAAAAGCGTCTGCTAAATGAATAAATGTAAATGTAAATGTAAATGAAGAGTCTTGTCCAAACAGATAATTCCTAAAAAGGCACAGGAGAGTCTGTCTGAGCTTATCTTATCATCTGAACAGCAGCAGGCTTTCATTATTACAACATTGCAATGCAAGGGTGTATGATGGTTAACAATCTAACAATTTCTACTTAAAAGGCATGTTTGTTTTTATGATTCACACCAAGGTGTTACTGTTAGTACTGTTAGATTAAGATAGATGTAAAATAATTTTTCTTTTTCAAATTATTTACAGAACAAATGACACTATACTCTAACATAGTTTTCTGTAGCTTTTTTGTTTGAGCTTAGAAGCCTTTTTTTTTAGTAACCTAGTGTTGTTACAAAGCCTGTAGAATGCCATAGGCTTTTTTTGCAGTTCTTGTTCTCTTTAGACTGAAATAAAGACTGAAATAAAGTTCCATAAAATATCATCTAATTGCCATTTTAGAATATATACACTGAATATAAGGCTGCAGTCACCTAGACTTTTTTTTCCTGCTGCCACAACTTTAAACATAATTGGTCAGTATGATATGAATCATTTTCTTGCTTTAAAGTTTGAACATGCATTGGTGACAAATGGGCATTAACATATAATCAATCTGTATGACAGACTGAGTTAATTTATTTTAGACTGTATTCTAGGTGTTGGGCTTCATATTGTGGGTGTCCAAGCTGTGACTGTCTCAATGTAAGGCTCACCAATTTGATCAAAAAATGCTTTGCTGGTTTAAAGGGCAGTATTCATCCACTTGAATAATAAATTGGTTCGCAGCATCCGTGAAAACATGTATTAACATTCCCCACTACAACACCCATCATAATATTGTATCTTTTTCTATAATAAACAAATCCCTACAATATTTAATAACCAAACATAATCACATAATATTTGTAATAATTTTGATATTAAAGTTAATACTTGAATGGATCTTGGAGATTAAATTGCCAGAGCAAATAAGGATGCAATACTAAAAGAAGAATTCCTACTTGACAAAACTGACTACCAACTCTGAGTACTCAAGTCCAGACATTTTTCAGCAACCACTGACAGCAATGGTAAGGCAGCTTTTTAAACTAATGTCACTGCTTGCCGAGCATTTGTAGAACTTTCTCCTGACTATTTGTTTCTCTGCAGAGTGATGGCAAATTGAAGGATAAGTGCATGACAGGCTGCCACTCAGTATCATTCCTACATCTGTCCTGTCCTTGTGCATTAGCGTAACACGTGTGCTTTGACACTGACCTACTCCAATAAATCAGTGGCACCAACTCTTTGTCTCACTCTGCCCTGGTCTGGCCCCACTCCGCTACCTCCCCCCTGTATTTTTTACTCCCTCTATGTCTCAGCAGCCCCTCTCTATCAGCATGCCGAAGTCGACTTTTCCATTCTGGCAGTGTACTGCATCTGCACTGCGGCTGTCAATCAGCAGGCGGGGGGGAGGAATTGGACTGTGCTCAGTTTAGCATGTTTTGAGGCTGTGTGGGCATAAAGTGTTGCCCAAGGATTCCTACCAAGAGAGGAGTTGTATTTTATTCACACGTCTCCTCTGTCTTTGGCAAATTGCTTCTTCTATATTTAGTCCTTGAATGGAATGGGTTACACTCTGTTTCCAACATGTCATCGAAGTTTGAGATCTCACTTACTTTATTCTGATGCTTTCTTCAGTCTTTCTCTTGTCTCTTTTGGCCTTTTATTTGTCTGTCTTTGGAGGTGAAAACTAATTTGTAGTGGACAGAAACAGGCTACTCACTATTCACCATTCAATTATGTTTAAATGATTTCTGAATCTGGAAGTGCAACCAGTCTCCAAATAATGTAATGTTTTCAAAATGAAAAACAAAAAGCATTGATGGGTTTAAATATTAAAAGTAAAGAAAGAAATGCACAGTATATACAGTACAGATCAGTGTATTAAATGTTTGTGTTTTAGCATTTTCTGGTTGTATCACTTTAAAAAGACTTGGATTGTGGACAAATTCACCGATTTTCAAAGATTTTGCAAATTATTTGCTATACTGAATCTGTTTTCAAAAGTATATTTTAATATTTATTCCAGGCACTAAGAAGTAAAGAGACATAACACAGACTTGTCTCCTCCAATAGTCTCTTTTCTAATGATGTATTATGCAGTTCAAACATCCACATGATTCAAGTCAAATGACATTTTAATTAGATTCAGTACATTTAAGTTGATATGATGTGTATATCACAGTAAAAGAAACATAGTTCTATTCCCAAAGCATTTGGGTGCCTTTACAAACTTTTTGGCTTACTCCTTTGCGGTGGATGGCAGGTGCACTCAGCTTGAATTCATTACAGTCATAATGGATTCCTACTGTGACCTAGTTTTGGGGGTCGTTATTTGCCAGCCTACTGGGGATGTTTTGCAATTATAGAAGGATACTTAAAATCAACGAATATTACCAGAACAGCTTACAACAGTAAACTTCTACTTTTATTGGTCCAATTTCAAATTGCATTATTTAAATGTTATAGCCTATAGTAAAGTTCAGCCATGTATTATTCACTGTCTATGTTTATGTAGCTTAAAAACACATTTATATAACCTTCTCTCTTGATCTTTTTTTTTGTTTCTCACACAGTCAGACACATACTATATTTGTTTAGCCCAGACTCTGTTATACATGCACTTCCTACTGATTACAAACTGCACTGGTTAAACCTTCCTGCAGTGGACATCAATCAGTGGGATCATCACAAGCCTCAGATTACTTTACTAAATTTAAAAGATCCTGGCCCATTATCCTTCTCTTTATCACTCTGCATTGTATTAAAAATCAGAACTTGCATATAAATTCATCAGTCCAAATAAAATGCAAATCTCCTTGATGAAAAAACACGCAGACACGGTCTTGAAGTGTATTATTGCAGCTGTTAATCTCAAGTGTTTAACATACATTGCTTTTTTTGTTTAATAATTTTCTCCTGACTTTGAAGCTTTAAAGGCACTACTAAATTATGTTCTAATCTGGTGTTACTTCTGTTACTTTTTGTCCCAGTTTTAAACTTCCACAATGTTTATCTGTGTATTTTTTTTCCACACTATGTTTAACACACTGGTGACCTTTGTCTGACAGAATAAGTGAAATAGTGATGGTGGGAAATGGATCAAATTGAAGTTGTACTCTTTCCATATTAATTCAAATGCCATACTTAAAAAAACACAAGGCTTGATTAAAATAATGATTTGTAATTGTGTGTCCTCCTTCAGGTCAGGCCGTCCTGTCAGTTTCATGGTGGTGTTTAACACTCCCAACCCTCTCAGTAAGATCTCCTGGGTCAACCGTCTGCACTTGGCTAAGATCGCACTGCGTAAGTACAACCCCAGGGTGATGTAATGCACTGAAATGTTTTTAAGTCAAAGGTTCAGAGGCATCATCAGATTTCAGCTTACTTCCTGTTGGCCACATCCATTTTGACCTCTCAAACAAGTCAATGAAAGAGATGGAGATAAGATTCAAAAGAATAATCTGTTGTATATTATAAACATATAGTTGTGTAAAGAAAGGTTTGCCATATAAGGAAAATCCTTTTTAAATTGTGGATCTGGTGGAAAAGAAAGAGCAGTGGTCGTTATTTTGTTGGAGAAAATGATCAGATGCTGCCCAGCAGGGAGCAGCACAGTCTTTTTTTAATCTTTATAGCTTTATTCTTGCAACTTATGCTCTGGTCTGACCTTAGCCATGCATTCCTTTGACCACTGTCCTATTATTGAGTAACAAAAGGAAAGCCAGACCTTAATGTCAAGTGTTGTGCACAAATGCTGACCAAAATGATTACACTTTACACAGGTTAACCAAACCTAAATATCTCCCAGTCTTTTTTTTTTTGTCTTAAATTGAAAGATATCCTACTATTAACATATTTAGAGTTCAAATCAGTGAACTAAGACGCCAACAAAGAAACTTTAATACATTTTTTTTTATCGTTAAAGTAAATGCTTTTTCACTTTTATACTTAATTATGATTAAAACACTGACACACAAGAAAATAACATCAGAACACTAACTTCATTTCATTTTGAATTTACTTTTGATTGTCCTGATAAGTAAGTAGTAATAAGTAAAATATACTAAGACGTTTTTATACTAGCATCTAAGATTCCTAAAAAATATTTTATGATTTAAAAAAAAAAAAAAAAAAAAAAAGTATTTTAAAGACCACCAATAAACTTTTTATTATAATTTTCGACGAGATATCTCTCTGCTGCAAGTATATATATTTGTTTAAAGGGCCGGGATATATTTTTTTCAAATGGCTTTGAAAATGTTGTTCTTGCCACACATCCGGAGACTCTTGGCTCATTACCAAACCAATAAAACGCTCACGTATCACTTTATTCTTTCCCCATACGTCTGGCTTGTGTTTCATGGCCTGAATACAGAGGTGCACTAGTAGCACACAGCACATGCGTTGTCTCTCCAGTAGATCTTGCTGGCTGTGTGTGGTTTATGTCAGAGTGGCATCAAAAACAGGCAGCGCGTAGAGAATGCTCTGGCTGCAGTGAAGCATAGCATACCCAGCCTTTCATTGTTGCTCACACCTTTTATCAGAAACACGGCAGGCGTACTGATGAGGACAGTGGCATCATTACAGCATGCGGCTCTGCTCCCCTATGGATTCGGGGGGGGACATGTGTGACATTCAAAATCAACATGAAAGTTATGCATAGCTAGCTTCATTCCCGCGGCTCCTTTGACCACCTGATTCAGTTCTAAATGTGGCTCCATGAGATACCACAGTATGTACAACACGATAGGAGCAATGACACAGGGACTATATGAACTACGTAAATGATACAAACACAGCAAGCAGAATTTAATCTATAAATATTATACATGTTTACATCTATGCCGTGTAATATTTTGGGGTACCAAGTAGGCCTGCACGATTCTGGGAAAAATATGAATCACGATTTTTTAGCTTAGAATTGATATCACGATTCTCTACAACGATTTTTTTTCTCATGAAATGTAATGTTTATTACACACATGAACCATGACAAAACAAAACAAATTGGAAGTACCAAAAATATTTGTTTTGGCACCTATAGAACATTGCACATCACCACAAGCCTGTAAACATAGAGGCTTCAATGAATAAAGAAGAAACACTCTTTAACTGCTTGCCTTTTGTACAATTAACATTCAACTGGCCATTGAAGTAGGTTACCAAAAATAGAAGTTTAGCGCACAGCGCTGAATGTGGCCTGAACATGGCTCTAAATAGGCTAATTGAAACGTCATTCAACATTCTGAGGGTTCAGTGTTTAAAGAAAAGGAGCAATTGGCCATTGAAGTGCAGTTGCAGTATCAAAAACTAATAATTTATTTTGTATATATAGCGGCACCTTGTCTTTAATTGGTGGTTGTGGTGTTACCTTGCGGTGCTGCAACAAAGGCAAAGCATACCTTGCAAATCACACCAGATTAACCCTCGTCTTCTTGCTTGAATCCAAAATACTTCCACACCACGGAATGTGAGCCTTTTTTCGGAACAAGTTGAGACTGAGTGGTTGGCTGATTCTCGTCACAAGGACCTGGGTTTTCATATCCATTTTGTTTATTTCCGAACCACCGCGCTCGCTCGACGAGTGAAACACGAGACTAAAAGGCGCTGTGTCGTTGGCTGACGGTGACATCCTGTGAGAGCGGTCCTTTCAAAATAAAAGCCGTTTTTTTTTTTTTTTTAAATCGAAGTCATTTAAAAATTAAATCGTGAACAGGGTGAATCGAGATCGCGATTTTATAACGATTTATCGTGCAGGCCTAGTACCAAGGGTAAAAGACCCTTCTCTGCTTCTCTATTCACGGAGGTAATATAGAATAATACCTGTCAACAGCATTGCACATCGTCCCCTCAAAATAACTCAACACACACCCAATAAAGTCTAAACCGCTGGCCACAAAAGTGAGTACACCGCTAAGTAAAAACGTAAATATATATTTATATATATATTTATTTATATATACACATACACACACACACACACACACACACACACACACACACACACACACACACACACACACACACACACACACACACAATGGATTTGAAATTAAACGAACAAGATGTGCTTTAACTGCAGACTTTTAGCTTTAATTTGAGGGTATTTACATCCAAATCAGGTGAACAACAGTTTGTATATGTGCCTCCCACTTTTTAAAGGGACCAAAAGTAATGGGACAATTGGCTGCTCAGCTGTTCCATGGCCAGTTGTGTGTTATTCCCTCATTATCCCATTTACAAGGAACAGATAAAAGGTCCAGAGTTCATTTCAAGTGTGTTATGTGCATTTGGAAACTGTTGTTGTCAACTCTCAATATGAGATCCAAAGAGCTGTCACCATCAGTGAAGCAAGCCATCATTAGGCTGAAAAAACAAAACAAACCCATCAGAGAGATAGCAAAAACTTTAGATGTTGCCAAATCAACTTTTTGAAACACCCTTAAATAGAAAGAACTCACCGTTGAGCTCAGCAACACCAAAAGACCCGGAAGACCACGGAAAACAACTGTGGTGGATGACCGAAGAATTCTTTCCCTGGTGAAGAAAACAGCCTTCACAACAGTTGGCAAAGTCATTTGATGTCAGAGTGATGAGACCAAAATTGAACTTTTTGGCCACAACCATAACTCCTCTACATTTGGGGAGGAGTCAACAAGGCCTATGATGAACGGTACACCATTCTTACTGTGAAACATGGATGTGGATTGTTTATGTTTTGGGGATGTGTGAGCTACAAAGGCACAGGAAAAGATGAATGCAACATGTTATCAGAAAATACTGGAGGAGAATTTGCACTCATCAGCCCATGGACGTACTTGGACGTTCCAACATGACAACGATCCAAAGCACAAGGCCAAGTCGACCTGTCATTGGATACAGCAGCATAAAGTGAAGGTTCTGGACTGGCCATCTCAGTCTCCTGACCTCAATATCATTTAGCCACAAACGTGCAGTTCATGCAAGACAGCCCAAGAATTTACAGGAACTGGAGGCTTTTTGCCAAGAAGAATGCGCAGCTTTATCATCTGAGAAAATAAAGTGCCTCATCCACAACTACCACAAAAGACTTCAGGCTGTCATTGAAGTTAAAGGTGGCAATACACAATATTAAGAACTGGGGTATGTAAACTTTTTATCAGGGTCATTCGGGTAGTTTCTGTTGTCATTATGATTTATAAACACATTTGTTTGTTACCCAACGACTAACTATGAGTAACTATTGTGTTATCATTCATATTCTCTGAAAATTGGCCCAAAAAATTTACTTATACTGTCTATCTAATTGACAATGTTTAACTCATTGGCTTACAAATCCTAGTCTGCCATAATTCACTTATGTTGTTTTAAAAAAGGATTCACATAAATGAACTTATCAAGGTGATATGATTTGTCTTAGATTTCAGATAGATTAGGCTTCTGGCCAGTGCAGCAGTGAGATAAAAACACTTATTTCCTCATTGATGCGTTCAGCAGCTTATTGTAAAATTTGAAAGACAGGAAAAGAATGTTGGAAAACGATCACAAACAATTATATGATTTCTATATATTAACTTTAGATTTTGGCAGTAAGGTTGCGGAGCAAACAGAAACCATCATTCAACTCAAAGACATGTTTTTAAAACTGTTATTGATTCAATCGTGTCTTGTTAAAATGACTGACAGCATGTATTTAAACTTGAGTTCAAAATTGTTGAATGTTTGAATTTCCGGGAAGCATTAATGACACATTAATTTGTGCTTTCCTCTCGACTGTTGTTGCATTTGAGTTAAAAGTATTTATTGATCAATATAATACAGATAAGGATTCAAGCAAATAGAATAGCTTTCACTTTTTATTTTAAGTGTAATGTGAATACATGACAATTATCCAGGAGAATACATTTTCTCGTAGTTAATAGGGTTTCATCCATATTCATATCCAACAGCCCACACAATGTTGGTCCTCTCCATCTGCAGTCTCATGTAGCTTCACCAGCTTAGGTTAATCGAAATGTTTATTGTGATTAGCTAATAAGAGTCGGCATTCATACAAATTATGGCATTAGTTACTTAAGAGAATAATAAAGTAATTTGCTACCCTTAAAACAAATGGCACAGCTTCAGGGTTATTGACGGCATACACACAGAACTACTTTGAAATGTATGTTAACTTACAAAGTTTAGAGGACACCATACACAGCATTCATTTAATTTATGTCTCTTTTACAAAAAAACATATATAGAATACTGTAGGCATTTAGTGCATTGTAAGAAAAATCAACAACCATTTTGCTTAGGTTTGTAGTATTGATCTGTGGTTAGTTTGTGGTTAGCACTTCTGCCTCACAGCAAGAAGGTCGTGAGTTCAAAACCCGGCCGACTCAAACATTCTCAGCTCACTGGTCTTTCTGTGAGGAGTCTGCATGTCCTCCACGTTTTACTGCGGGTTCTCTGCGGGTACTCCGGCTTCCTCCCACCGTCCAAAGACATGCATGTATAGGTTAATTGGACTCTAAAGTGTCCCTAGTGAATAAATGTGAGAGTGAATGTTTGTCTGTATACCATGGAGCACTTATTGTCACTATACGTCATTTATAAAAGAGGATGGTGGCTTCACAGATTCCCTTTGGGAAATAGATCAGCACCAACCTGGTCAGGATGACAATTACATGTTAATTGTATTACACCCACACTTTGCCTTCCCTCCCATTTAACCAAATGTAATTACAATAAGGGAGTTGTTGATTTAATTTCACGGATGGTGTACTGTCACTGAGGCTTCATCGTCATTGCAGGCAGAGGCCGTCCTGCCCTGTGCTCAGGGGAGACCTACAGTCGAATCAGCATTTGAAATGCAACCAACCATGGTCTGGTTTAGTTTGAAATGGGTGCCCTGCTCAGAAATGTCCCTGAATGGACAGCACAAAACAGCTAATGTTCTCATGCATGATTTAGTGAGTGATTAGAACATCATAAAGCTAATTTTCCCATAACCATCTTCACACCAGTTTGGTTAGCTTTATTCTGGTAGAAAGCTTGTGTCCTTGTCCATTATATGTTTAAAAGGGGTTTTAACACAATTTTCACTTTGGATTTTTCATGATTGGCCTGAAACATTTTACACTTTAGTTTAAGCTATTGAAATTGTTGTATTTGTGGGGCATTCCAAGACTAAAATTAGCATTTGGTTGCTTTGAGGCCCCACAGCAGAAAGTGAGAATTACCTCGGTGTGGTGCTTTGCCAGAAGCCCCGGGCTCCATTAATAACCTGTTGTGCCACTGCATCTTTCATGTCTCTCAGAGTGGCCCAACTGCTCCTGAAGGGTCTTTGTGAAATAGCCAGAAGCATTGCCTAATTAATGGCCTTTCTCACTACACAATTAACTGCTGCCTACTATGCAGTCCCAAGCCTTTCAAACAGGGTTAGAGCTGAAGACTTGATGGCTCTCACAAGAAGAACAGGTATCATCATGAGAGAGAGCTGCCGCAATGAATAGGGCTAAAGTGAGGGAATTGTTGAGGATGCATGCTTTTGTGGATGGAGGGGTGAGATGGGGGTGAAAGGATGATTGAGACAAGCAATCAGCCCCACAACAGGACACAGGGGGCAGGCAGGAGGCTGTTGCCTGCGGTTACACTGCTAAGTGTGCTGCTTTCGGGCTTTTTCCCTTCACACAAGGATCAATAGATGAGTGGAGTGCAGCTTGAGTTTGTGGCACGCCTCCTTAATCCACTGTGTGATAACCTGTGCCATGCCAATGTATACAGCTCTGGAGATGAGGGAGAGAATGCAAAATCCTCCCTGCTGCATAGTCTTTAGTGTTGGCTATTTGGGCTTTGCTCGTATTAGCCCAAGGATTCAGAAGGCTGTTGCTGTGGTGACAGATATTTTGCATCTGTCGAAATAACTATTGTCCTTCTCTTTTGTGCCGTCTTCTCAATAAAATAGCAGAACAGATTCCTTTTGATAAGACTTTTAATATAAGCTTTGTGCTGAACCCTTGCCCTTAAAAAGCCATAGACTGTAGTCGCTGGGCGGATTTTCCCTTAGCCCTTAAATTAATCTGTCAGACGGCTAAGATTATCTCCCTATCTCACTGTGCTCAAACATGGGAAATGTTTATGATGAGTAAACATTATCAAGGATTTAATTAACAGATCCCACACTTGCATTGATCCATGGGAAATATCAATTGCACTGGTGTATTTAATTAGTCTATATCTTTGCCCTTTGTGTCACTGGGGTTGATAGAGCGCCATGCTCTGCAAATTAATCTTCATCAGCAAAAGGCTTGAAACAAAAGCATGATTGGAATAAAGAAACTGGGAATCTAAATCTGTCTGCTTAGTTTTCCAATCCCACACCTCGGGAAATTATGTTGTTATATGTAATGATTTTACAGTAGATGGATTGAGTGCATGGGAAATGACCGTTAGTTTGGGAAAACCAACTCTTTACATTGGTTGCTAGAAATAATGTTTAAAATAATGACTACAGAAGTATGGATTGCACTCTTTTTTTGAGTGAAAAGCCTAATTGCATTAAATAATAATAATGATATGATAATTTTTATTTAATTTTATTTATTTATTTTTATAATAAACAAATTAGGAACAAAGAATATGTGCTTGATGTTGGATGCTGGCATTAGTGGCATTAGTGACTTAGTCCTGTACTTGCTGCATGTGTCGACATACTTTTACTCTTTGACACTAATTGGTATAAACCTGAAACCACAGTAAGATGCATGTCCTAAACTCCTCCTTGTAATTACCTTTAGGGAGCTGACATAAATGTTTCTTAGTTCCCAAGTTGGTAATTCAAGTTTGTGCCAAATCCATCATGATGAGAATATGGGCTGTGGCACAATTAACTGGTGCTAGTGCACCAGAAAACAAAAATGCAAGTAGTTCGAAACAATAGAAATGATTGTAATATGTAATAATGTTGTACATAGATATTTAATAATTCAATTATATTCTTGGATTTAGATTTAGATATATAATAGAATTAAAATGTATGTCAGAATTCAGGATAGATATCTTGGCAGTTTTGGGATTCTCTAGTAACTAGACAAACCATTTTGCTATTAAAGATTATTTTTATTTTTTACATTGATACTTTTCAATATTGCAATACATTTATTAAATCATGCAGCCAACTTAAAAGAAATAAGGTTGTATCCACACTAGAGTCACTAAGATAAACAACAAACTCTGTACCCTTTAATATTTAAGAAATGACCATCACAAACGTCTGGAACCTATTCCATGATTTAAATGAACTGTTAGTCAAGGATAGGGATTTTTTTGTGAATACAGAAAAATTCACATTTTGGATGACCCCCTAAATGCAGTAGTAATGATGCTACAATTAAAAGTTCAAGCTAAATAAAAGAAAAAAACAAACACAGTTTGCTACTTGTTATTGGTTTTAAACTGATCCATGTTTACTGACAAATTCAGCCAGAGCAATGTGTGCACCTAACAGAATAATACACATGCTAATCTAATAATTACCCAGAGAAGGATGGCGATTACTCAGGGGTAATGAAAATCACCAGTCTTACTGCCTCACCTGCAACAACCTGACCTCAATTAAACTCTTCTTTTGAGTGACCTCACACCTCTGGATCCACCGAATCCTGCCAGGAGCTCAGTCAGCTCCGCCCAGAGGCCAAGCACCCCAAAGTTAATAATTAAAGAACACCTTACACTCAGAGTGACTGTAAATATAACAGGCTCAATTATTTAACAGTTTATCATTATCTATCCCGCTTTTTACTGTGTTTGCTGAAATGTTTGTTAAATTGTTTGTTAAAAATTATTATGCTTTGAGTGAAGCATTTTAACTACTCACTGACATTCAAATGTAGCATACTACTTAAGATATTTTGCTTTGCAGATGTTTTTAAACATCTACTGCTAAAAATACAATAGAGCAGAATAAAAATACTGAAAGTGAGTAAAATGAAGGCAAGCAAAAGATGACTGATATGATATGCTATTATGAGTTTCTGTGGATATACAGCTCTGGAAAAAATTTAGACCACTGCATAATTATCAGTTTCTCTGGTTTTACTATTTATAGGTATGTGTTTGTGTAGAATTAACATTTTTGTTTTATTCTATAAACTACTGACAACATTTTTCCCAAATTCCAAATAAAAATATTGTAATTTAGAGCATTTATTTGCCAAAAGCAACAACTGTTCAAAATAACAAAAAAGATGCAGTGTTGTCAGACTTGGAATAATGGTTCATATTCATTTTTAAACAACAAAATGCTAATGTTTTAACTTAGGAAGAGTTCGAAAAAGAATATTTGGTGGAATAACCCTGATTTGGATTCACAGCTTTCATGTGTCTTGGCATTGATAATCAGCACCTCATTCAGTAGAATGAGGTGTGCCTGTGTTGGGATTCAACAGACATTAAAATGGAATAGCCTACATACTTGTAGAGATGCTGATTTTAGAAAACATTGCAGTGATCTCTTAATTTTTTCCAGAGCTGTATATTTAAATATAAATTGTGGATATATTAAGATTAAGACAAAATGACATAATGAGAATGCTCTGGCAGCTTGGCCTGGCGCTTTGTCAGGGTGCACCACCATGGGACTCCCAGCTGTATGTGCTAAGATGGTGCATACACCAGGAAATCCATTATTATACTGTAACTCAAATCCAGCAGTTGCATTTTTTCCCCCGCTGGTACCAACTCTCACTGTTGATTAAGTGCTGCCTTAATCACTGTTGAGGTTCTGAGTTGGCAGTATTTGGCCTCGCCTCCTGCAATGGGTGACTAAGCGAATGGCTGATTATAATATTTACATGCAAATAACATCTTTCATCTTTACATAACCTATGTGGCAAAGCATTTAATTATTGTACTTCAAATACATTAACTTGGTAAACCATCACAACCAAATTTAAAGTTGCTTTAACATTAAAAAAAACTTTCTTTCTTTGTTCTAGGTGAGGAGAATACACCAGGCTGGTTATATAGAGAGGATGAAGGGAAGACAATGCCCCCCTTTTGGTATCCCCTCTTGGCCTGTCACATGCCTGTATTTGCTACCAAGTCACCAGAGAGAAAGGTATTCTTCATTTTGCAATTTGCTGAATGCTACACTTCCATACTAGCATGTTGTGTGGCTTATTATACATTATTTGGTAACATACTGATAATGGTAGATGCTTATGTTGAGACTTTCTTAAACCCACAATGAGTGTCAGTCCTTGGTGAACTGAAACAAAGGCTTAAAAAATGAGTATTCCAACAGTGCCATGAACCCAAGACTCCTGGGTGGTAGTCTTAAGCATCACTGAATGAAACAAGAGAAAATGTGATTTGGGGATTTTGTTGTTTGCTCTTGTAAAATCACACTTGACATGCCATGAAGCTCCCAAAGCTGACTTCTAGCTTGCAACATGACAACTCCTTTGCAAAAAATAATCTGATTTAGTTGTTATTGAGACACTCAAAGTAATGTATTTAGTTACATGGGACTCTTTTAGACCTCACAAATTGCTCTTCAGCTGCAAAGCCTCCTGTGCACCCATTATTGACAGTTTGCTGTGTTTACACCCAGGAATTTGTCAAAGCAATAACTTCTTTATTACGCAGCTTTTTGACTATATATGTGGGATCTTTATTTTGATAACAATTTTGTTAAGAGATGATGATCCCTTTTTACTCTGTCTTTACCATTCAATCAAATTAAAGTGCATTTGCGCTCTAAAAGCCAAAAATATTACACAATCTCAACAATACACAGACTGTTGAAATAACAAGGTGACACCAGACCATCTCCTTAAGATGCCAGTGAGAGATTTTAATCAATACAAGTTCTTAGACCTGGTGAGGGGTAGACTAAAGGGTTTGTAAGTCAGCGGAAATGGTATAAAACCAATTTGTGGATGCTGTAAGATGATATTTCCAAGCACATTTTCTGTTGCTATAATGTGGTTACAGGTCTTACAGTGCAAGGTAGGGAGCAGGGAGAGCCAAATTACCATGGCCACCAAGGGAGGATGTTATAAAGTGATCATGCAATTACCTTAATAGCTGTGGGACATCCAAGCATAAATCAATGTTCCATGATTAGATTAAGACCTATACACCGACCAGTAGTCTGCTAGCCATCAGATGCTAGGTAAAGGTGAGAGGAAACAGCATCTGGAAGCTCAGAAAGTATAGCTTCGACATGATGGGAGCGAATTTCCCTACAGACCTTTCCGACGTTCTTGGGTATTCCCGTAAAAATGTGTTACACCTGGCTGGAAGCGGAGCCAAGTCAATTAATATATTTAGTGCCAGTGGGACCCTGCAGTCTCGGAGGACCTGCTCATATCCTGCTCCTGAAACAAACAAATGAAGCACCTGAGCATGCCAGTGAAGGGCATGGCAGCTGTGTCAGTCATGAAGGATGTTTGCTGTGAAATTGATTCATGTAGTTTGTTTTACCTGGAAGCTCTCAAAATAACATGACGCATTTACAAATGAGCCTTGGCAATAATGCGCCACAATGGCCGGTTACATAGACAGTTTTGCTTGTCCTAAAATCTCATTTTATTCACAATAATAACGGCAGTCCATTAGCATGTTTCTGTCACATCTGCCTGCGTCATCCCTGTATATGCATTTTACAGTATATTTTTGGCCCTGTCTTAAGTCTGTGTACTGTGCTAGAGTGGTTGAATATATTTTGAGTGCACACTAGCACATCAAAAGAATAGGCATGTGATAGGAATTGGGGCTGAGGTATTAGAAAGCTGAAGAGGTAAGCAGTAGTATTTCTTTCCCGTTTTTTGACTAAAGAGAAGGTAGCATTAAATGGAGTGACTTTAAGTCCTTCATGCAGAGCAGACTGTGATTAGGGGCTTAACTCGGCAGTGCCGTCGCTCCCCCTCTCTGTGTCTTCATTTTTGCCTTAGCCACAGCCTCTGGGACATACGCCTCTCTGCGCCAAAGCTCCATAGCATCTTCCTCCCGCTTGCGCTGCTTCTCCTGGCAGTCTGACTTACAGTGAGTAGAAAGGATGAAGAAAAGAAGGCAAAAAGAAATCCCAGATTAAAAGAGATGTGGCCGCAGGGGCCTCAGCCATTTCCTACAGAAAATAAAGTTCTAAAGCAGCATAGCATGAACATCACGCGCAGGTCACCTAAGGGAGCTCAACCCAGCGCTGTCTGTGTGCACCCCTGTGTGCCTCAGCCCAGGAGAGGGCCATGGGGCGATCTCGTTAGGGCCATAGATAAAGCTTATCACAAGTCTATGAGTGGGAACAGCAAGGGAAGTCTGATTATTGTCTCATTTTATGTCTTTATTTTTTTCTCACTGAGCCACACAGCCACTCACACAACACAGGGAACATTTGAACTAATAGACAAACCACATTGTAATGGGCTATGTTTAAAGAATCTGTGCACGCTCTGTTTCTCTGCCCTCTCTGCTATTTGGAAAGATGAAACGTAGCAGGTTTGGCAGGTGGCCCAAAGGGATGTGGTAAGGTGGATGGGTTAAGGGATTAATAGGAGATACTACATCAGAAATGGTAACGGCTTAACTGCCTTCTTATAAGGAATAATTATCCACTAAATGCAGAAGTTGAAATCACTCTGCGTCAATGCCCAAGTAGTGTTTTTGAAGTAAACCTGACATTTATGCCCTCAGGACTCTTTCAATGAATGCAACAATCTTGCTACAAACAATCAAATAATTGAAGCTTCCTTTTGTGAAAATAAGTTGGTCAGTAGTTGCATTTTGTATTCTGGTTTGGGCTTTGAGGACAGGGTACATTGTTGACTCCAAAGCAGCGTGTGCGAATAATTCTCCATGAGCAAGTAATATCCCTGTGATTATCTGGAGTCTTCCACACTAAAGTCCCTTGATCCAATGTCACTTGGTGATGGTGTCCATTACCTAACATCAGTCAAGTTTTCAATATGGAGTTTTTTTTCTACGACAAAAATAGTTTGACTTAACCGCAATATATTAAAAAGTCAAATATATGTTCCATTAGCTGGCTTGTTTAGTTCTATATGAACTTAAAAAAAAAAAGATTGCCTACACTGAACAACTTGGTATCCTTTTAATTTTGGCAACATCTATTCTTTCTTTTACCAGTGCACCTGCTACTGAATGTACAGCACAGAGTGTTATTAGCTTGTCTGTATGTCAGTCCAGTATTCTATACGAGGCCTGAAAAGCATGATGAATATATTTCAGAAACCCAATAATCTGTCAGCTCAGCATGTTAACAAATGGCTTTCAGTGCCATCACAAAAATGCAAGTAAAACTGAATTGCTTGAATTACTTGCCTGTCTCTGTCTGGCCTATATTTCCCTGTGTTAGCCTTTCAGCATAGCTCTGCAAAAGGTTGATTCCTGACTTATGTCCTGACATTCAAAGTTGCTTCAGCACATTGTGTATGTACTGTGTTTTATCAGCGTGGAAGGAATCCCTTAGCTGTAAAATAATTCATAAACGACCCGTATCTTGTTCAGCTGGAGAGTTCTTTCTCCATAACTCTAAATGGTTCTTAAAGATCCGAGGCTACAAAGACTTTCAAAATAGAGAAGGGGCATGTTTCCAGACTGCGTTTATGAGGCATTAGGCTATGACAGGGTTGAGGATAGCTGCTATGCCAGAGCTCTTATAATACCTTAGGGATTTCATCATGTATGCTTTGAAGTGCAGAATGACAAACTGGAGAAGGGTTTGGGCTGCATCAGGGTTAGCTTCCTTTCTTTTTTTTTTTTTTATGAGAGGATTAGCTTCTGTGTCTCAGCTCTGAAAGCTGCTGAAAGCCTGCTCGGGTCTTACACTTAATACTCTTCACTAGTTTATATAGATCAAATATCATCAACATTGTTATTTTAATGTGTGTTTAAGTGAATAAACAGCAATTGCATGTAGGACAGGCAGCTTAAAATCATGCATCATCTTTTTTATTTTTTTTTATTTTAGTAATGCTCCTCTGATTATGCGCTTGTTTTCTGGACTAGCTCGTGCTTTTGGGGGCATGTTGTTCATGTCGCCCTTACTCAGCGTGTCATCCATCTTCCCCGCTGATGGAGTGATAACTGAGGTGCATTGTGCATTCGGACAGCCACATGAAAGTGACTAGAAAATGTGCTTGTTGAGTGGCATCCTAGGAGGCAGTAAATGCTCTGTTCCATGGCTACATTTTTAGTATTGTGTGGAGAATGACATAATTCAAAGCTCTTAGGGACAAAATGGAAGGAAGAAGTGTAAGAATTATGCTTGTCTGGCAAAAACTGATGAGATTTTCCATTACAGAAATAATAAAATGAGTTAAAAAGGTTGCTTTATTTGACGCCACATATTTTTTGATGAGCTATGATCCACAGTCTGTATCTTTTTAAAGTCACCAGCTTGGACAAAATGCTCCTTCTGCTTTTCGACTTTGAAGGTCATTTGACTGATTCATTGAGAATAGCTGCTGGATTAAAATTCTGCTTCAACAGAGTGTTGCTGTGCTGTCCCTGCCACAATATCCTTTTGGCAAACATTGGGACGCAAACAATGTGTAAAACCCCTAAGAATGTTTACAGTGTGCGTTTTACTCTCATTAATGATTTTACATTTACACAAGCTCATTAATATATCCCTGTGCAGTTAATAATAAACATAGTATACTATTAGCAGTTTTCAAGTGGATTGTTTTAGTGGACGTGAGTATTGCTTTACAGGCTTCTACACCATATATAATTTGTATTTCACAGCTTTTACAAGTCAAGGGAGTATACAGTATTGCAGTAAATGCTCACTAAATATCAAACAGCTCGGTGATGCTTTCGGGGCATGAATCACGACTTAATGTAGCAAATAAATCCACAGGTTCTGACTGTGTTGTTAAATGCAGATACAGACCCATTTTCATATGCTATAAAACTGTTTTTATGCTTTTAGAAAGTATTGCTCTGCATTCCACACAGTTGTATACACTTTAGATCCACTACATTCATTTGACTTTATGAGCCTTATATGGTCAAATGGAAACAGAAAATTAAAATCTGAAATCTAGTTATAAATATTGGTTTATGGAACTGGCAGGGGTCACATTTTTCCATAAAATGAATTCAAACGGGGTAGAGTAGTGTTGGTATGCAGACTGTGAGAATGCAGATTCAAGTGTCCATCAACGTGAAGTTTGACTAGAGCAGACCTGTCGCTGCAGCTGATTTAACCTGGCCCTTTTGGCCACCATGACTTGGTTTTGCAAAACTCAACTCCGCACATACCAAACCTGTCACTGTCAACTCAGGGGTCAGTGGCAGCACACATGCCCTGACTGCTTTACGACTCTAGATCAAAGAGAGCTCCTTTGGGAGGTCAAGCCATGGGGCCACAGCCAAAGTTTGTTGTGACAGTTTTTACCGGCTTCACATGTACAGGATCAGGCCTTCCTGTCTCTGGCAGGGATAAAACAACACCAGGAGTTTAGAAAACGATTTGGTCATTTTTTATTATTTATTATTTGAATATGTAATTTTACCAAAGCTTTGAGATAGACTTTGTATGAACCCTGTTTGTTAATAGCATAGTACACAGAAATTACCTCTCTTTTTTTCTGTGTACTCCACATTTTGTGTCAGACCTAAGCCTATACTGTATATATTTAGTTTCCCTTTATTACACTCCCTGCCAACGGAGGGCAGTGTAATACTTGTCTAAAAAGATCACACACCCACCACTTGACAGCAGGGTCATTTGCAAAGGCCCTGATCTGTTGCTTTGACAGTTAACATACTAATTACAGGGAATCATAGACACTCGAGCAATGCCTCAGAGCTGAATCCTCCTTCTGTGGCCTCACAGTTCTGTTCACTCTGTACTTGTCAAGATAGCATGCAAGAACAAATTATGTACCCAGAAGGGAAATCCTGCAAATCTACGAAATGTGCTAATTTGGTCACATTCTTGCACTGTGATTATATATCAATGTGGCAAGGATGATGGGCAATAAACCGCATCAATTATAAGAGAAATGGAAGAAAGAACTGTCTCCTCTTTGATTTCCTATTATGCCAAAGCAATCATGTCTGTTGCATTGAAATGTTCCTTTCTTATTCTCTGCTTTGTTAATTAGTCTTCCTGCTTCTTGCTTTCAGGACACGGACAACTACCTCTTTGAATGCTGCTTAATTTATTGCTCCTGGCCAGAGGATTTAAAGACACAATGCCTTTACCTTTTAGTCTCTTTTAAACCTGAACAAAGTGAAAATGGGAATTTTCCTTTCAGAGTGGGCTTTTACTCAAATACTATGGTGTTTTTATAACAATTTCTGACTTTTTCATGAGGAAAACAACTCTTATTGCAGTGATTTGTTAAATATTGGTATAACATAAAAGCATGCTCTGACAGAGTAGAATTTTTGAAACAGTTTGGGCTTGTTTGTTTCTTCCTGTGCCAATCAGGCCACTTTTGAATCACAATCCAAGGATTTTAAGGGGCAGATTTCACATTTTGGATTTGCTGCTTTGGCAGATGTTGCAAAATCCGCTGCATGGTGTGAACTGAGCTGGCACTAAAACCACCTTTTGTCATGTGTGTCTGGCCATATTTGCAAAAATCCTGTTCTTTTCAAGTCCAGGGCCTTGTCTATAAGCAGTGTCTTGTAAAGAGTGCTTGTAAAGATTATGAAACATGACATTTTTTTTTTTAATTCACTATATTATTTGTTCTTTTATGCATGATACTGTCTTTCCAATCATAAAAAGTCACATTCATTTTAAATAAATATATGTCCTTTATAAATTTGAGATTAAGTATAGGAAGAAAAAAAATTACATTGGAAGAGGTGGATAAGACACCATCGTGACAAGCACTAGGTTAGTTCTTTCTGTCTTTGTGGTGGGTATGATTCTCACCTAGAGCTTGTCCGAGCTGTGTAGATGTCTTTTCTCTTTGGTAAGAGGATAGTGAGAAAAAGGTAAGTGATTGACTACACAGAAAGCTTTGGCCTGTACTCTGTTGAACCTTTTAATGCAGGGGCAGTACACCGCTTTCATTCGAAGTTGGAGCTCCGCGGCCGCAGGAGCCAGTGGTGTGTGTATGTGTGAAGATGGGCCAAATCGACACAGCAAATTTGCATCACATTTGTTGGGCGTGTTGCAATCGGTCAGCTTGGAGCGGTGAAGGACACGAGGAAGAAAATCTCAGTCATGAATATGAGTTTGTGATGTCCTACCAATGTCAGGCCATGGCTCTGAGCAGCGTTATGCAAAACCACTCTCCAACTTCATTCCACTTATTGCTGATATGATCTGTGGCATAGCCAGGGGAGACAGGGAATCATTACTGTACAGACAGTAGTTATTAAATTGAAGAGAATGTCCTTAGTCATTTTTAATAAGAAGCTGATAGCCATATGATTTTGCTGCGAGTCCTTACCACCTCCAAAGGACTTAATGCAGCATTTTGAAGAGTTTAAAATCGGGTGTCTCCCTGGCTTGCTGGCACAGATGGTTTAATCTTATTGTCTTGACTTTGAATATTCTGAGCATAACTCAGGCCTGCAAGCACAGCAGGTGGTTGGCTCTTTGATCTTGGCTTGTAGATGCCGGCGGAATTTAAATCGCAGGGTGACATCTCGGCTCATGAAATCATCTCATGAACCGCAAGTTCCAACTTTGATCTTATTGTCCTCCTGGATTAGCTTCATTAGAGTAGGACGTGCATGAAAACAGACAATATGCAAACAACATTTTGCTGCCTCCATATGTTTCTGTCCTGGCTGTGTCCAAATGTAGCTGTTTGTGAAGAATAGGCAGTATAACGATAAGAGGAAAGTCTAGCCAACACTTTGATGGCAAGTTTGTGCTACTCAGCTTTGTCTGAAAACAATACTTCCAGATCAACAGACAGTCTTTGAATAAGTCTTATTTTAACTTGAACAAATTGCTGCATCGTGCTTGTGCAATTCCTCATTCAAACTCAATTCTGTCATTCTGTCAATTGTCCTATTTCAGCTGTTTTGAAACTCCTTTTTGTCCTTCCAATTATTTGTCATTATTGTGTTCTACTAACTGTCTCTTCAGTTCCATCACTGATTTTGTTGAACACTACAAATCAGAATATTTTTGTACCTGCCACAATTATACAGTCATGTTTGTAATGATGTCAGCTCAGGTAACATATTCTTTCTGTTGGATGTTATCAGTGACAGACAGCTCCATTGTAGACTGCTGCACTTATAGCCACACCAGTATCTTCACAATCACACATGTTGGCTTATTCAGTGTACGCTGCCTGTGTGTAGAGCAGTGGATGTAAGTAATTTCAGGCTGACCGACGATTCAGTCTGTTGCTGTTTCTCCTGCCTTAGGCAGTGGGGTTGCAGTGGGTAGGGAGCGCCAGCACCAGTCAATTACCAGTTAATAAACAGTGGAAGTTTTCTATTAGTGCTTGTTAGTGCGTGTAAAGGATTGTTGGTATGTGAAACCGAGGGAAGGCACTGTGACTATGGAATTAGAAATATTTAAAAAAAGATGCAGGCCATAGTTCCACTCCCTGGGTAATTCACAGGAGCTTCTCTGAATGCATTGATATTGATACAGAGCTTTATGGAGATATTTGTTGCTATTTAATTTTGGCAGGTTTCAGGTAATACACAACATTTGCATTTGCAGTCCAGAAGTGTTTGCTCATGATTTTACTATTAACAATAATAATAAACAAAAAAAAGAATCAACCTCCAAGCTATTGTGAAGAATATAATGCAACTGGGTAGAGTCTTGCCATTGATAACATTGTAGGAGTTGAGTGAATGTGATGCATGGACTCTGTTTGCAAAGCAGTCAACAAATCTGAGAATAGATTTTGCAGTGCTTGCAGAGTAAAAGTGCCAAAAGGAAAACCCTGTACCTCATAGCCTTAGGAAGTAAAACATTAATTGGATTTAGGGGAGTCATTCTGAAGCAGAGAACACCACTCTGACAGTCTGACAGCCATACTCTGAATCATTAAAACTCTTACCCTGTCATATTAGACCACTATCAGCAACCCCTGCTGCTTACATTGTTGACATGAAGCAAGAAGTGTAGAAGTGTGTAGCTTGGTAAAATGCTCACAGGAAAAAAAACAACAGCTACAATAAATAGTCTCATCCATTCTAAACAAATTGCATTATCTTCTGGCAAAAACAGTGGATGTTTCTCTGCTAACCAACCAGGAACCTGCATATGGACTGGTGCCCTCTTGGGGTAATGGGTAGGGGGACTCTGTGTTGACTGTTTTGTCATTGGTACACAGCAGCTGGGAGGCCACCCTCTCTTCACATCAACAAATCTCATCGTAATTAGCCCACTTGCCCATTTCTTTTTCCCATATTCCCCGAAGCCCTCCATCAAACTTACCCCCACCATTGAACAGGCTCACCTTCCTCTCTCATCCTGCTGTCACATCTGGGAATTAGTCCAGCCTTCTAACTGCAGAATGGCACTAACTGTTACTAACACTAATAACAAACTATGCCATAAACTGGGACAGACAATTGACTTCAACATAGCCGGATCCCATTGTTTTCTAAATGGTGCCTCCTTATTAGCATTGGGATGTTTGCTGATCCGGTCATTGATGTAGACTCTTTTGTGCTTGTTGATATCATTTGCACGTTCACAGGTGGAAATGATCTTCGTTGTACGACGCACACAGACTCCATTGACTGTTTTTAAAAGACCAATTAGCCTACAATATTGATCATACCTGCTCTTAAATGGGAACAGAATCTATCTTCAGCTCAGTATCCCTTTTGAGAATTTCACATAAAGTTGCTATCTCTAATAGAAGAAATGTTCTGCTCCAGGGCTGTACAATATATAAAAAAGAATAATTAAATTAAACTGCAAAAGACAGCTCCAACTTTATTAATGTTCTGTTATTCAGTATACCAGGTATAACCTTTTTTTTTTTTTGGTAATTTTTCAGAGAATATAAATGATAACACAAAAACCTTTCTTTGACTCATAGTTAGTGATTGGATGAAACCATTTATTGTCAAACAACTGTGTTTACTCTTTTTAAATCATAATGACAACAGGAACTACCCAAGTGACCCTGATCAAAAGTTTACATACCACAGTTCTTAATACTGTGTATAACCACCTTTAACTTCAATGAAAGCTTGAAGTATTTTGTGGTAGTTGTGGATGAAGCTCTTTGTTTTCTCAGATGGTGAAGCTGCCCATTCTTTTTGGCAAAAAGCCTCCAGTTCCTGTAAATTCTTGGTCTGTCTTGCATGGACTGCACGTTAGAGATCTCTCCAGAGTGGTTCAATGATACTGAGGTCAGGAGACTGAGGTGGTCAGTCCACAACCTTCACTTTATGCTGCTGTAGCCAATGACAAGTCGACTTGGCCTTGTGCTTTGGATTGTTCTCATGTGCGCTGCTTCCGAGCTGATGAAAAAAAAAAATTTCTCCAGTATTTTCTGAGAACATGCTGCATTCATTTTGCCATCAAATTTGACCACGTTTCCTCTACCTATGTAGTTCACAAAACATCAGTGATCCACCTCCATGTTTCACAGTAGGAATGGTGTATCTTTTATCATAGACCTTGTTGACCCTTCTCCAAATGTAATATTTATGGTTGTGGCCAAAAAGTTAAATTTTGATCTCCTCACTCCAAATGACGTTTTGAGGCTTGTCTCTGTGCTGTTTGGCGTATTGTAAGTGGGATGCTTTGTTGCATTTGCGTACTAACGGCTTTCTCAACCATGCAGCCCATTGTGCATCTTGAAACAGCCACACCAGAGTCCTGTATTTTAGCTGAAGTTATTTGTGGGGTTTTCTTTGCATCCTGAACAATTTTCCTAGCACTTGTGGCTGAAAATTTTGTTGGTCTAACTGACCGTGGTTTGGTTTCAACAAAATCCCTCATTTTCCACTTCTTTATTAGAGTTTGAACACTGCTGATTGGCATTCTCTGAAAAATGGACAAAGAATCACAAATTCTGCCAGGGTATGTACATTTATGAGCACAAACGTATGCCCAGTCAGATTTAATTGCCCACCTCTTTATGCATCTCACTGGATGGGGTCTGAACGAGTAGTGAACCATTAACACCTTGTTCATAAAATAATTGAATAAACTGTATTCAGTTATAAGCTCAGGACCACACCACGCCCTCTGTACTTCTGCCTATTCCACCAGTGGACACTTGTGGTATTGCAGCAGAAAAGAGTAAAAAGTCATGCATGGTGTACGGCCAACAGGGCACCTACAACTTCCAAAATGGTCAGATTTTGTAGTGTTGTAGTGTTTGTCTATTCTGTTTTTGTCAATTTTCATATCATATACTTTTTTGAGGAGGATAAAAATCAGCCATCACTGCACTGTCCTGCTTTTGCGCCCATTGTTCAGAATAGATGGCACAAAAAGGGATGGTGAGTAAAACACAAGACTGCATGCAGTCAGTATGTGGGCCTCTAAACCCTGAAATTAACCAGAAACCAACTTTTTGTGGCAACTTCTATTTAAAATTGACAGTGGCCATGACTTATTTGGGATCCTGGGCTAATAATATTATGGGTACATTGCTTGATTTTTCTAATATCAGTTAGACCCAATCATTGTTGTGAGGAATGCATTGTTGTAATTGTTCTTTACACATAATAGCTGTATAATATTTACAAAAATGTCATCAGGATGTAATTACAATTGCCTTTCCCACATCAAATTTCAGTTCCATTCAAAAAGAGAGCGTCTCAAAAGGAGAGCATCTCAAGAAACATCTTTATTTACAGAGCAACATATTATCAGAACAATCCCCGGGCACATTTCTGTCTTTGAATACCTTGTAAGGGTTGTGGGGGTCTGACAAATCCCAGTAGTACCGCAACACTCACTTCAGAGACCACTAACATACAAAGCAATCTATGTCTGTGAAGATTGGCCATACGATGCTGGTGACTGATAAAATTTGGTGTCATTGAACGGATAGAACCATCGGCTGTTGTGCTCCGGTCCCTATGGTTGGCTGCAAGTTTGTCTCTTAACCACAGGGCTTCCATATGGATTTCTCTTACAGTGGCTTCTTAATTACCTATCAAAACACATTTCGGTGCACTTGATGAAGTGGAAGCAGAAGGGTAAAGAGACATAAAAGACAGACAGGGACTCGAGAGAACGTGTAGAAAGGGGAAAAATAAAAAGTGGTGCTGATGGTTTGATAGATAGAGGACTCATGGATCTGCATATTGAATAAAAACTTGGCAGTGGAAAAATAGCCTCACTCTACATATGGCCAGAACAGAAATCTAGCCAGTACCTTTTTTTGTGTTTACAAAGCCGCTGTACATCACAGAAAATGGAAGGGTCCTGGCCACCGTGGACTATAAATTACTTGTGATTGATGCTTGCCGCTGCGGAGTATGACAGTTAAAGATGCGCAGCTCTTCCCAGTGACCCAGTCCACACCCCTTCCCCCCATTTGCCAAACCACTACACGCTGAGTTTTACCCCCCTACCAGCTCAACAACACACAATTAGCTTTTCCGTCTGTCACATGGCCCACCCTCAGTGGTCATACTCCAGGACGATAATAACTTCCTACCAGGTGCTCTGCTGGTTAGAAGAGCAGCTTTCACTGTAGGGGGTTTGAGACACTCTCAGCCGTATATCTATAATGTAAATATCAACTTCCATAACTTGGTTTCAGCCGAGCAAATAGGTTTTATGTCCAAGACATATATTCTATTTTCAGAGGCTATTGTTATTGTTTATATAAACCTGTTTTGCGTTTATTTTGTCTTTACTGTTACATGCTATTGCTTCACATATTTATGAAATCAAAAACTCAATCACATCAGAAAATGGAAGGGATTTGTACCTGTTAGGATTGTTTTCTTTGCCTGACGGAAAAAGCAAATAGAAAATCAAATTTCATTTAGAGACTGATAAAAACTGCACTGTAGCACAATGTGATTGCATATTCAGCACCTGCTGGTTATTAAGCAGAAAAAACATTGCAGAATATATCTGTCATTTGTTTTCAAAACTTAGCTAGTGCTCATACATTCCCTCAAAAATATTACTTGGACAATAAATGCATTTTCTCCAATCAAAAGCCAAACCATTCAACAGTCCAAAATATAAATTGAAAGATAAATAGAACTAAAGTTTGAGTTCATTTTAAGGCTACTCTGAAAATAACTTTTAAAAGCAGCTTAAGCAATAGGAAACTTGGCAATTAGTTACTCATACTTTTCCAAGTTTGACCATGACTATTTTTCTAGTCTGTAAAAGTCTTAGGTCTGATTTGTGTACAATATTTTCTAATCCAGAGGTTTTCAAACTGCTGGCTTTTCTCTATTTTAATTACAGATACTGTAAGATACTGTAGTATACACACCATCAGAACAGTCAAAAAAGCTGAGGTGGGTCTAAATGTGACTTTAAAATGCAAGTATCTGATCAGGAAATGCAAATAATTGTAAATAAATAGCAGCATGGCAATGGTACTGGTTAGTGTTGATACCAGTGACTACATTTGTATTGAAAGTGGGTAACATTGTTATGTAATTTTTCAGCATGGTAGATCGTCATGGTAAGAACAAAACAAGTGGGTTGTACTATTGAGCCATAATGTCATAATTAATTCCCTTTTGCTTTTTGTAGCTTGAAGCTGCCCTCCACAATCCTGTTCACTGTGCATTGTTGGGCTTCTCTGCAGCGAGTACTTCTTTACCTCAGGGCTACCTCTGGGTAAGTCACATGTCTACACACATACATCCATTTCTCATAAATGACAAGGTAAAATATTGTGTGCATTTTAGCTGGCCATACATTCAGTTTTAAAAACAATTACTGTAACATTTAAATGTCTTTTTTATATTCTGTTCCCATTTATTAAACAGGAATAAAATGTATCTTTAGGCTATAAATGTAATACCAACCATTTTTCTGAGTAAAATATCACTGGGAATTAATGTCTTGCAAAAGCTAGTTGTATGTAGCTGCACACTGTTTCATGAAGAGTAAGGTAAACTGTACTTACTGTACAGACTATAGCATACAACCCTCTTCTGGGAATTTTGACAGATCTGGGGAAAGAGTAATATTTATAGAAAAGAAGCAGGTCTGTTATTAATCTAAAAGTTTTCTATCATTGTCCTTGCCTTATGGAAAAGAGACAATCCGTATTTGACCTAAAAGGTAGTTAACTCAAAAGTGAACCCAAAACAATACAGTGTAATGTTTCAGGTCTAAATCCCTTTGTCATTGTTTTTTTTGTTGCATTGCATTCAACCACTCAGATGGAGAAAAGAAGATATAGTAGACCTGACATTTAGACTACTGTTAAGTCAATCTCTGAAGTGGCCTGAGCCTCTCTGACCTATTCTTGCAAAGCACATATAACTGAGGACTTAAATGTCTCTGACCCTGTCCTTCCTTACCAGCTGGTGTGGGTTGCACCATTCATAACAGAGGACACAGTCTCACTTCTTCTTTCACAGCACTTATGTTTGTATTTGTTCTAGCAGAATTTCTGTAAAAAAAAATTAAATGGAAATGACTAAATTACCAATCATTTCACTTATTATCATCACCTGTGCCTTGGACTCAGTTTCAAAACCATCTAAATGAAATATAATCCATCCTTGCAGTTGTTATAATCAAGATAAAAATGTCACTTCCAGAGCAGATATGGCAATAGGCAATTGTCATTAAGACTGTTGATTAAAAATGTATAAATTATGTAAATATATAATTCTTTGGGAACATTATAAATATTGTCTAAACAAAACCAGTTTTATCAAAATTACATAAGTGTTTGAAAGAATAGTTTGTAACCAAAGCAAAACTCCTCATCTATATTAAAAAGTGGCTTGTGCTTTTGGTAAGAATAATTAGAGGAGGAGCTTTCCCTCCCCTGGATGCTTCCACCTCCCTGGCAGGCTTGTCAAATAAGGACTGACACTAATCATGTTAAAGTGAGATAGGCTATAGGGATTTGTGTGCTTTGATCAAAGTAATGACATTGTGTCTAATCGGCCTGATATCCCAACACATCCCTGTTTGCCAGTACTTTTCTTGTCCCACTTTTACTAACATAATAATATGTATTAGATAAAAGCAGCCTAACCAAATACCTCATTAAATTGTTATTGCAATCATTCATAACTCGCTTATACACAGTTTGTTTTTATTATATAGAAATGTTGTTAAAATATAGTGCTCCCTTATAAACTTGTTCTACTCACTTTAATACTAGTTTAATGATTGTAAAATGGATTCTAGCTCTGCAGTGAGTATTGAAGTCCTATATGAAGACCACATGCCAGTATTACCATTGCCAGACTCTTGCAAATGAAAAAGTAAAACTCAGGTCATTCTGGCTTTGTAAAGTACATGCAATACCCGTGAGCCACCAAGGCGCCCTCTCCTACAGTATATATTTATATTATATATATATATTTATATAGTGGTATGTGTGGTTATCTCAAACGCTGATGATTTTTTAGTCTTGGCCATGACCTTTGATGTGAGTTTTTTTTAACAGTGCTTATGACTTTGAGACAGTGTGTTTTGGTCAGAGTGGCAGTAAGAGAGCTGGACACAGCTGAAGTGCAGAGAGTGGAGGGCTTTGTTAGCTACAGATGGATACAGATTCTCTTTTAGGCTCCATGCTGCAAGATAAGTCCTCCCTATCTTCTTTTTTAGCCTGTGCAACAGACCATTATTTGTTCTGGCTCATTCTCAAGAGCCCAGAGGATCGCTCCTGTCCAGATTCTGCATGCTGATACAAATCAAACAAATGATTGCATGCAAATAAGGGTGAGCGTGGTGGAGGAGAGCTAAAGACTATATTTAGCCCATGTCACATTTACACGATGTGATTCATAGCATAAATCTTCTGCTGCCGTGCTTCTTTTTCAGAAGGACATTTTATTCTGTCTGGACATTCCCTGGCCTAACACAGGGCTAATGAATGAAAGCATGCTGAAAACCTGCAGTGACACTTTAATTGTTTGAAAATGGGAAAAATCTGAATTGCATTAGAGATCGGTTGAGAGGCTCCTGCTGTCTTTGTTCTGTCATTGACAGACTTCTGCCATGGCCAATATGAATGTGGTACTTTAGTATTCAACGTTATCTTTTTATTTCTGCAACAATCTATAGATTTAAATACAGTTTTAAAATATATTTTTACTCTGTCTTCTGATATTGAAAACACCTCATTGTTAAACAAGTGATGGCTCTCCCAAACCTACAAGAAGCCCTCTGTTCTTTTCTGATGAAAAGACTGTAACGTTGAAAGAATATGTTTGATCTTAAGAGATGACATTGTGAATCTATTATACAATGTGTTTAAAATTCTGCTAATATTACAAGAATTTAAAGAAAGTACCACAGAAGACAAGGCTTAAAATGATACTTGACTGAATCTTAAATACTTGCTGCAAGAGATTGTTCAATCAAAGACAAATTTTGGTCCTCACTATTTGACTCAAAGTTTTACATTACATTGAAAATCTAACAGTTCTGCTCTCTGCTTTTTCTTTGCCATTTATTACTTTTATCTGCTTTTGACAGTATCATAGTTTATTACCTGCACCATTGTGAGCCATCAGCGTCGTATTGGGTCCTGATTTTTATTTACCTTTTTCCACCCTTTAGGTAGCAGGTGGAGGAGACCCTTCCCAGGGGCAGATAGAGATATTTTCACTCAACAGGCCCATGCCAAGAGCAGTGAAGAGCCTGCAGGTTGGTTCTTCAGTCCGCTGTCTGGAGTACATACCTGAAATCTGTTCAATTGAGGAAGAGGCTGGAGTTCTCAAGTCCCCCACTGGGAGCAGTGCCAACATCTGTGTTGGTTTAGACAACGGGCGGTAAGACTGATATGACAGAAAATCATCTGAGGCTGCACAAAGGTTATTGCACTGATTTAGAAAAGCAACACACTTATAAATTGGATTTGTCAGTATATAAGTATATAGACTGAATTCTCCAAATGTGTATTTTCTTTTGTTAGACCCTTCTGGGATTTCCTGCTGTATAGATTTGCCTGTCAATATTTCATCAGTGCAAGAAATCAGAGTTGATAGCCTTAACACAACATCAATGCTGCTACTGCTGCTAAGATCGTAGTTTCATTTTCCAATCCAATAAATCATCTAATCCCTACTGTGTGTAATAGAGGTTATGTTTAATCTTACTGTCTGGCCTTGTCAGTAAACTAAAGATTGCTTTCAAAAACGTATTTAGGAATAATGTTACTCAGGTAATTGTGATCAGTGATTTATAAAATAATGAAATAAAATATGAAGTTTATCAAATATGAATGGGTGTCAGCACATTTTAAAACCTTGAGTATACAGTGCTACCAGGCTGCAGCTTAACAGTGTCAAGCCGCTGAGTAATAAACAGCATTGTGTGTTTATCATTCTGAAGAGACTGTATGATACAGTGGATTTTAGATGGTATTTCCAACATGGGAAAGACAAAGTGGTTACACATAAGCAATGCTTTGCTCTGAAGCACACTATTTAATCAAACTGTATAAAAACAAGGCACTCTGTCATTAGAAATGACACTCATTTATCATGTTGCTCTGCTTTGGTTATTCCAGCATACTGGTCTATGGCAGTGTGGACACTGCAGCACAATGTGTATTGACCCTTCACAACCCAGAAGGCTGCCCTGTGTTGTGCCTGAAGCATTCCTCTCAGTTCCTGTTTGCTGGCCTGCGGAATGGGACCATGATGCTTTATAGAAGAAATAACAGTGGTAAGACTCTTCCTAGGTTGTTGTGAATCAGAGTAAACTGCTTGCCTGGCCTGCTTCCTTCTACCAGGAAATTCCCATTAAAAAATTTTTAAGAATATGTAGGCCTATATTGATATAACATTTGCATTAAATTGTCAAGTTATTGTGCGATTACTAAAATAGGCCAGTGATGTTCGGCCGTGACGTTCAAGTTCAGTGTCGTTATGGATCGGTGGATAGCAACAGGTTCTCTGAAGAGAAAAGAGGCAGCCGTTGTGTGCAGTAAACTTTCTTTTAACAAGCCTGTTGCACACTGATGTGATGACTAGTTATAGTAGTGCTAGTAAGCCTATTTAGAGGTGCGGATTAATTCAGGTAAGACTGTGTGTAGACATTTTATTATGTGTGTTATGAGGTGGTCCGCAAAATTTTTTGATTACAAATAGTGGTCCACACACAAAAAGTTTGAAAAACCCTGCACTAGAGCAACTTTTATATATGTGTGCATTAGTCATTTCCATATCTCTAAACAATGTAATGACAACTTGACCATAACAGTTAATCAATATTAGCTAATAGATCTACACACTCCTTTGGTAACAGTTACCCTCTGATTAGTTGACATTGTGTTTCAACAATGTTAGTTATTCTATAGAAATATTATAGCAGGTTATAACAGAATCATTTTATACATTTCATAACATTGCTGTTTTTTTTTTTTTGTTATTTTTTTATCTGGTGCCAAATAGAATTTGTGGTGAAATGCATTTATTTTCTCATGAAATTTTGCTTTAAAAGGTCATGCTTATTCAGTATACTCCCCAATGTTAATGATTTTTGCACACGGGTATATGTATAAAAATAACACTTTAGTGCGTGGTGTGTGACACGTTTAGTCAAGCATTGCACGCGGCCAAAAGAGGGCTTCACACTATCTCAGTAGCAGTTAGCCATCTCCACAGGCAGCAGTAGCACAATAGCTCCATCACCGATTTATTCTTACCTGGCCCGTTTGCCAGTCTGCCTGTCTCACCTGCTCTTCTCTCCTCCCAAGCTGAAAGAATGATTAATTACACCATGCTGCTGCTTGCCGATTAAAAATTACTATTCATGCTTTGTAGAAAAAAGAACTTAAAAAAAAAAGCTTTGGAGGGTGGTGGAAAATATTTGTGGATTTGCAACACATTTTACAAAAGGTATGCCCTTGATTAGGAGACTACTGTCAAAAAAAAATGCAGCAGTGGGAAAAATGACAAAGCATTAATTTTGCCTTTTATCAAAAGGAATAAGAATAGATAAAAAACACACACACACACACATTGTCATACACTCATCAGAAATATCGGAAAAATATATTAGTGTTGGTTAAATATTTAGCAAGACAAAGCAACAAGGTCTGGTCTACTCCTAAAGCCACTTGTTTTAAAGAGGGAGACGCTTTGGCACAGCTTGTCTTAAGATGAGAGACCACCAGAGGGACGTTTACAAGAGTGAAATTTAATAAGGTGCCAAAATGACCTTTATAACACGCCAAGCAATTAACCTGTGGAAAGTCAGATGGAATTGTCAAGTTATTCTAAAAAGGCAGGAATCAACTTAAAATGTTAATTAAGTGGCTGGATGCACCTCCTTTTCTAATTTTGCTTCAAAAACACTTAGCAAAGGAAATGCGTATGTAATTTACTTTATATTGTGCTCTTGTGTGTGTTCCTTGATTAAAAGAAAGGTCTGCTTTATTTTCACACTGATTGGGCAAAAGGAGAGGCAAAAAGAAAAAGACTGTTGATAAAGAAGTTGCAAAGTGGATTAGAGTGTTTTTTCGGAGACTTATTAACATGTGGGAGGCAGCGCTGTATTATTGTAATGCATAGTGTGAGTATTTCGATTGGAAGCGAACGTGTTATTAAGTCAAGCTGGAGTTTATGTTCACTCTCGTGGTTTTTTTATATTTGTTCTTTACTCTTGTTAAAGAAAGAAAGCCTCCACGTAGTAATTGCCCAAGAGCATGCAGTAGCTACAGAGCACTTTTGAATATAAACACCAAGCCATCATGCTGCGGTACAAGTGGGAAAGAATTTGATTTAATTGCCTAACGTAAGTGAAGCATGTGCGTAAAATGTGTTAATGTAACTGTAGGCTAGCTGTGATAATAGCCTGTGATTAGTATTTTCTCAACATACTTTGTGAGCTGTTTGCTGTGTCCTTTTTTCAATGGCCTTTTTCTTTTTTATCAGTTGACCTTTGGGACGATGAATCCAGCAGATGTGTTAACCTGGGCCCTGAACCAGTGCGGACGCTGTTGGTGTTGGATGACAATGTGTGGGCAAGCAGCGGCAACACAGTAACAGTGATGGACATCTCCAACTTAAACCTACAGGTAACAATGTTGATTATGCACATATTTGATCATTAAAGCCACCCTCTGTAACTTTTAGGCAGCGGAGGGTGCCGATCACTTTCTGTGCAACCCATAAATAGCGGTCGCCATCTTTATTTACGAGTAGAGACATTTAAGACGGCAAGTTTGGAAGAAAGAACATGTGTTCTGAAACGATAAGGTCATTTTAGCGTTTTTTGTACAGATAGTATTCGGGTAGGGTCAAGTGTATTGGTCTATTTTCTTTATTATAGACGTACTGCATTAGCTCGCTTCACTAAGCTCTTGCGATATGCCACCGTCCCAGCGACAGGAAAGAAAGAAAGTAAAGAAGAGAAAGTGTGCTCTTTAAATAAATACATATATATATATATATATATATTACAGTATATATTTGCAAAGATTTATGTTCACAGTCTCTGAGAGCCAGCCTCGTAATCTGTGATGTCATCAAGATTTACTACCGAGAACTTCAGTACAGACAACAAGTCAATGCATACATTTATACAGTGTTTCGGGTGAAGCTCTCTATCACACCCATTGAGCTGTAGGGCGTAGCTCCATGAGTTATGACACTGCACTATTATCTTAGGAAAATCATTCTGGGTGTTGTCTCTGCCATGCTTTCCATTTTTGTGTGGTCATTCTCCCAGGTGTTTATCTCAACAAGGTGTAAAGAGCCTCGTGTCAGGGCTTATGGGCGAGAGTAATGAATGACAAATACAAGTAATTTGAGAAATGGTTTTTTGATATTCAGATGCCAAACTGCAAACCATTAGTGTTAAATTATGACTCCCTGATGTGTGTCTGGCTGTGTACAGAAGTAAAAGGTTCTTATTAGACACAGTGCTGCGTATAAAAAAACAAAAAACATTGGCATTAAAAACAGTACAGTTTAAATGTCAATATAATCAACCAAACTGTTATTGCCACTTAATAGTTATAACTGTGTAGATCCCATTTTGCCCCATGGAGTCATTATGTTGATGTGTTGTGGATCTGGTTCCCCAATATCAACTGAAAACCTATAGAAAAGTCAAGACGCTGTGGATTTTAGTTTCTCTTACAGCATATGTCATAAATGTCTAATTCACAGATTATCATTCTTGTTATTTTTAAAGCAACACTATGTAACATTTCAGGATTTGCACCCAATAAAAAACTGTCCAAATACAGTGCTGTAACCTCACATGAAACTGTGATGTCTGTTTTTCATCTACAAAAAAGGTCTGTTGATCTGACAAGTAACGTGTTCTCACAAGATGGTTACATGCTGCATCCCTCAGACTCAGTGTTACTCTGAAACAACTTTGTGTCTACATTTTAATGAAGGGATGTTTGTTTATTTGTTTTATTTATTCTGATCTACTTTTAGCTGTCACTATTGTTCCAGTGGTCCACACATAAACTTTAACACAACATCTAACATATTACATAACATTACAAAAATACAATAAACAATAACAAGACACAACACATATGACAATAACAGCAGCTCATACACATTAGTCATTAAATTGTTAAAGCTATCCTGGGTATAGTTTCCTTAATTTGCAAGTATTCAATAATTAGTTATTTTAGGATTTAAACCATTACAGTATTTAGTGCCCATTTAATACCAGTCTGTTTGCCTTCACCTATTTTACAACCGAGTGACATTCTGAGATTAAGTGACTGTTTAATTCTGTTTTTGTGGAAACATTGTGGAATTATCATCATACATTAAGATTCTTTCCTGCATTAAGACAGATGGGAGATTGATGGTTAAAAAATTGTATAGAGCAGGGGCCCTAGACACCTTCCCTGAGGCACCCCACAGCTTAAAGCTCTGACATTTGAGTAGCTGCCATTAAAGAATACAACTTCATCCATAATAGTGCTGGCTGGTCAATGCCATAGGGGTTAAATTTCTTTAGTAACAGATTATGATCAACCGCTGCAGTGAAATAGCATTACTGCTCCTATTGTTTTGTTTTCTTTTATCTCTTTCAATCCCTCATCAGTCATCTGTCATTTGAGTCAGAGCAGTGTCCAGGCCTGTTTGTTGGAAATTGGTAATAAGGTGATTTGAAGAGAAATAACTTTAACTTGAATTTATTCAAACACCAATTGTTCGTCAGTTTACCTAGAAAAGGCAACAAACTAATAGGCCGAGTATTTGATCCAGAGAAAGCTACTCTAATATTTTTTGACAAAAGAATAATTTTAGCAATTTTCCAGTCTCGTGGAAATTTTTTTTTTTACAATTTATATCTGTCTGTATGATCACTACAGAGTGCTTGTGGACTTTGTGTGACCCAATTGTCTAGCCATCTTAATGTTGTCTTTTTAAATGACACTCAGTTTGCTATTGCTCTTTTTTCTGTTTTTGATCAACTACAATTTATGATTGGCCTTATGTGGTGCTTTTTATTTGGTATTTACAATGTTAAAATACAAAGGTAAAAATGAGATGTAGCAGCTGCTAAATGTAGTTGGTAAAGTCTGCCTGAAGGTGCTCTTAAAAGGCAGTGGGCAGACTTAAGGATAGCTCCTTTTATTCTCTCACCTCGTTCCTGGGCCTTGTACTCTTGAGACATAGGCTTAATCAGGTGAATGGCCACGTTGCAGAAGCACAGTTTTGGTTTAACGATATATCTCCCACAGAGCTCAACAGGTCAACTATGGTTACTTCTTGGGGAACCATGTCTTTCTTACTAATGTGTCCTCCTGAGGGTTGGCTGCACTGGAGCTTTGATGCGTATCTGTGGAGGAGCAGTGTTCAGTGCCTGTACAAAGTGATTTGACTTGGAGAATGGCTGGTTGGTCAGAAGTTTATATTCCCCTCACTTATTTCCGTGGTTGTTCCCTGTAGATGTTCAAGAGTTGTCTGATTTACTGCCCTTTTGAATAATTTATTTCATACTTTGCCGGGCATTAACCACAACTGACCCTAGCACAGATTAGAGAATCTTCATAAAAACTGTGTATTGTCAAAACATACTATTATTTAAACTCAGAAACTTGTCTTGTCTTGTTATGGATTAATATGTATGGGTATTAAAATGATCTGTGAAAGAAACCCAGCGGGTGATCACGAATAGGTTTATATTCTCAGCTTCATTGCATTTTATTATCCACGCAGCCCATTCTACAGGGACTGTAGGGAAATTATAGTTAGGGCAAAACAATAGAATTTCTGCCATAGTGACAAAAATGTGAGATATCATCAGTCATAACAATGTTCTTGCAGAACTAACAGGTTTGAGTTACGGGCCAAAACATAATCAAATATACACACACTTCACCACTACATTCATACAGCGTTATTGGTTTGCTAATGTAAGAAAATGAGTTACATATAATGTTGTTTTTTCCACAGTTTTAATTTAAAATACGGAAATAGAAAAAACTATATATTCTACATCAGACTAGTGCTGTAATCCCCAAAGCTCACCAGCCCAAATGTCGCTTGGAGGGAGTAGAGGTCCAACGTTCATTGCTGCTAATGATTACACTGATTTGGCCCTCAGAGGATATGCGGGATATGTCATGGCGAGCTGGTGCCAGCGGCTAAAACATTTTACCCACACACTGCCCTAGGAAATAAAGTAGCCTTTACTCTAAAATGTTGACCTGGAACATTAAACTGCATACAAGGTCACATCCACACATGCCTGGGTATACTTTTCAAATACAAAATATTTCTGTGGCACATTGACAAATGTCTTAAAACCTGGTACCATGGTTGCCACTAGTGTTTGTTGTGATTGTAGGAAAGCTCATTATATTTAATAACTATGTGAGGTTAGATCTAAGCTGTATGTTTGCATGCAAATTTGGGTTAGAGTGACAGCTTAAGGCAAGATTTTTGTTCACAAAAGATGGTAGTGTGATGGTAGTAGATTACATAGTGCAGTAAGTGTCTAAACAGGTGCACTCTGTATTTAAATTCGTTTTTTTTTTTTTTTATGTCAAAGAATCACCTAAGTTTTTTTGTCATGATTTCCTGGCTCCATATTTTGAGCTAAATATGTTGCTTTTCCTGTGTGTATTTGGACATACAGAGTAACTGGACCATCACAGAAGCTCGTGGCGGTGATTGAATGTTGTGGAGTTCTGGTTTATTAGATCACTCCACTAGCTACAACACTCTGTAGAGAGCTTCCTAAACACCCAAGCTTTAACAGAGTAGGACACACATGGGTGTACAGACTTTGATCAGTACTGACTGGCAGGCCTTGTTCCTTCCTCTTCCCATTACATTTTTTTTCTACCTGCTTTCTCCCATCACTCACATGTCCACTCAGCTAGCACTTGACTCGTGCCCATTGCTGTGTGGTGGAGGTGGACTCAGGGCTTAGCGAAGGACAAAGACACTTTGTCAGCAGGCGTAATGAAGGACTAATGAGCTGTTTAGAGCAGATGTAGTGTTTGTGGCTTTACCCCTCTACTGGTAGACTTTAGGAGGATGTTACTGTTGGTGTGACGCTGTCGAGTTGAGTGTAAAGGGCACATTACTACTGTCAAGCTTCAGTGAGCACCTCATCTCTGTAAGCGTTGCTAGACTTAGCAGACTAATACCAGGCGGTTGGTTGGGGCCAACAGTTGTGGCTTGTCCTTATCCTTTATTTGACATAGAGCAGCTTTTATTTACCCAGCTGACTATATTTGTTCTCAGTGTATACACATTAATACATCTGTCTCTTAAAGCAACACAATGTAACTTTTCCAGAATTTCTGTATGGCATGTTGATTTTCTAAAATTCTCTTTTAGAGCTATTTCTCCTGATAGTCACTAATGGAAAGATTATGAGGCTCATCAGCACTATTTTCTTTTTTCCAAGCTTCTGTTATAGTATTGATCATACTGATTTTGTATACTACATTTCCCTCAACTGATATGACGTAATAATATTGTACTTTTTTAGACATACTGATTTGGTCGCACACCATACTATTTCAATTCTATTCTACTGAACACAACTGCAGGCTTCCTTACAGGTCAGCTGTTAGCACCTTGCTGTATTGTCTCATGTTTCAAGACATAATTGTGGCTATATTTAAAGATTTTCTTTTTGCCTTAATGAACAGATAATTATAGATGAGGATTGAGAGGGGGTGAACAAATGGCCTTGTTAAAGCAGGACTAGAACCTGGCCCGCTCGATATATGGGGCATGCTCTCCCAGGTGTGCTGCCAGTATACCCTGTTCTTAGCTTTAGTGGTAAACAACAGTAGTAGGTTATTAAAGGTGAAATTTGCACTTTTATTACAGATACCTACTATTTGTTGACTGCCATCTCCCAGACAGTTGAGAATTCATTGAAAAAGTAAAAAAACACATCAAAGGCTTCCTCCCTTTTCCCTAATTTCAAACAAAGGACCCAATGGCAAGGGCACACAAACAGGTGGTAATCCGCCAGTGCACTTGCATTGAGGGGGCTGTGTGCGCGCTCATCTTTACTCACTAATTGCGCGCGCTCGTGCAACTTGTGCATTGACAGTGATAGGGGTTTCAAGATGATGCCCAAACCAACCCCTGTCACGCCTTAAACCGCAGGGGCTGCATGCGTCGCCATGATAAGGCTCATTGCATTTATTTCAAGCTACTCAGTGCCCGAAACTCTTTTTTTTTTTTCTTCTTCTTATTGTGCACTTAAAAAGATAGGAGCCAGGGGAATGATGCAAAAACATGCCCTGTGTGTCAGAAACTCTGTAAATTACAAAATTATTGGGCACACTTTTTTATTTACAGAAAGGCAGATTGAGAGGTCTTTAACCAAACTCATCTAGCTGGAATATGCTCATGTTTATAAGTCAACTTTGAAAAAAACAAAAAGCATTGTTGATTGCCTCCAGCTTGATATTGCTTATTTGGTACTATTGTATAAAGTATATAAGCCTCACAAAAATATCTTATTTTAAGCAACTTCAAGTTTGTGTCATAGGATTGTAACTTTTCAAACGTTAGCAGGTAATAATTTCCTTCAATTCCCGTCAAGTGAGCTACTGCTTTGGCCACAAACAACACTGCACATGCAAAGTTTGCATTTAATGCACTTTAAGGTTGGATGCTGAAAAGACCAGACTGCAAAGACATATTAAAAACCCTGCCATGAGAGCTAATATTTTAGATTTCAAAAGATTTATTATTTTTCTGTTTTCCCATGTTACAGAAGTTTGAAGTGCATCCAGACCCAATGGTCAGCGTGGCTCACATGGCGCGTGCTGGTGGAGGAGTTTGGATGGCTTTTTCGGAGGGCTCCTCCATTCGCCTCTTTCACACTGAAACACTGGAGCTTTTGCAAGAAATCAACATTTCCACACGGTCAACAATGCTGAATACTGGTAAGTTCATGTCCCGCACCAGATGCAACCTTGACTTCCGCTAAGGTAGATTTTCATCCTGCGCTATGAAAAGATGAGATGGCAGAAGTTGATGATAATCCTGTCTTGTCCATGTTGCTCTTTGGGGACCGGCCTGAGTAGTATCCATCTCAGGTATTCACTGCACTAGAACAGAGCCATGGGTGAAAGGAAATTAATAAAAATGAAATAAAGTCATTGAGGAACAGCAAAATGGCAGCAGTAAAGATTTTCAAACTGGAGGTTCCCATGGAAACACTCTCTGTCTTTTATTTTATGTTCATGCGCTGCAGGTATTTTAGCCCTTTTGCCTCACAAGCTGCTCACAATGTTTTCTTTCTTCTAAGTTAATATTTCGATTTTATTTTTTGTTCCTTTTTTTTTTTCACATTTCATCTCTGCTGCTCTTACATAAAATCATCTCATCCACCATCCCACTTCTCAGTAAAGTTCATGATAATAGTTATCCCATTATGTCTTGTGTGCCATCTTTGTGTGCCGTATGTTTGAAAGATTTATCATTGCTTGTAGCTATTTTCCTTTTTTGGAGCACCTCTGTAGTAAACAAACTGGCAGTAGAGCAGTAATAGGTTCACACACCACTCAGTGACTGATGTATTTAAAGCAGTACTTAGAGCAGAGGAAATTCTCCATCTTATCACAAAGAAGCTGGCGTTTACCTGTTTAATACTGGTGTGAAGATTCATATGCAGTTTTATTCACACAGCAGCTATACACACCAGGTCCAGAGTAAATTATACACGCTGGCATGCCCCATTTCTGAAAAACATTGCATGCTTTCACTCACAGAACAGGGGGAGTTTCATCAGCTTGATTGAACAGTTACCAAGCTCTAAATAGAGCATGATGGCTTCCTCTTTCACTCATAAATAAGAAACATCCCTAGCTCCAACATTATTGAAAAAGGAGTAACTACGCTGTGATTTGTTCATTATTAAAATGATCCTTAAGGAATTGCCTTGACTTTCTGTTGAATCTGTGTATAGCAATTCTTTTCTTGAGCCTTATCTCCACAACAAACAAGATTGATATCTTTTGTAAGTGACGCCAATATTGTATTATTTCCATATTTCTTTTGGAGATGTGGGTCCTAGCCATGCTATTTGGAGAGGAATGTTGACCCAGAGGTCAGTCTTACCCAGCGGGGGTGCTTCCTCTTGAAATATGCAGCAGATGTGAGGCAGGGTGGCCGCCTAGAGGCTCGACCCTGGGGGAAGTTGCAGGGAAAACGAGCTGATAGGTTCATGTTTTCAGCGGTAGAAAAACGGCAAAAAAGATCTTTGAATTCCGTTGTGATTTGTTGAGCTCACAAGAGAAAAGCTGATCCCCTGATGCTCTACAGATATGGCTCATGAAATAGTAATAGTTTCTCTTTATCGTCGGCTGTCTTTTCCTTAGGTTTCTCATTGACTTATGCTAGGACATGCAGTAATGATACAGCCCATAATCCTCTCCCTTTAATGTGATTTTTCCTCAACAGGGAATTATACTTGCAGTAAACAACAGAGAAGTTTCTGAGGCAGGCAAAACTGCTGATCTTCTCTTTACTAATGCCTTTAATAGCTTTGTCCTGAAGGTACAAAAATAATATTCCAGAATAAACTTCTTCAGTGACATATCGCAGGGAAACATTTCTCTCTGGAGACATCTCTCTTTTTTAAGGCAAACACCGGCTCCTACAATGAACCTGGCTGCTGCAAACTCCAGTGTGTGACGTGCTGCAAAAATCTGAGGTGCATGATTGCTCGAGGTTAAGATACAGCTTCTTATTCTCGAGTGCCTTTGTCATTATCCGTTTTTATCACAGTTCTTTATGGCAATGCTTGTCAGCCATATCTTTTCGATAACCAAAGAGTGGGTTGAGCATAACTCCCTTCAATTCAAGGCTCCAGCCAAAGTACAAATAGGCTTTGAGGCTGTGTGAGCAGGTGGCAGACAGTATTAAGAAAAAGGCTGTTTTTTCCAGCAACTGAGCTAGTGCTGTGACCCTCCAAAGTCTCTATGTCAAGCCATCTGCTTTATGTTTACTGTTGTGCTCGGCCTCCTTCCTCTTTACACAGCCTCTGACTTGTGATCTTATGATGCACAATGACACAGAGCAGCCACTCTTGCAAATCATCCTAATCTAGCACAGACATAGATTGTAAAAATATGGATGTTATCCGCCCATTGGTCCCCTATTCACCGATATTGTCATTACGAATGGGCAATAAAATAGTTTTCAGATAGCATAAACGGACATATTAATCAAAAATTCAGAGTTGTCACGTCGTAAAAACTTAGCTCTAGAGACCAGAGCCATCTTTTGTACCAGGCTGTAAACATGATTTATACACTTGTAAAGTCGCCATTGGGTTTCTCTTTGTATTTCCGCTTTTGGAGCCTGCCCTCTGGTGGACGGAGGTATATCGCTGTATTTCGACGCTTGGGCACAGAGCATACATGTATGTGGCACATCCTTTTATTTGTGGTCACATTAAACACTGCTGGAATTCAATTACTGTTGCCATGGTTATTAAGTGAAATGTTTCTATAGATAACCAGGCCACAACAGGAGCAAAGAGCTGAGGGACCAATGAAGGGATGTGAAAATAAATCCACAACAAACCATGTTTTTCACCCCTTTGTTAACTAGAAACAAAGGACTCGCATGTATAATAGGAGCGTGCAATTATCCTTTCCCCAACACTAATGCGCACCGCTGCTGTACAAAACATCACAGAAAATGTACTTTAAGACTTGCATCATGATGTTGCACAGAATTTATTTAAAATCTCCTGTTGATAAGGCTTACATTTAAAGAGAAAGTTTTATGTTTCAAAGTATATATATATTTTTAGATGTAATATACACAGAATTTCTCAACAAAACAAGAAAATGTACTTTAGTTCATTTTTAAGACACTGTACAGAGGAGGAAGCAATGCTTACATTTACACTTTTACACTTTCAAAACAGCTTTGTGTTTCTGAGTTTCTGGTTCATCTGGGTCAGCAGCATTGAGACAAATCCAGTATTTCATAAACTTACGTAATGCAGACCCCTAGCTGTTTGTGCTGAGCATGGGCTAAGCTTGTCAAACACAGATCACAGAGCTGGAACTTTACCCAAACTTTGTATTCAGGTTTGAATGAAATTTAATAGCTAATTCAAAGACTATTATTCAATTTTACTTCTTTCAGGATAATGCATTTCAGCGTGCACACATTTGGATTGTTCAGTCTAAAGGTCATGCCTTTGTCTCAGTGTGTCAAACAGAAAATAAAGATAAATGTTCACTTTGTTCTGTATTGCAGGGGAGAAGATGCGAGTTACTAGTCTCCTAATTTGCCAGGGGCTGTTATGGGTTGGCACTGCTCAAGGCTTAATTGTCACTCTTCCTGTTCCCAAACTGGAGGGCATCCCAAAAATAACAGGTATGTGTCCGGAGGAGGCGGCTGACTGTGACCAAACAGGCTCTTGAGAGGTCAAAAATAAAGCAAAGAGGTCCTTTATGATATAAAATGACTCTGCCCATATTGAGGTCACACTTCACATTTTCCTTGTGGCGCTCGGAATCAGTGCAGATACGTCTAGGCAGGCAATACACAAATCATACAATAAGTTTATATATTAAATATTATTTCAGGGTAATCTAAAAAACTGCCTGGCAGCGTTTTGTTTATTATGCCGGCTGAATGATGGCATTCGGTTCCTGCTTGCACCTTACTCATGTTAGTTAGTTTTTTAAATAACTTGTAAAGATACAAAAAACATTTAGCTCTAATGAATGCAGTTACAGTCAGTGAATTCAATACCCAATGTGTCCGTTTCCCTTTGAAATAATATCCTGCTTTACCTGAAAATGACTAAAACTATGTCTTCTGTGTCTGGAATGCTCTTTGTTAAGTTGATGTTGCACTTTTGAGCTCTTGCCACTTTTTCCAATGTGTTTTTTTAACTGCAAATGGCCAATTAACTGAATCTGAATCCCACAGGAAAGGGAATGATTTCTCTAAACGCTCACTGTGGGCCGGTGGACTTTATTGTGGCCTCCACCAGCACCCTGTCTCCAGAACTGCTCAAAAGGGACTCTGTGTGTGATGGTCCGGACTCGGCTTCTGGAGGGGAAGACCGCAGCGACATCTCTTCCCAAGATTCCTTCCAACAGTCCACTTCAAACAATGGAGAAGGCCAAAGCAAGGGACGAGGCGTTCTCCTCCAGTACAAACTACGTTCCACTTCAAGGCTGCCGGGACGGCCATTAACGGCTCTGGGTGATGAGGCATCCAACTCCTCACTGGAGTCTTTGGAGCACAGTGTGGAAGATGGCTCCATCTATGAGCTGAGCGACGACCCTGAGATGTGGGTGCGGGGGCGTCCTTGTGAAAGGAACAGGGGGCGCAGAGATGGAGTCATCTCCACCGCAATTATCTCTGGAGGCCTGGGCTTCCGTAGACTAAAGGCAAAAACTACAGCCAGTACGAGGACAAGTGGGGAGGGCTTAGAGAATGTACTCATGGTTTGGCAGCTCCCTCTAACTGTTTAATGTTGAAGATATATGACAAGGTGATGGTATTTATAGATGTCTACTCTTAGCCTAGGTATTAATAAGGTAATAAGGTGTTGCCACTGCTCAGGAGCTCAACAAAACACATTAAACATGTGAAACAAAAACTTTTCAGCAGTGGTAAAAGCCAGCACGGTAATTACATGTGATTGTTTTAATGTTGTTGTTGTTTTGTCCCTGCCTTAGTTAAAGAGGGAGTAAGCTATTCTTCCATCCTCCTAAGTTTTCAGTTCATTGGCTTAGCATTTGTTTTATAACTTTAAAATGCGTTAGTAACTTTTGTAAGTATTTTAAAACAAATATAAATCTTGATTTGGATGGCTTTTTACCAAGTTTCTAATACCAGACTTGCTCTTATCTTTTTAATTTCTTTCTGGCAGAGTTTGCACAGGACACTCTGCTGCTGGTCTTTTCTTTGCCTTGTTTTCATACTAATGCAGTGGATTAGAATTGCTTACTCCTCCTTTAAGACTGATGCCTCAGTTTAACCTCGTCATCATAGCGTGTGCTCTGCCACGTTCATTTATTGTGACAGTCTTTTGTCTGAGCGCCCATGGATGGCACGGCTTAAAGATGCAGCCTTTGTTGGATCTGCCATGCTCTGCAGACTTGGAGATGGACGCCTTTTATCTGATCCTGTGGGAGAGATCCCATCTGTTTAGAGCTGAAAGCTGGGGACTACCACCGCATAACAAAGTACATCACTTTATTAGCTTTGCCAGCCATTTCCCCGATCCCTTATAATGTGAATGTATGACACCTTCTATTGTGTCTCAAAATGGAATCTTTTTTTCTCTCTTTAAAACAAGGTAACGACTTCAGTATTTCTCTCCCTGTGGTAAAAGTGCATTTTGCTTACAGACAGTGAGCTGCTGCCTAAAAGAGAAGAGTCTTGTTGGAACAAGCCAACTGTAAAACTGAAACACAAACTGTTTTGGAAAACAAAAATGATAAGGTCAAAGAAATAATTTGTCTCAACTCACATTTTAAAAGGACTATGTTTGCACTGTCTAACATTATGCATTATAAATGGAGTTTCTTTTTTTTTTTTTTAACCTGTGTAAATGCCAGATCTCTAATTCATTAATTACCTGTCATTTGTAAACTACATCAAACCAAGTGTGCTCTGGCTTTGGCAGAGCACATTCATACAGCACATAAAAGCACTGTTCTCGAGCAATGATAAAATGAAAATGCCATTCAACCTGTACAATAAATAGGAAGCATCAGTTTAGAAATGATTAGATTCTTATGTCACACAAATGAACAGAGCAGGTAACTTGTTGCAAATAATCAGTATTATTTAAAGGCAATGTTCTTTATAGAAAGTTGTGTATGTGTTTTTGTGGGAAAAAATTACACATTTTACTAAAGAAATCTTGTGCGTACACTGAAATAATAACAGGCACAAGCAGCTTTGATGGTTCTGCTCTGCTCTTTGAAAACCGATAACATTAGAGGCATTGTCAACATGAACTACTGACATCAAGATTATCAACAAAACAATGAAGTAAATTTGTTTTACAGAGTGCTAACAGGTGAAGCCCACCCTCACATCATCCAACTATGAAGATGGCTTGGAGAATTATAATAAATCAAACAACAGCACCGAATATTGTTTTTCTCAAGCTCTATTTAGCCTTTCATCTCACACAGATCCCCATCTTATCCCTTCATCACTGATGAAGCATAAAGTTCACGTTTCATATTTCCCTGAGGCAAATTGAGCTTTTTTTTCTCTTTTCTTTTCCTTCTCACAACAGAGATTCAAAAGCATTTAAACACCCTGCCGTCAGCCAGTGTCATTCAAAAACTGAGATGATGTAACCTGTCCTTGGATGCTTTTATTTGAATGTAAATCTCAGCTTATAACTCTAAAATGTATTGTTTAATTCATGTGAGCTTCAGTGCAGCTGGAGCCTCAACAGCCTCGCGTTCACCAGAGATGTCCACTCACCCACGACCAGGAGATGATGTGGTCTGTCTCCAGCTCGAGTAGTCTGATGAAACTTTTTACTACACAAACCACTGAGCGGGCATTTTGCAACTTGTTTATCCGCTGTTCACTGATGTTGGCGGCTATTTTTCCATGTACTGAATACAGAAACAAGTACATGATGGTACTTATTCTAATTCTGTACCAAACCCTTGTTTCCCTTCTGTTGAAATTACACTACATGTTCCTCTGGAGTTAAAGGATATTTCTCTTTAAGTGCACTTGTTTCTCTTATTTTTAAGTGTAGGGCCAAATCTTGATATTTCTGCTACTTTCTGTTATGTATGTCATGTCATGTCATCATTTGATACATGGATCCTCACCACACTGCTCCCTTTAGTACAGGATTTACATTAATGTTACATGTCTAACAAGCTTACACACAATAAAAAAAACTAAATTAAACACTACATTCATTTTAATATGTGCTTGCTTTTATTATTTTATCATTATGTTAAGAATGTCACACTTCTGTTACTTCTTTCTGAGTCAGCAAGAGAAATCCTCTCTTTAGTTTCTCATTTGAATTTTTTCAGTGTTGGCCTATTTAAATTACAATGAGCTACTCATCTCTTGTTCTGTAAGTCAGTAATTTAAAAATACAACTCAAACCTTAATGCTGAGTCAAAGTAGGGACAGCGTAGACGGAAGGAAACAGAATGACAGTTAGCTTTGAATTGTAATAACTATATTATCTTTGAGTAAAAATGTATGGGTTACACATCTCATGTATATAAAGTAGGCTTCAACAAAAAAAGGTTAAATCAAATCTACGGTTTAAACTTATTTGTATAAATGAATCTTTAAAACATATAGAGACAAGTTTCTTTGTTTCAGCTTTAGTAAAAAAGTGAATGAGTTGCTCCCTTCAGTATTTTTTTATTCTTTTCATTCAGCCATACCCTGGGCTATAAAAAAGTCTAACGAACGAGCAATTTACAGGCAGTCATTTCCAAGTTTTGTGAAATAATCCTCACTGAGACTATACATGTCCCATGCTTTAATATTCTTCACTATTCTTCTTTGCCTAAGTCCCAGCTGGTACGTTCAGGGATACAGTATAGTAATGAACCAGCTCAAACTTCTGGTGAAAACCTACCAATGCTCTGTATTTTATTTCTTTTTTTCTAGTATGTCTGTTTTCTTCCATCTGTCAAAAAAAGTCAGCACCCAAACCATATTCACTATCCATCACTGTAGGAAATGAAGCAGAGCTATTTCCTCATGACCTGTCATTGGGTCAAAGTGTGCCATTGCCTTTTGACCTGAAAGTTACATTAATAGCATTCTCTTCCTTCCATCTCGGCATGGTGCAGTCATGCCACATAAAGGCTTGCCTTCTGCGCTCACAATGTCATTTGAAGGGGCTCTGGAGGGGGATGTAACACTGTACACCTATAAGCTTTAGAAGTAGCATACCGGCAATAAGCTCAAACTGTAATGACAGGCTAAATACAAGACACTCTAGGTTTAGGTGTTTAAGACTAAACTGATCTCACACAGTTGAAGCTTACACATTATAGCACATTATTCAAAAAGTGTAAAAACATGCAGTACCTCAAATGGCCACTTCAGGCCGGCTCCAAAATCTAACATGGTTACAGCTGACTTTAATAGCACAGGTTTATTTAATGACACTTTCACTAGGATTTGTTTCCAACATTAAAATGGGTTCCTGTTGCTCATCACGAATCACAATCTGCTTCAGTTATTTACAATAGGCTACAGTTCCAAGCAGCTACAGTCATGTCACTGATTTAATTTAATTAGTACCCACATCATTGATTTCTTTTATTTTTCTACCGCCCGTGAGGACAAAAACGGTAGAATATGAATGAATGAATGCTATGCCTCTTTAACCTGACTCTGCCAGATAGAACTGCTTCACAGTACCTTCTGTGCGGGCTCCCAAAAGGACAGGTACTTTAAATGAATACCTGGAGGTAATTGGATTAATCAACTGCAGTTTTATCAAATCAGAGCAGCACCATGTTGTTTATGTCCTTAACGGTAAAACGGCCACTATGTCTGCAAACCTAAAACCCGCCTAGACCTGTCATTGAGTCCACCTCATTGGATACAATGAGCCGGTAAAGCCAGGGTTTGGACCGTGAATCCTTTTTTTATTTTGTGAGAGTTTGTGAACTCAACTCTTGTGAGAAAGGTTAATGCCTCTTCATTCTCTCCGTGATCCTAAATTGTAGGCTTTTGTAACTGCTTTCTGATCTGCTGCTAGCTCTTTTTTTTTTTTTTTTTTTTCAAAGTTTCTGGTTCCAAGTTGTTGTCTTGGGAGTACCCACAATGCAAACAGCCATCTGAAACACAATAAGGATCACACCATTACAGTAAGCCCCTGAAAGCATCCATTAAAGCCGGCGAGGATAGAGAATGTAATGCTGATCTGATAAAGCAGTGCAGAATTGTGCCTTGTACCTGGATCAGCACTAGAACGCATCCTTTGCCTGGAAGCAAAACGACAAAATGAGAGGCCACAATGCTGCGCAAGCATTTCACCGCTGACACTCAAGTCAGTACAGTGCACAAACATGTGTGCCTTTTCTGCTGGGACTTAACAACCCTTTTTTCTAAACCTTTCTATAGATATTTTCTGCCAATTAACCCTGCTCCAGGAGAGATTTGCCTATCTTCAGGCCCAGCTTTGCGCCTGTGCAGCTCGCGGCGTCACTCTCCCTACGTCTCAGGTATAATTTGCATGCCTCGGTCAAGGCTAAACTGAAGCAGATGAAGCGTTGCAGTTTGAAGGTCCCCCCTGCTTTATCTGCAGACTCCTAAAAGCCAGACCTATTTGCATTGCTTTTCATTTCCGCAGGCTTGGCAGTGGAAATGATAAAGCAACGCTAGCACACAGTACAAACCTTGCTTAACAAAGGAGGCAGTAGCTACAGATTTGCATACGCAGAGAGCGAGTATTTGGTCCACACGGATGCGCTGGAGGCCTCAGGTGTTTTTATCTTCCTCCCATCACCGCTCTGAGCTGATGCCTGTCAACAAACGATGCACGAGCCGACCGAGAGGGGTCAGGTCACATCACGGAGTCAGATTTGGCCGTCTTCCGCTGCAAAGCCAATCTCACATCAACACAAAAAAGAATTCAAATTGAGGTTACTGTTTTCAAGCATTGCCAGACTTGTGAAGTTTGCCCCATGTGTTTAGACCCATCAATCTCCCATCGCTTTTATGTGGACCTGTCTCTTATAAAATGCTCTCAGTGCTGCTTGGAGATATGTTTTATTTACAACATTTTAATCATGCAGAAGAAGAATGAAACTTTGATTACTTTACATTATTTAACTAGTCCCTAAAGAAATGTGTGCTTATGGCCTGACACCATGGTAGTTTTAAATAGTTCTCATCTTTCATATTATATTATCTCACTTTGTTTACAAAGGAAATAAATAGCTGCAGTGCCTTGTAATAGCAAATTTTAATAGGTTTTATTGCTTCTTTATTGATGCGCCCTCTTTGGATGTTCATTATCTTTTATGCTTTTGCAGTGAGTAAAATCTTAACATTGGCCGTGCATCTGTGGAGTTTAATAGGCAATTTTCAACATTTATTATATCTTAAAGCCTTATACCCTACATGTTTTTATTTTATTTATCGTTCTGTGTTTAAACAAGCTGCTTTTACATGCACCACACACTCAGTTGCTGCAGTGTGTTATTTTGTAGGACTGTACGGGCCTTTGAAGAGTGACCTTCACTTCGTATATCTGCTACTATCTCAGAGGGACTTCTGTGGAGAAGATAACATTTCTTTTTATGTCTCTCTGTGAATCAAGTCACTTTTATGACAACATTTCTCCGACTATTCAAACCAAATGAGAATGTTAGCATTCTGCTCCAGCCTTTCTCCTTTTGCATCCCTGTTGAATTTGGATGGCAGCCAGAGAACATTTCAGAGGTAAATAATGTGTTCAGTGTGGCTGCAACCTGGCTGCATTTCACTAGAGGAGCAAAAGATAATTATATGAATCATTTTCAACATTAGAAAACAAGCTTTCTGTCTGCATGGAAAGCAATGATGCAGCTGATGCAAGAGTTGCACTGCTGGCTCCATGGGATTCAGTGATATTCATTTAAGGGAGAGTTGTTTTAATGGAAGCAGAGAGATTGTGGAGTTTGGACCAGCTTGTCATTTTCTCAGTCTACTTTCTTCCCTCTTCAGCACTCCTGCTTCTCTTCCTCCCTGGGGGCCAAGATGTACTGTACCTTTTAGTGTTGTTGTCCTCAGTAAGACAGATGGAGCCTATTAAAACACATTTTCATTATATTACAGTAAATAACAAACAATGTTTTGTGGGACATTACTGTTCCCAAGACTGTGCTGGATGAATGAAAACTCACATAGACTAATCTTGTCAAGGCTTTGCAACAGTAAGCATGTTGTTATTCAGGGGTGCCCAAACCTTTTACGTAAGGCTAGATTAAATAATAAATCATTGGTGTTGATTTTGTACATTGTTTAACTCTCAACATTAATTTTTCTGAAATGCCGTAGACTTTATGAACAAAAATAACTATGTTTAAATTATTTAATCTTATTTATTTGACCTTCATTAACACCTGGACAAATAGATATAAAAACAATAACATCCTGCTGATTTGCCCCTCGGGGATAATAAAGACACCTTGAACCTTGAACCTGGACCATACTCTGCTCTAATTTCCTGTGGTGTTTGTTTAACGTGTCTTAGCTACTTTCATTCCAACAGCCAAGTCAGACTGAAAATGCCAAAAAGGATTTTTCCCCATGGCGTCTGGACTGACAACTTCATATAAGATTGGGTGTTTCTCAAAGATATTGAGAACCAGTATCAGGAGTGGCATGTGTGATATTTATTCAAATGCACCCCCTCTCTTGACAAAAGGAGAAAAGAGGAGGTTTGGCTTTGCAGAAAGCTTGGCAGCTTGGAAGCTGTCTGTTTTATTGGGTGGACATTTGCAGTAAGCTACAATGACAGTTTCTATTTTTATCCATCTCAGTCCTCAGAGAAAACCCAAAATCAAATAGTGTCACAATGGTTGGGCTGAAGGGGAAGGCTTTTCTTTAAAATGATAACAGACTAAAAGATTCAGTGTGGAGCTGAGTAATAAGTCATCACTCATAAATCATTAATTACCATTTGGGCCAAATGTGTGTGTGACAGGACGAGGAGATATGCTTTTGGAGGATCATTGAAAAGACACAGACAGTTGGCTTGAGTTGAACTTTGGCATTAACGGTGCCATGTGTTTGAACGACTGTCTAACAATGTCTGATAGGATGAGTATCATTTAATCCAGAAAGGAGACATCTATCCACATCTAATCACAAGTACCTCGTACAACACCACTTCAACCTGAACAGTCACTCTACAAATAACATGAGCTAAAATAAACCCGGTGACTACAGCTGTACTAGGTGGGCAGGCTTTAGACGTAAGAGCGTTGTAACTTCTGATGACATTTGAAGATTGTATGAAGGTTATTGGCTCTATTTAGAGTTATACGTGTTTGACCAACCTATGTCAAATTATTATATTGTTTTACTATTCTCAGCAACATAGCACTACATCCTACAGTTGTTGAATAAGCAGCAAATCACTGCTTTCTGAAAGAAAAAAAAAAAGTCTAATATGCAATTAGCATTATTTATTGAACCAGTTAAAAAAAAAAAAAAAACAAGGATACACTACCATAAGGAACAATTACAAATGATGATATTGTAACCAGAGCTAAGCATGAATAATAAACAACAATTCATGCAGAAATATGTGTAATGCTTATTAATTTTGAGGATGTTATTATTCAGAAACCTTTTAAAGTTAGTCCAGGAAATTTACAGTATATGGATTCTGTATGTTCTGAAACAAGACTTTTGTCTAAAAGCTAGAGATAGCACATAACCATAGATAAAAAAAAAAAAAAGAAATACATGACAACCCCTCTTCCTCGAGACAGTTGTGCATAATGAGAGTGGTATTAGTCGAGTGAGGAGCATAGCAGAAACAGATGGGACTGAGTAGTTGTGTCTTTGCTTTGCTTGAGGTATTTGTCGCAGACTACAATATATCAAAAAGGGGCCATGCCAACAAATCTCAACCAATGACAAGTGAAGCGATTCCATTGCTGTCACAGTTTGAAATGTTTCTTTATTTGGCCAACTCAATGGGGTTGTGTGTTTTTCTTGTCTATACAGGATTACCCTGCTGGTGTGTGTTGCCTGTTCACCTAAACAGTTTGCTACTAGCCACAGGGATCCACACACTGAAGATGTTTGGTGGTGAATAAACTGTCCCCCTGCGGTCCTTTATTGGCATATCAACAAACCAGGTAGCAGGAGGTACAAGGTAATCGTACAAAGCATAAATGTTATGGAATATTGTTTTGGTTTGTGTCACATGTTTTAAGCTCAGAAAAAAATATGTAAATGGTGCGCAAGCATTTCAAAAACATAAAAAATAAAATTGTGTAAATGTAAATGTGGAATCAACATGATGAGAGTGCACAGTGTGTTGACAGAAGCAATGTCAAAAAGTGGTGTGATTTGCATTTGGTAATAAATGAGTAACTGCTACAGTAGTGACAGTGTTGCAGTGATCATTGTTGTGGGAATATTTATTGCCCTTTTTATGCTCAACTAGCAACACAGCAAAAAGTTCTTCAATGCTGTATTCTGGCGTTGTGTAAAAAGCCCGAGCGACATTGAGAGGCTAGGTGAAAGAAAGTATAGACAACTTTTTTATTTCATTTGCATAAACCCAAATGCACATGCTGAGCTGTCCCATTTGTGCTCAAGCGGAACAAATGGTTTATCAGTCTCAAAATAAAAGTGTGTTAATAAGAGATCCTTTGTTTTCTAATTAAAGGTGGAAACTTATGAACTGTTTTTGTTGGGTTTGAAAGACCAAACACAAGGTTTTATTAGTCCCAATGGAAACCGTAATGGGTCCTTCCTTGAAAATGTTTTTTTGCATTATTTGTTATGCTTGCTTTTTACTTCATTTTCCCAATTCTAGCTTCACCCTGGAACTTAACTTAATGTACTGACACTAATTCCAAATGTCCTTCTTGCAGCCTACAGAATAATGTATTTCTGCGCTTCTCTCGATAACTAAGCACGGCTAACACTTATCTTACACTGTCCCTCAGCACGGGAGGTTTGTACATGTTCCAGACCCAACTATCTTTCTCATCTGTGCCTCATTTTGCTCACTACCTTCCTCCTGCCCCGCCTGACACAATATGTTTTTTTTATCTACTATATTTTCCCATTGTTCATGGTGACTATCATTTGTGTTTTTTGTAGAAAATGCTTTGTTTATGTAAATGTCATAAAAAATATCCAAAGCTTGTTTTTCATATTTGCATTGCTGTTTGAAAATGATCACATAGTTCCCCCTAATGCCAGAAGAAAACAATGTTATGCAACAACCACATTGTATGCAGTATATTCTGTATATCATTATTTATTCTGGTGGTGCAGGTGCTCAATTGAAATTTCCATTGACATGGAGTCTTCACAACACAGTATAATATACCCAGTCTTCCCCTCACAGATGCTCAGTGGCAGAAAACTACATTGGTCATTTATACTTTGGTCAAAAGTAGTGATTTAGATTATATAGCATATTCTGGACCATATAAAATGACATACAGTTCAGATTAGGCAAATACTAAGGGTAATACAAATAAAATAATCCACAAAGTACAGTGAACTGCTAGATTTGTTCTAATCTTGGATTTAAAAAAATATAAATCAAAGTAAACAACCTTTCCATAATTTAATACAAATGGGACTAAGGGCTATTACTTTCCCAGAACGGCTACTTATTTCCACTAAACCTAACTAATTCTGAACATAGCATTTAGAATAAAACCCCAATGGAACATTCTGGGTTTTAGTCCTTCGGTGCCCCTACATTCAAGAGTGAGACAGGTATGTTATGCCTTTTGATGACCACAGGTTTGGATAATTAGTGCGTATACGTTTTAGATAACCTGGATTCTCGCAAGATTTGGGCGTTTCCAAACTCGGGTAAATCTATCTTGTATTGTGCCAAGCCAACTGCTTGAGTTACACCCATAGATTGTTTATAAAATGGATGTCGCGCTCCCATTGGTCCCCTATTCACCGATATTGTCATTACAACAGGGCAATAAAATGGCGATTACAGCCGGGCTTTTTGTCTTTTACTGATAGTAAAACAATAGTTTTCAGATAGTATAAACTGACATATTAATCAACCCCCCACCCCATCTCTTCCGACTGACAAACACTGAGTTCTACTTCCTTTCTATCAATTCCTTTCTTCAAAAAAAAAAACAAAACAAAAAAAAAGAAATTCTCTTATCCTTAGCTTTGTATACTGCGCTGGGTTTAAACTGACTAGTTTTTTTTTGTGCACTTATGCTTTTTGTACCTTGTGTTGTTAAAATTGCTTCCATTGTTTTCCTCATTTGTAAGTCGCTTTGGATAAAAGCGTCTGCTAAATGACTAAATGTAAATGTAAATAAATCTACGACTGGCTAAAACAAATCTCGTGGTAGACGGATACTGTCAGAAGGCGCCTCCGTTTTGCAAACGTCCCTTTTACAGTCACTGGCAGTTCCAGTGACTGTTGAAAGTTCAAACGGTGAGCAATAGAGCTGTGCAATACCTTCATTTTGAGTATCGATTGATACCAAGTATAATACTGTGCTAATATCGCCGATAACGATACCAATAAAGTCATTCATACATTTAATTCCATTTAGCAAAGAAAGTGTTGCTCTATGACTTCTTTGTCTTCTGACTATACTAAAAAGCTTTCATTAGCAATAAAAGCTGCATACATGATACCAAACGTTTTTTCCTCCACCAAAATATTATTTTGTCAAACCATTGTTCTTGTATATTGGTTATAAACAAAATGCTTTCCCAAATGACATTTTCTTTGACGTTCATTGTTGTGCCAGCTGCTGTGTGAATTATTTTGTATAAGTTTGTTGTGTTGGCACAGTATTTAATAACCTGTTCGCACACATTGCAGTTCGCTACGTTTTCATAACTCCAAACCACATTCCATTTTCTATCTGCCGCCATGCTTCTTGTTTGCTTTTGCTGATTTAGCTCCCGCTTTGATATGTACTTCCACAACTGAAGTACATATCAGTTGTACTTCCACAACTGAAGTACAACTGATATGTTGTTGACTTGGTTTTTTGTTACCGTTCTAAAGTGTATGGTTTTATATTCAATTTGTTTAGGGATTGGCAATGCAATTCATTAAGGAGCCATTTTATTTTCTTTGCTATTTGCACCTCAAGCAATTTTGTGGCTCCTAATTATTTAGTTTTCTAATTAACTGTCCCAATTCAAGACAAAAGCATCAAGGGCTGCAAAGATGAGGCCAAATTGCTTTTTGACTATTTCTGTGCTTGTTTATTTGTGTGTAATATATTTTTATCAAGCATTTTGTGTTTAAATTTGACAAAATATTGATGCATGTAATGTAAGCATCACCATCAGATCAGCCAACTCACTTAAGCACACTCACTTCTGATGACACACTATCACCAATAGAGAGGTTGCTTTTTAAGTGCCTGACTAAAAAGACAATTACTTGCTTTTTTAATGAGCTGAATCAGATGGATGCACTGGTTGTATTCGATTAGATTACATGGCAAACTGAATTAAGTGTGACTATTGATTACGATAAATGGGAGTTTATTTGGAACCAAACAAAAAGTATCTGTTTGTAAACGTGCCAGTTTAGTTTATTCACTGTGTTCCCCAAGTAAAGGACACAAAATGAACCCTCAAATGTTATTTACAGTGCCTTGCTTAAGTATTCGCAAGGCAGTGTATAACATAACGGAGACTTGATTACACACAGGTGGATTCTATTTATTATCATTAGTCATTTAGGTCAACATTGGATCATTCATAGATCCTCACTGAACTTCTGGAGAGAGTTTGCTGCACTGAAAGTAAAGGGGCTGAATCATTTTGCACGCCCAATTTTTCAGTTTTTTATTTGTTAAAAAAGTTTGAAATATCCAATAAATTTTGTTCCACTTCATGATTGTGTCCCACTTGTTGTTGATTCTTCACAAAAAATGACAGTTTCATATCTTTATGTTTGAAGCCTGAAATGTGGCAAAAGGTCGCAAAGTTCAAGGGGGCCAAATACTTTCGCAAGGCACTGTATGTGCCTGAAATGTACATCAGTGGACGAGACTGAGTTTGGTCCAGTGTTAATATTCAGTCAGATATTCTGGAGGACATGTGGAAAATATTTGGAGTGACTTCTGTAGAACTTCCTGTGTCTCTGCTCTTGGGCTGAAGAGACAGTAATGTTGGTTTGGGCTCCAGCAGATCCGAGTACCACATTACAGAGGTACTTACAGTGTTCCAAAAAGGGACAGTTCTTCGCTGGCACTGCTGTGGCCTCAGTGCTGAGGCAACCTTTTTTGTTTCCTTGGACTGTGCTGTGTTTGTTTGTTCATTTGTTCTTTGTGTTCTGTTCATTTCTGTTTTTCTTGTTAAAACAAAAATAAAATAAAAGTAGAGATCATCCATTTCAGTTCAGAGTAATGTGTAATACAGTTTATTCTCTGTGGGCTACTATTGATAATTGTATCTTTCTTTTTTTTCTTTCTGTCCACAGTTTCAAAAACAACCCATTGTGTAATTGTTAATATTAGCATCTTATGTGCATTGTATATAAAGCATTGTCTTTTCACTAGCGTTTTAACTTTACTTGCTTACATTGGCTTGCAATGAGGAAAAGTGCTATTTATAGATTTTTTTAACCAAAGACATTTAATGCTATGATGTTTGTTCTGCTTTAGTCTTTTTACTGCCACAATGGACCGAAAAGTACATTTACATTTACATTTATTCATTTAGCAGACGCTTTTATCCAAAGCGACTTACATTACATTACCAGTGTTACAGTCACTGGAGGCAAGGTGGGTTAAGTGTCTTGCCCAAGGACACAACGACAGTATGAACTGTGGGGAGAGTGGGAATCGAACCGCCTACCTTCCGGTTGAAAGACGACCGCTCTACCCACTGAGCTACTGCCGCCCTCAGTAGCACTCAGGAGGTAAAATGTATGCTGCATCCAGACTCATAGATATTCATAGATTGATGAAATGTAATCTTGCATGGCTGATGCGTGTGTTTGTTTAACCTTGGTGTCCGACAGGCAGAGTACCAAACTACAATAACGACTTAACCTCTCCAGCAAAAGTACCAGACTAACAAATGCTCCAGACAATTACATTGCCTCTTTTTAAGGAAGTAATTAATCACAGCGTAGAACTGTCAAAATGAATAAATAAAGCATCATCTCTCAACCTTTAAACCCTGGTAAAAAAAGATTCTGTTATTCAGTTAAACGGTTACTCATGTCTTATTTGAGTCTTCATATTTGCTTTAATAATTGAATGCATACAATGGTTTAATTAATACGAGGCTTGCACACAACGTAAATGACACATGTAAATGGGAGAGTATTTTCTGTGAGAAGCTGGAGAAAGGATTTACGATGATCCGTGCAGTTTAAAAGGCTAAAGTGAAAAGGATTCTTTTAATTTCCCAGCAATCCCTTGTGTTAGAATAAAACACTGTAAAGGTCAACATTTAATACCACCTTTGTCTGGTTTCCTGCATATTAACAAAACTGTGATCATGTGGTATTCTAGGATGCAGTGCACTTCCATGTTTGATGGACAAAATATAGTTCAGTTAATCTTTGGTAATACTTAATAGATAGGCAAAAGAAAGGAATAAAGCACTCCTGACGTCAGTGCTGCCTTTCACTGTAAGGCTACTCTTTCAATACAAATCCATAAATAGTGTTTGTTATGCTCCGTGCAGTTTGTATTGTTGAAATGGCTTTAATAACTCCCTCTTTGACATGTCTTCCAGTCCATATTTGTACTGTATGGTGTTTGCTATGACAGTACACGTACACATTTTTTTTTAACCGGGTAAATTAGTTGATTATTTATTACATTATTACATTATGTCACACAATTGAGCCATCACATATTAGCAACAGTGACAGTGTGTTAGTACAATTGGCCGGTCGGAAATATGTTCCCTGTTTGACTGGCTCGTTATACCTTCTCAATCTTCTCAGACGATCCGAGACTTCAGATCTTTATGCATCAATGCGGTGTGGATCCGTCCCGTTAAAATATAATTGGCAATACTCTCGTAAGCCCTGTCTATGAACTTGTTCTTACCAACCATCTGCAAAAGTGTAATAGTTTCATTAATAGAGGCTAATTTTATTCTAGATTAGATGGAGAAGCATATTGAACTATAAAACTATTATTCATACATTATATTCATAAAACTATTGTTAATGTGGCGTAGACCACAATTATCACCTCCACAAACCACATTTTGATTGAGCTTACACACCTTCAAGCTTTTTCAGATGGAAAAAGGCCTGCTTTCAAATCTTAAATGGTGTTGATATATGGTTACTGTTTTTCGTCTAAGTTCTTGCCAAGAAAGATATATTGCTCACTTCAAAGCCAGCAGAGCCCATTGAGAAAACCTCACAGAACACAGCAAACACTGGTAAAATTGCTGTTTTTGTCGAGGGAAGCTGGTGGGTTTGAACAAAACTTGTGGTCTTCAGACCCCTTTGAAAAAAAAAAAAATAAAAAAAAAAAAGGTTGTCTGAGGCCAGAGGCAAGGTAAGTGTGACAATCCCCCAAATATAGCATGTAGTCTGGCTGAGTTTGTCCAGAAACACATTTCTCCATATGTACAGCTAAGAATATGGCTCGGTCAAACAGAACAGGATGTTAGAAGAAAGCAACAGGGTATAATTGGTAATCATCCTTGTGTCGTCTAATCGGAGTTCCAAGACCAGTGGTCCAATTTTTCTACATTACTGTGATATTATTGTTCTGGTTTGATTCCAAAAAGGCCAAATTAGCAACAAAGTGTTGTTATCATTAATATTTCATTGTGTCAACAGTTTTTTTTTTTTTAACAGTGTTAACAGTGGAGTGTTTTCCTGCCTCGGCGTTCTACAATTGGTATGAACCCACTCCATCTGACAATGCACTGTCAAAATACAGTCACTCTACTGATGCGCTTTGTGGGTTTACACTTGAGAATTTATCACCTGACGAGCTGGCTTTGCATTATTCATGGCGCTAGGAGAATGAGACCACAGTCTGAATGCAGACACCATGTATTCACAGTTGGAGCCAGATGACAGCATTGTCTTCTGAGCAATCTTGTTAAAGCTGCTTTAGGCAACAGGAGGCATAGACAGCCTGTGGCCTCATTATAGTCCATCTCTGCATTTGTAGAAGACTAACAATCATGGAAGAATGTGAATTGTCATTTTAATCCCCTCAGCAGGAGTTTCTTCTGTGTGAACAACAAAGAGCCGGTCCAACAAAACCAAAGTGTCTGGGTCAATGAAAATACATTTTGGGGGAAGATGTTTTTTGATTATAGTATATAGTGTATAGGAATATGCTGCCAATCTTTTGATGCATGGCTGTGTTCTTTCTCAGAGTTAGAACAGATGTTACAGTATGGTAAATATTATTTTACCTGCAGGAGCTGGAGGAAAGGATGTGCACAAACACTAGAGGCAGCCAACTCAGACTGTGCCCTAAGGTAAGCACATCTTGTGTTTACAGCAAGTTTCTTCTCAAAACCCCACGGGTAATGTGTTTGAGGTCTGTTGTTACTATACCTATTTAGATGTTCACAATAGAACAGAAGGTTATGTATGCTTCATAATAAATACAGTGTTAGGTAATTGTTATGCTCAGTGCAGTTTGTATTGTTGTAGTGGCTTTAACAACTCCCTCTTTGACATGTTTTTTTCAGTCCATGTTTTTATTGTATGGTGTTTGTTATAACGGTACACATACACTGTTTTTTAAGAGGATGGATTACGTCATAAAATCCAGCCATCAAATATTAGCAACAGTGACAGTGTGCTGGAACAATTGGCTGGTTGGAAAGAAGTTCCCTGTTTGAGTGGCTCGTTATACCTTCTCAATCTTCTCAGGGGATCCTTAGACCTTTATGCATCAATGCGGTGTGGATCCGTCCCGTTAAAATATAATTGGCTATTGTTTCGTAAAGCCCTGTCCATGGACTTGTTCTTACCAACACACAACCAACTGCCCTTCCACAATGCATGGCTGACACACTAACCTTTTCATAGTTGTCTCCAATGGGCAAAAGATCAAAAAACAGAAGCAGTCACTAAGCAATATACGTCTGGGTGTGATTTATTCTGGATTTGAGTGCACGCTTTGAACCAACAGGTCCCATTTAACAACGGTATATCCATAGCACTCAGCAGTTTTTGGGGTGTGATATTTTATACTGAAACAGCCAGTTGATCTCCTGCTCTACTAATTATAAGATCACAAGGCTTCATCTTTTTAACTGCAACTATAAATAAAAATAATAGTCCAAGTGCGCCACCATTGTTTGTAATGAATGGCTGTCAAGGATTCACTCTGGAGAATGGTTTCAAAGTCCTCAGTTCATTAAAGCAAACCGTTTTTGACATATCAATCCTTCGTTTGACAGCACAGGGGGAATGGAGGGAAAGTGATTTTACATAACTGTCAGGTTTTTGGTTGTGCCTAAATACAACGTTGTAAATGTCACAGTGGGGCCAGCAGCAGCTTTTTGACAACCTTCAACAGAAAAAGGCAAGACATTAAAAGTAAGTTATCAATATAAAAGAAACCTTTGGGGCATAGCTTAAGGGAAATTTTATATGTTAGGTCTATTGGCAAGAATACTCCCCATCCCACAGGCATTTAGAACACAAGAACTGTAAATGTGAAGACATTTTGATGCGAGAAATGGTTAACTTTATAAGAAGGAAGTAGTTCTGTATATAAACTATATTATTGAGCGCTAAATGTAAATCCCTTTTATTAAAAACATACAACCCTCTAGTCGAGTGTGTAGTTCTGAGCCAATAACAGCTCAAACAAGACACAGGATACAGCGAAACAATGTGACAGGTGGCTAGAGTTCATTCAAAACCCAGAGTAAACCTGTCTTTGACTTGTACACAAGACTTTGGGCCAGGTTTGTTTGCAAGCCTTTGCCACAAAGTCCTACTGTAATCCTTTTTTTAGGATTTGCACTGCCATGCTGCGGCTTTATTTGTCACGTTGAGCAATTAATTAGTTGTGGCAAAAATGTATGTCATGCCATTAGATGATGGTTGTAGGTCGCACAGTGTGACAGGATCAAAGATGTGAGTAAACATACTTATAACAATTTACCCCAAGATCTGAAACCTCTTTTTTGAATGCCACTGAAGTTGACACTCACCGATGCAATGTTGCTGACCATAATTCAGAATTAAAGCCTAATGGGTTTAAAACTGGAGTTCTGTACTTAAACTAGTATAAATACATTCATTCAATGATTCATTTAAATGCCAACACTAGATCCAGGTTTTGGAAACATATCTATCCTTAACCATAATGTATAAATTATTATAAGGATGAGTCAAAGCAAGAGTAACAATTGTATCTGCTCTTCTTTATATCTTCAAGTACACCCATAGTTTGATTCGGGCTGAAAGAAGATCAGCAGAGTGTTCATTTCTACTGTTGGATCATTATGACAGCTGTGGTCCCAGGCTGTTCATCGCAAAGCTGAGTGACAGGCAGAGCGCTGCTGAGATGACAGGCTTAGCACGTCCAATGGCAGATACAGATGTCACATGCACCACAGGTCCATCTTGGAGTTGAGAATAAGGCATTCTTCACCAAAGGGCTTCAGAGATACAGGAGCACTCCAAAAACACACTGCGCTAAAAGACTTAAAGGAAAGGACAGCTTTTAGAAGTGGCTAAGTGAGCCTGACAGTAATTTAATCAAAAGAGAAATGTGCTAAAGACATACTTAAACTGTCACATAGTTAACAAGCCCACACCTGTTTTCTTGAATTAAACCAAGGTCTGTTACTTGCTGCTAAAAGTAAGAAAACAATATCTGGCATGTAATGGGAATGCTGCAATAGCGGTTTTAGTGTAGATGGCTCATGCAGCCCTAATTAGATGTGACAAAGTTCAGCATCTCTCGGGGATAGGATTAAGAGCAGAGTGTGGAATGCTGACCATTTGGACCAAATCGATTATGACACTAATCCTAAATGAATATTGAATATGGCAATTTACCAAGAACGCTGGGAGGGAAGTCCATTGTGTCATGATAAAATGTTAGCTCCAATAGATCATTTATTAATGCATGGAGGTAATGATACAGTCCGTTGCTGTGATCATGTGCAGCACCCTAAGGTGCCTATTAAGACCTGCTGAACCCATGGGAGAGAAGGCCATTGTGCAGACCCCGTTGCTCCACTATAACACAATTAAATAGTATATCCATGAAATATTTGATGTGAAATACTCAGTGACACAGGTAAGTTCCCTGCTCCTTTGGGAGGATATAAACTCACTTCCCTGAAGCTGCAGCACTTAAATAATTTAACACATAAAAGACTACGTGAGGGATGTGTTGACTGAAAATCAATTGGATGTCCACAGCCTCATATGTCTCTTTCGCAGCGTTGGCACCGGCACTTCTTTAAAAGGTGGAATAGGTTTTCCCTCTGGGAGCTCTATTTGAAATACCTCCGCAATCCTGTGCATAACAACAAAATCAGAACTATTTCAGAGAAATGCCTGTGTTACCCATGCATTTTGTAATGCAAATCAATGAAATGTATCCTTGACTGACAAAACAATGGAAACTAAGACTTTTCTCTGCTCACAGCAATATCCAGTCATAAATATTTTGAGTAAAACTTTTATATTTAACATCAGCTGTAACACATATATTTTACTTCCCCGGGAAAGTTAATGCCACATGGAACATGTAATGCATAAGTGTGCTTCCATGTTGTATTTCTTCCAACTGGTGTCAGGAAGGAAAACAAACCTTATACCATATACCTCACATATTCACTCACAGGCCACCTTATTAGGTACACCTTGCTTGTACCGGGTTGGACCCCCTTTCGCCTACAGTACTGGCTTAATTGTCCGTGGCATAAATTCAACAAGGCCTTGGAAACATTCCTCAGAGATTTTGGTCCATATTGACATGAGAACATCACGCTGTTGCTGCAGATTCTTCCATAATGCGACTCTCCAGCACATCTTTGTGACATGGTGCATTATCCTGCTGGAAGTAGTCATCAGAAGAAGTGGCGGTCATTAAGGGATGGAGATGGTCAGAAACAATACTCACGTAGGCGGTGGCACTTAAATAATGTTCAATTGGTACTAAGGGGCCCAAAGTGTGCCAAGAAAAAATCCCCCATACCATTACACCACCAGCACCAGCCTGAACCGTTAAGCCAAGGCAGGATGGATCCATGCTTTCATGTTCTTCACACCAAATTCTGACCCTACAATCTGAATGTTGCAGCAGAAATCAAGACTCATCAGACCAGGCAACGTTTTTCCAATCTTCTATTGTCCAATTTTAGTGAGCCTCTGTGAATTATAGCCTTTATTTCCTGTTCTTGGCTGACAGGAGCGGCACACGCTGTGGTCTTCTGCGGCTGTAGCCCACCTGCTTCAGGTTTCTACATGTTGTGTGTTCAGAGACAGTACCTTGGTTGTAATGAGTGGTTATTTGAGTTATTATTGCCTTTCTATCATCTCTAACCAGTCTGCCCATTCTCCTCTGACCTCTGACATCAACAAAGCATTTTTGTTCAAACAACTGCCCTTCACCGGATGTTCTCTGTAAATCTCAGAGATGGTTGTGTGTGAAAATCCCAGTAGATCAGCAGTTTTTGATAACTCAGACCAGCCTGTCACTTAAATCCCCTTTTTTGCCCATTGAGATGCTCGGTTTGAACTTCAACGAGTTGACTTCACCAAATCTAGATGTCTAGATGCATTGAGTTGCTGCCATGTGATTGGCTAAATAGCAATTTGTGGTACCAAGCAATTGAAGAGGTGTACCTAATAAAGTATGTAGAGAGAGATGTACTAGTTCAAAATTTTGTCAGAGATTGTTTTGACAATTGGTAAGTGCTGACAAATTTGTTCATTGTTTTTTTTTTCCTACTGTAGTCTGCCCTGCTGAGTTAAGCAATAGTCTCCAGTGAGTTCTGAGACCATTGTTCCCAGAGCGGTGGTGAAAGTGTGGAGAGCTACTTTATAACATTGGGACTACATCAGAGGGTACCTGAATTTCTTTCCTGTTGGTTTGCAGTTAATAAATATAAAAAAGAGAAATGTGCATTATCACAGAAATGATTATTACAGCATGTTCTCAAAACTCTTTTGAAACAAAGATGGCAATATGCTGTTGTGAGTTGCAGTTGTTGAGATTGTGATTTTCTCAGAGTGCTTGTGGATGCACAATAGGTGACTAAACCTATGTCCTAGTTCAAGGCTTAAAATTAGCTTATTTCAGGATCTTTCTTCATCGCACAATGCTGCCTCCTGCACATCATTTGAAGACTATCCGGCAGAATGCACAGTGACCATGTGACCCATTTTGTGCTAAAGCCCGGAAAAATGACATGGAGTAATGGTTTGGAAATGGTGTGTAAGCTTTGCTCTTTGTTGCCTTTTGCTTTCTGTACACTCAACCCACAAGATTCATGGATACAGCCAGCTTTTGCAAGATTGCTCAATTTATGATAGTGCCACAGAACCTGAGATTTATGAAGGGTCTGTACAAGAGGTCATTATGAGCAGAGGATATGGACGGAGTGAGATGTATATTTCATTATGATGCAAAGAGATACCTCCGGAATATACTTCAAACACAGTGAAATGCATATATTGTAAAGCACAACACAAGGTCATTTTTACATGAATATATGAATATAATCTGGCCATGTCGTGTTGTATTGTAGAGCTATTGTCAGTAAATTAAATCATTCATGCAGTATCCAACTTGTTAATGTACTGCATCTGTAATGATCATGACTGTATCTTTATAGAGCCAGTAAATGCAAATGACAACATTAATGTGCGCAGTACATTCGGAGCGCTTTCTGAAATATAGCCGGGCTTCACTTGAATTTGTTGATTTTGATTCAATTCCATGAGTTTGGACAGAAACATTTCACAGAGCATAATTCTGTTTTGCAAAGACACCAAAATCCAGTGAGGCGTACTTTCAGAGCCTTGGAAGTTCCACAACGTCGAAGAGCTGATCCAAGCATTTCCATCTCGACTATGGTTGTAGTAATTTAAATGATTTGACAGGTACATCTTCTCTCTTGACAGAGGCAGGTTATTACAAAGAGTCTGTGATTCACATGTGGGCTGAGTTTAGATGACTTTACTAGGTACAGAAGCGCACAATCCTTTTCTGTCAGGCCTGAATGCGGTGGATGTGAAAAGATACACATACAAACATATACAGAACTTCCTGTTTCACCCAGATACTTTATGAAAATATCATACTGGCCTATGGATTTACACAGGATCTTGGAATTGTCAAAGCATTAAATGAAAGTTTAAATTTACTAGAAAAACATTGGCTTTTTGTGCCAATACACAAATAGATGCATGTATTAAAAAAAGCATAGAATAGATGAATATTGTTTCAATCATCAATAATTTATGCAATCACTTCATGTGGCTTACAAAATGGATTACCAAAATGTAAATTAAATTAAATGAAGTTAAATTAAATTCTGAAATCTTAAGAGAAAAAAAAAAAAACTGATATGAGGATATCTTTTCAATCATCAAAAATGTTTGGAAATCACTTTCTATTAATTGATACTTGGAAATAAAAGATTAAGGAGGCATTGTTATATTATTTGGTCATAACTAATAAAGGGTATCTATTTGCATGTGTGTGTGTAATTGTCCACTTTAAGAGGGGGAAATGTGCAGTTATTCTCTATAGGAGCCATTGAGTTGAATGAGAGAGAAACCAAAGTCTCTGTTTTTAAATCAGTTCCAGTCCAATTCCTAATTAGGTCCTGAAACAGCAAGATCTGAATGTGAGCTGAAGTTACCAAACAGAAAACATGCCTCTTTAAAATCACTCCTAAGGACATCATCACAATCAATAGAAATCAAACAAAACCATCCACACAAATGTATCACAGCACCCACTGGCCTCCATTTCAACTGTACTTATGACTGTCCAGTGTACACGGCATGTTTGAGATTGTTATGCATTTTCACAAACCTACAAAAAGTAAATCAAAATACATTTTTAAGTTACTTTTATAGTCTGCCAATTACTGCTGCATTTACCAAAACACACACACTTCTTAAAATATTTATTACCACCAGGGCAGATAATTATTTGTCTAGTTTGTTTTGACCTTTTTCAGCTGCAAACAAATCTGTAATTGCACCAGCTTGAACAGCCTATGACTACTTTACATATTGTAACATGTAGTGTCCTGGAATGAGGCATCTGGTTAAATTATGCATCCTTGAGTAGTGAGCTCATTAGCCCCCAGGAGGTCCCTCAAAATAGTCCATGGGCCTCATCTCGATCTCCTTTTAGTGACTGTCGACTGCGCAACCTGATGAAAGGAACCTGATAATGGCACAGTAGTCACAAAGAGATAAAATGAGATGCCTCTGTCTCATTTTGTCTGTTCTTAACTGTAGGCAAAACATTCATCTGTAAGTGATTCACGGAGCGCTATATGAGTCACCTCACCCAAAGATTGTGTGTAATAAAATCTACTGAAGAGAATAAAGAGTGTATGCTCATGTCCAGTGGCTTGACAAGCTAATCCAACAACTGCCTCATGAGGAGGTCACAGTAAAAACTTGAGGCTAGCTGCAGACAACAGAGTGAAATTATGAATGGTTATTTCCTTCATTGACCATAAGTGTTGTGACTGCTGTTGGAGCAAGGCACATGGATCATTCTTTAACAAGCGAGAAAATTCAGTTCTAGACTCACAGCATGACCTGCCTTTGGGTGGTTGCTGACATGAACAATCTGTATGATGTAATAAGCAGCAAGAACCCTTAAGATGCCCCAATAAATACACAAACGTATTGTTCGTTATTGAACAACACACGATCCCACTGCTTCCTGTAGCGACTGCCACAAATGCTCATTGTCTATTTCCTAACTGACACTGGTTTAGAGGTGCAAAGGGCCAATGGGATCTCTATTACGTGTAACAGCAGCACAATCTCTGCCTCTCACTGCTCGGCTGATGGTTGTGATATACACGTTCACATTAGCTTTTGACAAGAGAGGCTTGTTTTTTGATGAAGTGCAGTTCTTTGGTGACAGCCTCCGCGCTCATGAAGGATATTTACACAGCCACAAATGGGAGGCTGTAAATAAATTACCTTATGGTGAACCACAAAGTCACCAGAGCCTTTCCACATTGCCTCTTGTTTTGGTGAAAATACAGTCAAGGCCACAGTGAATTCTTTTTAAAGCAGAACTAAGTATAAGTAGAACCTACAGCTTCCTTCATAAATAGTCATCAATACTTTTAGCGCAGCTCTGGACAACAACGCTCATCCGCCATTGTTCTGAAATTTTATTTTCTCTCACTTTATCATTTTGGTGTCTAATTTACTGTACATTTTATTGTCATAACAATTGAGTATCCTTGGCCTTTTGAAATCTTGCATTGGGTCTAAAAGTGAAGCCAGTCACTGACACTAGGTAAACAATTTTTTGGGGCATTTAGTATAATATTGAAACCGTTTGAACTGCCCTTGTCTCACATGAGCCCGTAAATGAAACAAACACTTCTCACCGTGTAGTAGCGTAGTAACAGCATGCTTGCATCTCTGCGAGCTGTAAGATAAATAAATGTCACATAACAGTAGCTATATCTCAAGGGACATGAAATAACAATAGATCTAATGGAAATAAGAAGAAAGTTGTTAGGAAACGTGTCTGACAAGTTTAACAACATAAAAGCCACGCTGGAATATGTTTTGAGTCTTTCACTTTGTTTGAGCTGACGCCATTCTGTAAAAGCTTGGCCAAGGTTGACTCGAGAACAAACTCTCTCTCGGTCTTACTGACGTTTTCTCTTCCTAGAAAGGTTTTCTTTGTCTTTTTAGTGGCTCCACCATTACTGATAATAAAATAAAGTGTATGTCATTTTGGTATGATCTTACCAAGATCATACTGACAACTGTTATACCACTGAGCCAAGTTGGAAGTTTTTATTTCATGCCTGCGCTTTACAAAGACTGAAGTTTAATGTTGTAACAGCCTCATGGTCAATAGAGGGAATGCACAGATGTCACTTTCACTTTGGGACACACCCACATCTTTCCCACTTTCCACTTTTTGCTGAATCTATTGGACAGTAGTTCTTCCTCATTGTAGATATCTTTTGGAGTTTTTTTTTTCTGATTACTTTACGGTTTTAAAAAATCTGATATTGCTTCACAGGAAGTTTTTGCCACTCAGCGTGCGTAGCGGGATTGACTTTAGCATCTTGTGACGTCATGCCCATTCCCTCAATAGCTCATTAAGTGCTACTTCTTGAATAAAGGGATGATGGTAGGTTCCCAAGCCAGACCAGTTAAGAACCACTGCATTAGACTATATAAAAAATCTGAGTGCATCATTTCAAAACCACAGGGCGCTAGAGATTATTTTTTTCTAAGATATTCAGTACTGTTAGCACATCATCATCATCAAGGCTAGTCAAGTGCAGAGCTGCATTTGCAGGTTCACGTTGTAAATATAAATCTAGAGTCACATTTTGCCCATTCTCAGACAATTTATGTACATTATTATGCAAGAATTCATTAGAATTTATTTTGTATAAATGGGAAGTAGAATGGCATCTCTGCTTTGGAAAGATAAGTGGTTAAGTGATATTTATTTGCTTATATTTAGAAAATTTTAATGTGGGAAATGCTTGCAAATTTATAGTTTTGGAAGACGTAACTAATCTTATTTGACAACTGTGGTGGACTCCAGGAAATAGTAAAGTTTGTCCTGGTTTTTCATTGAGAATATAGACCCTGTGGATACCCATGATTGCAGGTTCTCTTTTCATTCCGAAAGCAATAATAGCATCAATATTTTAATCATGTTTTGGTTGAGCATCACTAATACAGCAACCATCTTCCTTTCTGAGCAAATAAATCAGAAATTCCCTGTAATGGTCAGTATGTGCTTGTTCGTTATTGAGCCTTGCCCGCACAAAAAAAAAAAAAATTTGATTGTAAATAATAGAATAATAAGTCTGATGTTTACAAATTTAAATCAGAAAGGCTCCAACCCTCTGCCATACTTGGTTCGGTCACAACAATTATTATTGCTTTCAAGTTAAGTGTTAAGCTGAAACCTTTTGTTAGGGTGAGCTAAGAATTTATTGCTGCGCAAGTTACTCAATACTAGCCTGGCCAGCCAGACTGCTGTCTCATTGTATAACATACAGAGAAATCAGTCTGGGATTGTCCAATCTGCTCTGTATTGTGCTCCGGTTCTTTCCTCCCGGGCCAATTGTAGCAAGGGAGGTGGGATTTAGTTTTGCGTCATATTGAGCGTTAGATTTTTTTCAATCAAAACAGTCTAGACGGCTGCTGCATCGGAGCGATTGTTTGATTCTGTGCTTGTTTCTTTTCTTAAGGACCTGCACATGTCTTTAAAACCACAACCACTTCTCTCCTGCTAGCCTGGCTGGTTTACGCTGTGGTTTGTTGACAACTGGAATCGTCACATCCGGATTTTCTCTGATTGGTTTACTTAGTGAAGGTTAATTCTGCCCATGGTCCCTCCTTCAAAGCCTGTTCAAACCCTTTAATTCCAGACTGATTTCTCTGTATGCAATTTAATAAGAAAGCAGTCTGGCTGGCCAGGCTAACTCAATAAGCCCAAACCCTTTACTATGGGTTACTATCCAACAGGGGCTTAAAACTGTATTTTGCTGCATAGTGTAATTCATATTGCATAAACACTGTACCAAAGCTTTTCAATAAATAACTTTTTTATTGTTTAAACTAAAGAATTTGTTGCTTGATGAATTTTAATTATTATTCATTATTTTATTTGGGACATTGCATGTTGACAAACATACATGAGACACAGCCACATGAACATGCCAGACTGAAGCCTTAGGCTAATTTCCATCCATTGCTACAACATTCTCAGATCTCATCTTAGGTTAAGTGTCTTGCCCATCAACAGTATGACCTGAGGGGAGAGCGGGAATCAAACCGCCAACTTTATGGTTATAGGACAACCGCTTGACCCCCATGACCGAGTAAAATACGCTGTAGGTGGATGATCCCTTCTGTGGCTGGAGTCAATATTCAAGTTATACCTTTGTGAAATCAGGGAATATTCATTAAATGTAATTAACTGGGAATATGACATAAATGTACTGTATTTTCCAAGAGACTCAACACATGTTACACCAGATTTCTCTTTCCGGATCTAGTCCAATAAAAAGCCTTTTGGGGTACCTAGACCTCGATTGTCATGCTAACCATGTTTCACATTTTCTTCCAAAAAATAATTCAAAAAGATTATTCTTTCTTCACTGTTTCAAAACCTACACAGATAATCACAGTCACCTGATAATAATGGCAAGCCGCTTTGCTGCACCAGCACTGTTTTAGTCTTTCTTTCAGTGGCTCAGTGAGTCATTCTGCTCGACTGTCAGGCCTGTAGTTGACAGTGACACTTAGAAGTGGTCACCCTGAAAGCACATCCTTAAATGGAACAGTCTGCTCTGTCAGGAGACTGTCCACGTTTGGCTTACTTAGCACACGTGTCTCTGTTTGCAGAGACTCTCCTTGTTACAAAGCCCAGACTGCGATAGAGAGTAAAATGGTGCTTCTATGGTCTAAAACACAAAGTCAGCACTCTTTAATTAACGCAGGCGTACTTCTCAAGAACATGCTGACAATCACACACTGTTTACTTCAATCACACAGGTTCACTTGAGCTACCATGCAAATTGTAATTAAAGCCTGGACCGACTAGTAAATTAGGACATTTGTAAGTTTATGAACGTTCAGAAGTTACATTTACATGTAGAACATACACTTTGTGTGGTGAGTGGTGATGCAGAAACTCTCATGGCAAAAAGGAAAATTAAAAAACGAAATAATAATAGTTGGTGTGCTGTATATGCTTTCTATTGTTTAGATTTGAATGATAAGTAAAAATACATGTAAATTGTGCACAATTTAGTCATTTTCAAAATAAAAATGACAAGATGTCTTAAGATCTTTGTAGGACATTGCTGACTATGTGTTCTATTACCATCTATTATGTTGGTGATAATAGGACACTTCAATCAATGAATATAATAAATACCATTCATTTCCTACCACAGGTGAACACAACGTATGTTTGAATAATATACAGATCATTATAATATAAATTATTACTGGATTATTAGCAGATGATTTCAAACACACACCAGATGCAAGTCCTGCTTGTACAATAGTAACTCTCAAAAATACATAACAGCTGGGTTATTTTTTATTTTTAAAGGTATTACTTTTCTATGCCATTACTACTGTCAATACTGTCTTAGACAAGTCTCAGAGTATGTGCATGTTAGTATTTTACATTAAACTCTAAAATGTATTCAAATTCAAATGCATTGCCCTGTGCACACTGAGGTCACTTTACACCAAATCAGATGTGAGAGGCTGTTTCCTTGGTCAGGTAAAAATAATGCAATTCTGTTTTATGTTAGCGACTGATAAAACAAAATAGTGGACCTCCACCACTGCACATTACTTGACTGATGTTCTGTTTGTAGCAACAGGGTTCACATCAAAAGCAGATTTGTTTGAGAATGATGGGCTCCTTTTGTGTTTTCATTATTACCACTGCCATCTTAATGGTTCGTGCATTTGATTCAGGACCACATGTGGATGTGGCCAGATTCAAAAAGGTCACAATCGTTTTGGTTTGATTTGTTCACAATGACGTGAACAAACTGGTTGGAGATATGATAAGAGCAAATGTGAACATAGCCCATAAACAGTCCATTTACTGTCACACTGATTCACAAGTCCCCTAATAACGGATGTCTTTGCCCTCTGTTTGGATACCCACTGTTTAACCTTCACACAGACAGTCTATGGCCAGCAGGGAAATCGATCCCATGACCTCACTGCTGTGAAGCAAGCACTAACGTATTAAGCCACGTGCTGAATACAAAATTTCAAATAAAACATCCGATTGCCTCACATAAAATATGCCTTATATCAAACAGCATTATGAAAGACCTTTTTTCATATAACAAAGGCAGTGTGTAATATTACCTTATCAGAATGAGCAAACACAAGCTATCTGGCCCATTGGAAGCTAAGTGTTATTGAGCACAATGTAGAAGAAAAACATTAAGCTCCTCTATCTACATCTTCTCAATGTATAGCTGAACAGATTGCATGTGTAATTGAGGAATAATAGTAGGATCACTTTTATCTATTCATAAGCCACCAGATAAACACATAAGTGTAATCCAGTGCTTTGTGGGCAGAAATTGGACCACATGGTGAGTTGGTCTTCATCTGGCTCAGCGGGGGGCTCCTAGTTTTCTGTCCCATTCGCTGAACCCCACCACTTATCTCCTCACCCAGAATAGTGGCTGGCTTGTGTCTAGGTCCATCCTCCCCGTCCTCTTGCGTTATTTTGCAGCATTCCTTTGTGAAGATGAGTGCCCAGCTAATACCTGTGCTATTTTGCAATGCTCAGGAGCATCTTATCACAAGCAGGCAAAATCCCTGGCCTCGAAAGTGAGCAACCAGGCCAGGGTCTTGTTGGTGAGTGCTGTGGAGGCGGTTACCAGTGTTAAGAATGGCAGCCTTATCTCAGTGTGAGCAGCCATGGCACCCTCCCTATCCGTCTAAACTCCACAAGCCTCTCAGATTAACAACACTGCCGTCCCCTGCACATGCCCCTTATCCACCTCTCTGACTCCCGAGTGCCCTTGAACACACATCATTACTGTGATTATTACTGTTTATTGTGTCAGCAGATATATCCAGAACAAAGCATTGTTTCTTTGTTCAGTTTTTTTGTTTTCTAGCCCTTCACAGCATTATCAGAAGGTAAAGAATCAGCCAATGAAGCGTTATGCTAACAAGTCTTCTCGGGAGGCGGCTTTTGACTGGACACTAGGCAGGAAGTAGAATTATGTACAGCACCCCCGATTTAGCACAGCTTACTGCTTCTACCTTCACCCCCAGGGTATATGCCGATACTGCAGCTTTGTGCTTTGTCTTGTGCTCCTCTGTGGCTTGTTCCAGAATTTCACACAACAGCTCACAGCTTTCTAAATATTATCACTGCTTTGTTTTCTCTTTGTTTGGTTTGTCTGTAGAAGAGCTTCACGATGACCCCTTTTGTCAAAAGCACCCCATAAATACATTTGGTTGGCCACTGCATTTGCTTAGAGGCCTGCAACGCAGAGGTAAAATCAATTTTTCATTTTTGTAAAATCTGATTTGGGTTTTCATTACTCGGCTTTATCTCAGCTGGAATGAAACCTAAGGGCTGTCTGTCATCACAATGTGCAATAGTCTCCTGGCCTCATGCATTCATAAACTCTGTATTTCCCTTGACCCACATTCTGAAATATACAAATATGTATTTATAACTAAAGAAGAATATGTTATGCCCAGGGTTAAGGATTTTTTTTTTTTATGAAATATGCGAGCACACCCATGAAGCTGCTTCTCTTTCGCAAAACATTTAAGGTTTAACTGGGCATCTGTTGATTTGAGAAGACAAACTTGCATTTAATTAAATTCATAGTCATTTATGGAAAGGCATTATTCAAATCAAACCGTCTGAGAAATTAAGTTGAAATAGGAAGTGAAATAAACTGGAAGGGGAAGAAAATCATTTAATTAAATCCCCACAGTCGTCATTAGAATGCAAGCTTTTAGGGCCCTGGTCACAGATTACATGTGATGTGCTAAGAAGCTGACGAGCACTTTTATTCAAAAGTTATTAACTTTTTAAGAACCCAATTACGTCTGTTGGATTACCAGCACACAACTTATAATCTTCTAAAGCAACTTTGGCTTGGGATCATTGTCCTTCTAAAGTGTGACCAATTAAAGCCTGTTTAAGTCTGACAGAGGAAACATAGAGCATGTAATGTCAATATGAGGCTGTTTAAGGCTATTTCTTTCTTATGAAAATGTAGCTCAACAATTCACATGGAAAGCAATTCTAGCATGTACTTTCTGTACATGCCTTTTTTAATATAAATAACTAAATTTGTAAGCCATACAATATTTTTTATCTTTTTGAGGTTGTGCTCATAATGTATGCATATTTAGTATCAAGGTATATTTAGTTATAGCAAAAATTAACATATTTAGTTTTATATTTGTAAATAAATGTATTTTTATAAGTAAGGACTTCTCAAGTGATGAACCCCTCAATGGTTCTCAACTGGTGGGTAGCAACTCAAAAGTAGGTCAGGGGTTTCTGCTTGGGAAAAAAAGAAAAAAATCAGTGCTTTTATTTTGAAGGAGATTTTTATGCTGCGGAGTGCCGTTCACACTCCTCAACAGAAGGTGGCGATAATGCCCTGTAATGCTAATTGACAGCTGCCATTTCAAAGCTTAGAAGACCTGCAAAGTTTGTTTTCATATGCTAATGCTTGTACAACATAAAATATTGATTTACTTATTTTGAGTTTTATTTTTTTTTCTTTAGGACAGTGTACAATGTACATTAAGCTGGAGCAGCCATCTGTAGTCTGGAGGAAACCTACACTGACACAGAGAGAACATGCAAATTCCACACAGAAAGCCCCTGCCATGGATGGGAATCCAGGACCTTCTTGCTGTGAGGCCGGAGTGCTACACAGTTAGTAATACACATTTTCATTGACCTTCACCCTGTATGATTAAATGTTGAGTATGTTTGCATGTTTTAAACAAAACGATGATAAGATTTTGTATTTCTGTAGCTATAATCAAAAGTTTTGGACTTGCTTTGTAATTTTGTAGCCTTAAACTAGTGTAGCTCCAGAATCTTAATGAACTCTTTATAGAGATGACAGCAATAAACTTATTTTTATGCAAAAGATGATGAAAAGAAGAAATAGAGAAGCAGGCAGATGAGGAGCAGGCAAAAGGAGAAGGGTTTCAGGTGAGTGTGTTGACCTCATGTTAGTGTTTTATTGGAACATATGTCTGAGTTGAGAGCATAGATTGTAAATAAAAATGGATGTAATCCGCCCCTTGGTCCCCTATTCACCGATATCGTCGTTATGACAGGGCAATAAAATGGTGGTTACATCCGGGCTTTTTTCGGCTTTTACTGCATAGTAAAACAATAGTTTTCAGATAGCATAAACGGACATATTAATCAAACCCCCCCACCCAGAGTTGTCACATAGTAAAAACTTGGCTCTAGAGACCGGAGCCATCTTTTGTACCAAGCTGTAAATTAGAGCTGCAGACATTTCTCTGAGCTCATTAAAGGTGCATTCCACAGGTTTAAGACATTTCTAAAGACTTCAGGTTGTTAGTGGCAGTTGCAGTTTGTACACGCACATCAGAGACTGCACCACACACATGCACAATGTTTACAGAGGTAAGTACAAATCTGCAAGTTTATTGTTACAGTAAAACGTTATATTTACATATTATCAGTAATGACTCCTGTAAAGTAAAACTATTGAATGAGCGCAAATAGTCCTTAATGTAATAATGTTTTATGAATGTCTTATGGGTGGCATTTCAGTTACGTACACCCCAATGGGCATAATCATAATGTAAACAGGCAACTCCATGTTCTTTTTTGATATCCAGATATAAACGCCAAGGTCAAAGCGTTAGCATGCGAGGCTAAACATAGCACTGAGAAAGTGCGGCTTTGAAAATACATTCACGTAGTTTTAAAAGACTTGTCAAATTATTTACAGTATCACATCTCAAGAGAGTCAGGATCACAATGCATGTCATTAAATTTACAGTACTGTTTGAAATGTTTTTTGACCGGCTGTGATCTAGTCACATTTGGTTTGCACACAAAAGTGATATTCACTAACTAGCATCCACAATTATTTATAGTTGTTTAGTTATTTAGCATTAGACAACTAACACACATGAAATAGTCTGCAACTCTGTCTTACCTCTTTAGTAAAAAAGAAGCCATGGCGGGGTCATTTTGTTATACCTAACGCAGATCTGCGCTGCCTCCACGGCTCAAATTGACTCTCGTCTTTGTCCATCGTCGATCAGATTCCGACTTTGCTCTTTTGGTCGCACTTGATAATACTTGCTTGCGTTTTTTTAGTTTGCGAGGAGTGTCTGTGGGTGTTTGCGTTGTGCCGGAGGCTGGTCGTTTCTCTCTCCGACCGCAGAAAACCCTCTCAACTAACACTTCACCGGTAATTGAGGTGAATTCCTTAATATGTCAAAAAGGAACACATAGCAATTTTTTTTTGCCTAAAAGCTACATATAGTACCTTTTTTAAAGGCTCAAAAGTTCAACAGCAGGTTAAACAATAAAGACTAAATCAGATTAATAAGTTACACCAGACTGTACATTACAGTACAGACCTAATTGGTATAAATGAAATGAACTATAATCTTTAATAAATCCAAAATAAATGGAAGTATGTGTTGTTGTTGTTGTATGGAATATATGTTGTATTCCAGCAGAACACACTCTGACCAAAATGATGGTTATTTATACCTTTTTCTTTAATGTATGCTACATTGGACATTGTGTTGTTGTTGTTTTTTTTTATTTGATTTATTTATGAACAGAAAGGAAAAAAGAGGTTTTGTGCTCAATTGTGTTAAACACATATATTAACAGCACTTATACAGTTCAGTTCTCAGAGACATGGCCAAGGTAAGAAAGGCTGAAACCTGACCACCTCTGAAAACAGATTTTTCAAAGGTTTTGTGGACTGATGAGATGAGAGTGACTCTTGACGGACAAGATGGATGGGCCGTGGTTGAATCAGTAACGGACTAAGAGCTCCACTTTGACTCATACGCCAGCAAGGTGGAGGTGGGGTACTGGTATGGGCAGGTATTATTAAAGATGAGCTATTTGGACCTTTTCGGGTTGAAAATGGACTCAAAATCAACGCTCCATCACATGCAACACAGTTCTCCACTGCATACCTGGCCAGTAAAGGCCTTAAAGATAAAAAACTAATGACATGGCCCCCTTCTTCACCTGACTTAAACCCTATTGAGAATTTTGGGCCCTGCTTAAGCAGGAAATTAACAGTGAAGGTAACCTTTCACAGATATAAATCACCTTTCACAGATATAAATCCCTAAGCGCTTTACAAAGTGCAATTTTAATAAAAGAACAATAAAACTAAACAATAAAAGTGTCTTCAGCTGCTTTTTAAAAGAATCAATAGAACAGCGTTCCAGAGTCTGAGGCCGACTGATTTGAAGGACCAGTCTCCCCAAGTTTTAAAACGGGTTTTGGGGACCGTTAGAAGATTTTGACCAGAAGACCGAAGAGCGCGGGAGGAGGAGTAAGGGGTCAGCAGGTCAGTGATGTACTGGGGGGCCTGTCAAGACTAAAATAAAGGGTGGCTATATTGGTCACTGAGTTTTTTTTTTATTTCAGAAATGTTTATTTGTAAATTTTGAGTTTGTTTTAACAGGTGAAAATAAAGTGAGAATAAACAAAAGCAAATCCATGTTCAAGTATTACAATTCAAGGTTTAGCATATGCAAGGTATTTCAGTGTTTTTCTTTTTTCCAGTTAAATCACCCAGATGTCTGGCTGGCATTGGTGTGAAAGTGTTTATCTGTTTCACTCTAATGTTAAATATAAAGTATTATATAATTCAAAGGCTATGATTCAGAAAGGAATGGGCATGCTCATTCACTTTAGGGTCTTCTAGAACAGTGGTTCCCAAAGTGGGGGTCGCGTAGTGGTGGGCGGGGGGTCGCGAGATGATTTTCAGATTTTTTTTTTTTTTTATGATTATTATTTTTATATATTTTTAAAAAGGTTGTAATGATGTGAGTATAAATTTAGGATAATAAATCAACTGAAAGTAAAGAGAGAGAAATTTTAAAGCAACAATTTTGTTTTTGCCCCCATTTTTCATGAGCTGAACTCAAACATCTAAGACTTTTTCTCTGTTCACAAAAGGCCCATTTCTCTCAAATATTGTTCACAAATCTGTCCAAATCTGAGACGGTTTCTGACAGTTTGTGCAGATATTCTTTGGTTATGCAAACTGATTGTTGCAGCAGCTGTACGAGTGGCTGGTCTCAGAGGATCTTGGAGGTGAAGATGCAGGATGTGGGGGTCCTGGGCTGGTGTGGTTACATGTGTTCTGCGGTTGTGAGGCCGGTTGAATGTACTGCCAAATTCTCTGAAACAGTCTTTGGTAGACAAATTAACATTCATTTCATGGACAACAGCTCTGGTAAACATTCCTGAGGTCAGCATGCAACTGCACGCCAGTGTTGATTTTGACAAGAAATTTCAATTTAGGTTTAGTCTTTTGACTAAAATAATTTTTTGTTTTAGTCTCATTTTAGTCATCTTATTTGTTTTAGTTTTAGTCTAGTTTTAGTCGACTAAAATGTCATGCAATTTTAGTCGACTAAAATTAAAATAGATTTAGTCGACTAAAATAAAATAAAAAATCATGAGGTAATCATTTTGAACGTCTGTATCAGACATAAAACTATACTTGCAAACATATTTCACACTGTTTATTTCAACACAACTGCCTTTATTGAAAATTGTTTAATCAATGAAAAACAATACTAATAGTAAAAAGAAATCTTGCTGTGTATTTTAATATAAACAAAAAGACATCAATGTGTATCAATAAGATGCAAAATATACACTCACAGCTTATTTTAAATAAAATAAAATTAATGTGCAATTATCAAAAGGCCCTTACAGCCCAAGAAAGCTAAATAATAATAATAATAAACGTACTGTTAACCTTTCCTGCTTCTGTCTTCTAACCGTGGTTGGGAGATACAGGGGAGATCCGTCTTCTCCAGGGCCGGAAGTTCTCCTCCCGGGGTTAACTCCCTGAACTTCACGCTGTTTATTGTGATGGTGGCATATAAGAACAAAGAGCCGTCTTACCGCCTTTTCAGACACTTTTCAGACACTTTTCTGGCTGCACAGGAATACACTCGGACACGCACACGCGCTCACTGTCATTCACACACATGCACTGAGCTGTCCTAAACTAAACACAATGAAGACACATTACCATCTAAACACAACAGTACCATCTAAACCATCTATGAATTTAAAGTGCATTGAACAGGAGCAGAGGTCGCTTTAATCGAATCTTTTCCGTCATTGACGTTTCTTTTTTAGCCCGACGGAAAAATCTGAATGCCGACCGTCATTTTGACGGATTGTTCTGAGGGTGATCTATTGTAATTTCTACTCCTGACCAGTTGGTGGTGAATGTACAAATCAATCAGCATCTCTGAACAGGAGGCTATTCCTTATAGACTGGCATCATAAAGCTCAAATGCAAATATTTATTTACTTCGATTCATTTTCAGGAAAGCGCTTCTTTCTGCAGAAGCTGACATTTCAAAAAGATCTAATGTTAACGGTTTGTTGCTCTGTTGTCTCTCTGCGTCTTTAGCTTCTCGGCTCCGCCGTGTAACAAGACACGCTCTGATTGGCTTACTTGACTCATCTCGCCCATTCCACTGCATCTTTCCCTCCTCCTGACTGGTTTTCGTCACAAGTTGTTTTCGTCTCGTCTTTTATTCGTTGACGAAAAAGTCAGTCTATTTAGTTATCGTTTTGGTCATTATGAAGTCTTTTTTTATTTAGTTTTTGTTTCGTTTTTGTCCCCAAAAAACCTTTGTTGAAGAATTATTTTCGTCAACAAAATTAACACTGCTGCACGCTCCCTCAGAACACGCAACATCTGTGGGATTGTGCTGTAGACTGGCCTTTTATTGTGGCCAACCTAACACACAGTTGTGCAATAATCCATCCATCCATCTTCTACCGCTTTTCCGGGGCCGGGTTGCAGGGGCAGCAGTCTAAGCAGCGATGTCCAGACTTCTCTCTCCCCAGACACTTCCTCCAACTCTTCCGGGGGGATACCGAGGCGTTCCCACGTCAGCCGAGAGACATAGTCCCTCCAGCGTGTTCTAGGTCTTCCCCGGGGTCCCCTCCCGGTGGGACATGCCCGGAACACCTCCCTAGGGAGGCGTCCAGGAGGCATCCGAAACAGATGCCCGAGCCACCTCAGCTGGCTCCTCTCGATGTGGAGGAGCAGCGGCTCTACTTTGAGCTCCTCCCTAGTGACCAAGCTCCTCACCCTATCTCTAAGGGAGTGCCCTGCCACCCTGCGGAGAAAGCTTACACATGTACACAAAAGTAGGCCTTTTGTTTACATAGAAAAAGTTTTAGATCTTTGAGTTCAGCTAATGGGGGCAAAAACAAAACTGTTAAACTGTTAAAATTTTTGTTCACCACTTGTCATTCTCTGAACCAGGTGGGAACAAGTCCATGACGTGAAATTGTCATTGCTGTGAAGGCAGGGGACTTGAGCGACATGGCTCAGTTGACAAGCACATGACAGGATGGTCCAATCCCGGCCTGTCTCCCAGAGAGCATGTCTCACTTGCACACCCTTTTTCCCCTTCTGCCAGGACATCACAGCCTTCAGCTGTTAAGGCTTATGTTGGAAAATTTTTATTTTTAACCTTTTAACCTAGTCACTATTTCTTTGCCATAAAACCAAAACCAACACTAAGAGAGGTAAAAATAAAAAAGCTGTGAAAGAATCTGTTCAAACTAAAGTACAAGTACAGATTTGAAATAGTTATTTTACTGTGAGGTATTTTGGACCGGCCTGTAGGAGGACGCAGGGATATAGTTGACCAAACACCAACTGCCTCTGTGAAATAATGCACAGCTCTAAAGTACATCTTGTTGAACTAATATTCAGTTGGTCTAAAAATCTGGTGTTAAAAAGCTCAAGAATTCTCATCTAGAGCTATTCACCACTACCACACACAGCCCAGCTCTATAAAACATACCAGTTAAATATTTAAGCCCACTCCAATCTAAAACGTCACAATTTAGAATTAAACATTGAAGTAAAATAAACCAGAACATGTTTGTTTAAAACCCCAAACCAAAAGACACTTAAATCCCTCTTGTAAGCTACAAAACCAAATAGGCCTGACAGCAAATCTTCGACTTAAAGCTGACGTGAAAGTGAATAGCTCTCACCCGAGCCCCTGCTTTGACAAAACTATATTTGCTTTTAATCTTCTTATTGAGTTCAACGCTGGCCTTTTAAAGAGCAATGGAAAAATGTAAATCATGTATAAATGAGGAGTAATTCTGATTTCCTCAGTCCGCTTGTCCCTCAGTGACCATATCCAATTTCCCAAGCTGTATTATCAACCCCAGTGAAGTGGTCAGTGCGCTAAAAGAGCTAATATCTGGCCGAACAGCTGCTCTACCAAGGCATGGTGAAAACTTGATTCATACTCCGCTGTTACCCCATTTAAATGAACAGACTGGAGCTTATTTTACATAAAGTCTAATTAGAGACATGCTTTTGAATTGAAAAGGAACATAAGCTGGGACTACCATCCAGCTGCAATTATTCTTTGGCAAAATACTTGCAGACAGAAACAGACTGCACTGCAATAATCTTTCCTTTCGTTTTCTTTGGACCATTTGATTTGTAGGTCCAAAGGTCATGTACAGTCATTTTCATCTTTTGTAATTCTGTCTTTGTTATGTTGGTATCAGTTTATGTGAAGGCTCCATTATTAAGCTCTGTCAAGGAATGAAGTGATTACCTCCAAGATTTAAAGTTGAATCAATAAAATAAGAATAATTTCACACATTCTTAGAGTTAGCGAAGTGAATGAGTTTGTTTGATATGAATGAATCATAGGCTTTTATCTCTTAGGTCAACTTAATACTGTTATTATTTCCTGTTTTTTGTTAAAAGGTAGGCTATTTGTCATTTAATTTCCTGCTTCCTTTCCCCCCACTAACTCATTAGCAGTGCACGTTTTATCTTTCCATGTTCTTTTCCATTGCTGTCCTCTTGACTTGAAATAGTGTTGCTATTTTGATGTTGAGGTTTAGTTTCTAAACTTAATGACCCACTTTTCTCAGTAAAAGATTTATTTTTTTGATACAACTTTCCCTCTGTGGGTGAGATTTTCTGGAGAGCTGGTCATACATGAGATATTTAGGCGGTTGTGCTGCAACACATGCATATCTTGTGGTGACAACTTAAAAGAAGGGATAATCTTTAATATCAGTGACATTTGAACACTATGTAAAGAACTGTGGTCACCAGATGGGAATGGAGAGAAGACTGAACAGTCTGAGAGGATATGCACCATCAAGCAACAGCTTTGTTCAATTGGGACAGTCTGCTGCTCAGAGTCTGCTGTTACGTTCCAAATGAGAACCCACTGTGGGTCATCACAGGTGAGTCCCATTTTCTACAAGTTCTCTGGCCATTAGAAATAATGATTACTCCTTGGGAATTCATGAAATGTTATATAACCATAACCCAAACTGTGTGTTGAGAGGACTGTTTGCTAGCAATGGCACTATGAAGATTAGTGGGATAGCTTAGGGGTTAACCCTGGGTTTTCAGGATCACAAAGCTTTTTCACCTTTATTGAGGTAGATCTCCAAATGAACTTGTGCTGAATGCCTAACCTGCTCCAGGTTATGTTCCAGGTAAAGGATAGAAACACAGGCCACCCAAACAAAGAGTGGATTGGAGCAACAGTACAGCAAGCATTCAACTTTAAGAAATGACTGTAAAGCGATGTCCATTTCATTTATGCCGTTTTACACTAAAGACATTTTAGGCTTTAATTGTCTGCATTACATTGGGAGCTTATTTACATATATCTGTGTCTGGCAGCTCAACAGTTAAACCCAGGGTAAACTGAATAAGTTGAAAACAAGTAGGAAGTGAGATATCTGGGGTAGGCTGGCTTTGTAGTACAGGGCCCAGGAAACTTGCTTTGTATTTCCCCTTACTCTGGTCCTTTCCAAAAGTCTCATTCAAATTTGTAGTTAAAAAACTAATCCTTGTTTGATTTAACACCAGATACAGCATGCTAGAGAGCATTAAAGTAGATGTTAGCCTTAAACTAATAAAACTCTTCTGTAAATATGCTTTAGTTTTAATACATGTTTGAGGCTTGTCAGTTTTCAGTTGACTGGCGAATATTGCGGAGGTGGTTTTGACTGAATTGACCACTGTATATGATAAAAGTCCTGTGATATGATTCATGCTTGCAGAGTGCTGTAATGTCATTACAGTAATGGTGTTATGTCTGTACCTGCAGAGCCTATTGACTGGAGAGTAATTCTATATATTTTACATTATCTTATAAGTGGTCTAAATATGAGCATGCATTAGAGAGGATATTAGAGTGTAAAAGGTATTATTGGTGTTAGTATCACATTTTCCCGCCTCCACAGTTTTGTGATTAGAGCTGACTTGGAGCATAACTTGTTGTTTCTCAATCTTTTGCCTCTGAAAGGCGTCCCTCTGTGACAGTGACCAAGCTGCAGATATAAGTATTGATGCAAAAAACAAACAAAAAACTGTAACCTCTGTCAAAAGAAAAGGTCAAAAGCCCAAATGATCCTCCCAAAAGGCGTCCTGTCAGCCTTTATCACAAATGGTATTAACTCAGCTTGGTGGCACTCCTGCAGAAATCCCACCAGCAATTTTCACCATCTAAACGAACTGTCATTCTCTTGTCATAGTTAGCTCTAACTGATTCTCTGCCTTTAATCTCTTTAGTACATTTCCCAAAAGGATGCAGACATATAAAACAGAAATCTCGAGGAATAATTTCCTGAGAAATGTAGGTCACTTGGCAGTCATTGTACCCAAGGGTTAGGACTTGTAACATTGCTCATCATTCTGCAGTGTTTAATGGACATATTGACATAATCTGCATTTACCAAGGATGAGAAATGTATGGGGCAGTTAAGTGGACAGTGACAGCCACATTCTTTTTGTTATTTAACTTGTCACTCAAATTCAATACGGTCAGTGCCCTCTTTTGCCTTATTCTTTACTAACTTGCTAAACAGTTTAAAATGTCCAATTACACAGTTGGGTGACCATTGTGACTACATAAGCAAGCAAAGTGGCTGAGCCATTGAAATTGGTTTTGCGATGTGAAATCATCTTAAATCCAGAGGGATTTATGCAAATGATTATACATATTATGGGAAAGACAGTGATGCTCATTTGCCTGTAGCTGTGCCCCACTCAGACTTTCTTTGCTACAGATATTAAATGTAAAACATGCAAGATAAATTTCTTTAAGGAAGTAGGACATTCAAATTACAGCATGAAACATGATTTTTTTCTTCTATCTCCCCCATATTTGGCTGTCACAATCATTCAAGTTTTCATTCAACCTTATTTCCATTGCCACATCTTGTCAGGAGTCTATTCATCACGCTCTACATCTGTGCCATGCATGATTGATGCACATGTTCGATGGCGGCCAACTGCAAAATACCTACATCAAAATAAGTGTGTTCTTCACGGATCTGTTTACTTTTTGTCCTGTCAATGTTTTGCTTGCACAAGCAGTCTCTCTGTCTGACGAGCCTGCATCAGTCATTGCATGGCAGCGTCTCTGCGGAGACAGCTTGGTAAATAATATCCTTTCACAAAAGTAAACAATGCTCCACACACCAACGGTATTATTTCTTCCATAAAGGGATGTTCATTTTGCATTTCGACCAAACTTGTGTCTTCTCAGTTCATCTTTTTCACTGTTGTATGTTTTGAAGCATGATGATCTGCATCTAGGGGAAAACAGTACAAGCATGCAGACAACAAAAGCTAAACAAACATTTAAATGAGCATTTCCAATCCTGTTTTGCCAATGCAAAATAGTTGCTTTGAAACATAATTCACTGGAGATAAGGCTTTTGCTGCTTTGAAATCCAACATTTCTGAGTCTATTTGAACAGGTTTATTCTGGTCTTTGAAACTTCAAATGTTTCATTTCATAGAAGGCAAAGTGGTCACTGTGAGGATCCAACTAAACATGCAATAGCTAATTCTTAACATCCATTCAATACTGATACTGGTAAATGGGAATGCCTTGCGCAGGTGCAGGTAAAAGGTTGTAACAGGTGCAATAAGTTGTTTTTTATGGCTTGATAGCACAAAAGCACCATACAAATCCGCTATGCTTGGACCGGGCTGTTGATCAATAGCAATGACACAATGATTGCTCTGGTGATTGTGAGCCTTTCAGATTTGAAAGCTTTTCTCTGTCATTTAATTCGAATTCATCCTTGAAGTTTTCAGAACAGAGATTTTTTGAGTTGTGAGTTAACTATTAAAGGTCATTTATAATTCTCATTTGATTGATTAGCTGCTGAGTTCTATTAAGTGAAGATATGTTTTTTAGAAAATACATTATTTCCCCCATTGTTTCCGCATTTGTAAAGAAGTGCTGTCCAAGTAAGGTGATTGCTAAAAGGCCTTAACTGGTAGGACTGGTTGGCTGTAATAAAGCTTGTGTAAGTGCTGTTCATTAAATTTTTAGCGTGATTGTCCCACCAACTGCCAATAAATGCATTCAGCTCTTTCTCTCCTCTGTACACAAGCCCAGCTGTCTTGACAGACGCTCTGCTTTATCCTTTGAATGTGCTAATGTTAAAGGGTTTTTATTCCCTGTCCAAAGTTGGCATGTGCATGCTCAAGGAGGATCTGCTGGGTTTCTTCTCATTAGACTCCTTAAAAAAAGACATCCAAAACCACTTCCTTGTCCCTAATGGTTGACCCCTTAGTCATGACATAGGGCTACACTATAGTGGACAATGTAGTGCACTTAATTAGTGATGGATCTACACAGTACACAACTTTCATTTGCTGTGTTGTTATTTATATGATACTTATGTACAAAATATGTACAATATATGTAAAATACTCTATTTCTGTTATACATTCTGACAACAAGGATTTAGTGTATAAATAAATAACAAAATAATATACAAATAGATGTGTCTGATTGTGACTGGATTATTGCTAATATTTATTAATGATAAAGATATTGCCTTCTATACTACAAACATTATCAATAGTAATATATCCAGGGGTGCAACTACCCAGTGCTAGAGGGGTATGCAGCAACAATGTTGGCGCCCAAAAAATAAAAATAAAAAATAAAAATAAAGTGAGCCGGACATCATTATGAATGGGCTGTAAATAATAAAGGTTTATTTTAAAGTATATCAACCACTGTAGGTCTACCATTAATATACGGTATGTACATACATTTTATGTTGTATGTCAAGGTTAAAATAAAAAAAAAAACTGTCGCAAATTGACAAGCATTAACGTTATGATCAGATTCCAATAAAGAAACGAAAAGAAGAAAAAGAATCTAAATTTTTTTTTTTAAACAACTCCAAGTAGGAGCCAGTTCTCAGTGACCAACACTAGCAACAATCAGAGGTGGAAAGTAACGAATTACATTTACTCGCGTTACTGTAATTGAGTAGCTTTTTTGTGTACTTCTACTTTTTAAAGTAGTTTTAAAATCTGTAATTTTACTTTTACTCAAGTATAATTTGTTTGAAGTATTGTACTTCGTTACATTTTAAATGATATCCGTTACTGAGTAAAAAAATAAAAATAAAAAATGGAATGGGTAAAAAAAAGAAAATCGCGCCCCGGAAACTACTCCACTGATTGATTGATGGGCGGGAGAACAAACGCGCTAAACTGACAGGAACGATGGAGACGTTGTAGAATAATGTTGTAGGTGTAGTAAAATTAATCTTTGCAGTTTCTGTATTAACAGAAATATCAAATATGCATTTTGAAATTCAGGTCTATGAAAGACAACACCTTGACCAGATGGCAGAGGCAGCGGTGGAGCAAGTTGAGTAACATTCATCAGATGAAGATTTCTTCTCCACAATGAAGTCCAGAAGGTCACAAGGTACAGGGGATTTATATTATCTTGTCTTTTTTTGAACTACACTACCCCCACCCCAGCTGTTTAAAAAGAAGTAACGTAGTAACTTTTACTCTGAGTACATTTTTAATGAGCTACTTTTTACTTTAACTTGAGTAGATTTTTAGACTGGTAACTTTACTTTTACTTAAGTAAAATTTCAGTGAAGTAACAGTACTTCTACTTGAGTACAAAATTGTATTACTCTTTCCACCTCTGGTAACAATGTTGCTACCAAACATTCTAGAGGGCTCTCTAGTTCCTACTAAATTGTAACATGAGCCATGTGTATATATTATATATACATATATATATATATATATATATATATATATGTATATATATATATATATATATATATATATATATATATATATATATATATATATACAGACCATTATAGAGAGAAAGAGACAACAGCAGTTTTTGGATTGGTTATTTCGTTTTTGGATTTGATACTTTACACTTCATGGCCACAGTAAAAAGTTAATGATGATGACTAAACTGACTTTGTAAGTTTTGAGGTGAACCTATAATCTAACCAATTTCTACTGGGTTTGTCTGACAATAGCATGTCCCAGCAGGGCTACCGTAGGTGCTTATAGACTGTAGAAAGGGGGTTGTAGAAGTGTTATAAGAATTCTGTATCCATATTATTCTGTTATCCGACAGACACGTAGACAGAGTATAATTTAAAGGAATGGTCAGGTTTAATTTTTGCAAGAATGAAGCAAAGACAACATGTCACAATGGTACAGGATGAGGTTTACTTGCTAAAGTAAACAATACATGAGATTTTATATCATGCAGTGAAGGCTGTAGGAGGCATATCTCGCACACCCTCCCCAGGGCAAGCTCCCAAGTGCAGAAGTCCTCCCGTGGCAAGTTATGTCTACCTCTAGTTATGTCTAGTTCATGCTTGGATTAGAAGGACATGACCTTAAGAGAACTATGACCACTCAGTAATTATAACCAATTGGAATATTTAAATTATTGTAACAAGAAGGTTTTAGTTAAGTATGTTACACATCGTATTTTATCATCAACAAAATATCGACACAGTTTTACCAAACTCTATATTCTTGTAGTTCTTGCAAGATCTCACATTTTTTCACCAAAAAGAGCTAGAGGAGAAACGGCCCACCACCTCATCATCTTCTGAGGCAAAAAAAAAAAATGTTGAAGGTGAAGAGACGGCTGTTGTGGCTGACAGGCTGTATTTAAGTTGATGCTTTGTACCATTTCATGTTGACACAGAAACATTTACACTCATTTAGCTGACGCTTTTTTTTATTAAGCTTGAATTCACCAGTGTTACAGCTGGAACACCACCGGGGGCAAGTGGGTTAAGTGTCTTGCCCAAGGACACAACAACAGTAAAAACACTAGGGAGAGCGGGATCAACCTTCCGGTTGTGGGACAACCGCTCTGCCACTGAGCCACTGCGTTCTACCCATTAACTTACCTACTGGTACATTTATAGACTTGCTTGTCTTTATGTATGAATGTCATTTTTTGTTTGGTATTGATTGTATTTTTATAGCTGCTTTTGTATTTTAAATAATACTAAGACTTATACAAAACTTATATACATAAAAGGTAATACAAGTCAATATCATTCTTTTCTGAGTCCTGTTCCGGTCCATCCTCCACAACAGTGCGTTTTGCAAAAAACACAATTATTCTGTTGTGGATTAGACTCTTCTTTACATGAGGTCAGCGTTCTCACTCCACAATAACACAAAGTTTTAAATATGGCAGAGGAGGTGTTTCTGTTTTGTTGCGGCTGCTGCTTTGCTCTCGAGTAAACTGTGAAACTGGTGTCTTCTTTGAAAACAATGACATTGTAGGAGAAACACGAGAAGAGGGCTAGCAGAAGTAAAAAAAGAAAACCCACTCCCTACTGGTCTCTTCATTGGTACTGCATCATTTTGAGGGTTTTGTGTGAACGTGGCTTGTGTTGTAACATTGTTGTGTGAACGTGAATCGGCAACAGCATTTTTGTGTAAACAGCTGACAACAACCTCCTGATCACATATGAAAATACTGCTGCTTAACAACAATACTGAGGGTTTACTGTTTTCAGTAACAAACTCCAGTAACAAACGCTTGGGCCGTTCTCTTTAATTAATCTTAAAGAGAAATGCAAATAAAACTAATGCATATTGATACTGAGAAGAGTACGACAGACTGGTCCAGACTAGTTTTAAAGCACTTTTAATTGAATTTAATTTAAGTGGCTCAGTGGCAGAGCGGTTGTACTATAACCGGAAGGTTGCTGGATCGATTCCCGCTTTCCACACAGTTCATACTGACGTTGTGTCCTTGGGAAAGACACTTAACCCACCTTGCCTCCAGTGGTGTTCCAGTTGTAACACTGATGAATGGAAGCTTAATGTAAGTCGCTTTGGATAAAAGCGTCAGCTAAATGTAAATGTAAAAAACCCTGCGTCACGGCCGCATGGTTTATGTTGTTACCTGTATACGCACATGCTATATACCCATGAGTATAATGTCATATTTAAAAGGAAAAGTTTGGAATGTATGGAATTCTTTTGTAACATATTCAATACAAGTTTTTGTATTTATTTTTGTTGTTTTTTATTTTTCATTCATTCATTTACTCATTCATTCACGAATGAATGAATGAATGAATGAATAATTTTTTTATTGTATGATATTTTTATCAACCCTATAGAATAAAGGGTTGAATGATGGTACAGTCCGATGGTATGGACTGGTCCAGATGAACTGGATTGTAGAGTAATGGTCTTTGGTGCTGGTCTAGTAGGGCAGACTCATGGCCTTGTCCCACGATGAGAAGAAGCGGGCCAGTCCGGTCTTTGGTCGGTTCAGGTACGCATTGAGACGGATGTTCATATATTTCACAGCAGCCTCCTCAAACTCTGCGTGGTCTTGTCTCAGAGCTTGCTCCAGAAGCTTGGATGCAGTTCCAAACTCATAGATCAGATCTTTGGCAGCGACTTTGCCCATTCTCTTGATGATCTTGTGTTTGAGAGCCACTCCATCAGGGACTTTAAACTGGTCTTGGACTGCCTTCTCCAGCCCTGTAACGATGGATGTGTAGTGGTCCAAGGCCCCTTCCTGGACTGGAAGTTTATGAAGCATTTTCTTGACAAGAACCCTGATCACAAGGCGCTCCACTTGGGGTCCAACAATGGTCTGTGGTGGACTGATCTCAGGTGGATTTAGAGTCTTCTGTGGACTTCCGGTATGCTCTGTAGTGTTCTGTAGACTTTGGTTGTCCTGTGGACTCTGGGTATTCTCTGTAGTGTCCTGTGGACTCTTGGTATTCTCTGTAGTGTCCTGATGACTCTGGTTGTCCTGTGGACTCTGGGTATTCTCTGTAGTGTCCTGTGGGCTCTGGGTATTCTCTGTAGTGTCCTGAGGACATTGGTTGTCCTGTAGACTCTGGGTGTTCTCTGTAGTGTCCTGTGGACTCTGGGTGTTCTCTGTAGTGTCCTGTGGACTCTGGGTGTTCTCTGTAGTGTCCTGAGGACTTTGGTTGTCCTGTGGACTCTGGGTATTCTCTGTAGTGTCCTGTGGACTCTGGGTGTTCTCTGTAGTGTCCTGTGGACTCTGGGTGTTCTCTGTAGTGTCCTGTGGACTCTGGGTGTTCTCTGTAGTGTCCTGAGGACTTTGGTTGTCCTGTGGACTCTGGGTATTCTCTGTAGTGTCCTGAGGACTTTGGATGTCCTGTGGACTCTGGGTATTCTCTGTAGTGTCCTGTGGACTCTGGGTGTTCTCTGTAGTGTCCTGTGGACTCTGGGTGTTCTCTGTAGTGTCCTGAGGACTTTGGTTGTCCTGTGGACTCTGGGTATTCTCTGTAGTATCCTGAGGACTTTGGTTGTCCTGTGGGCTCTGGGTATTTTCTGTAGTGTCCTGTGGACTTTGGTTGTCCTGTGGACTCTGGGTATTCTCTGTAGTGTCCTGTGGACTTTGGTTGTCCTGTGGACTCTGGGTATTTTCTGTAGTGTCCTGTGGACTTTGGTTGTCCTGTGGACTCTGGGTATTCTCTGTAGTATCCTGAGGACTTTGGTTGTCCTGTGGACTCTGGGTATTCTCTGTGGTGTCCTGTGGACTTTGGTTGTCCTGTGGACTCTGGGTATTCTCTGTAGTGTCCTGTGGACTTTGGTTGTCCTGTGGACTCTGGGTATTCTCTGTAGTATCCTGAGGACTTTGGTTGGTCAGATGGTTGGTGGTCTCATCTGGACTCAGAGGCTGCAGTCCTCTGGTGGTCTGTAATGGACTGGGCAGATCAGACCGATGTTGCTCAGGGACTTGATAGCCCATCATTAAGAGCAGTGCTGTGGAAGCTCTTCTCTTGGCCTCTTTCTTGGTGGAGCCGGTCCCGATTGTGGTGTACTGGTCAAGGGAAACCTCAATGGAGAAAATCCAGATGTTCCCGTCCTGTCTAGCCTCCACCACACGGTAAACAGCAGGCTCCTCCCTTCGGGCCAGCTGCAGCTCATTCAGGCGGCTGCTGGGATCCTTCCCCAGACCGAAGTCAGGGCGGATGTGAGCTTCAGCATCATCTGTGGTCTTCTTTCTCATCTTCACTGGTTTTATGGCAAAAACTGTGGGCAGTCTCTGGAGCTGTTCGAGCACCATGACTGAGGCTCTTGGTATTCTCTTGGTATTCTCTGCAGTGTCCTGTGGAATTTGGTTGTCTTGTAAACTCTTGGTATTTTCTGTAGTATCCTGAGGACTTTGGCTGGTCAGATGGTTGGTGGTCTCATCTGGACTCAGGGGATGCAGTCCACTGGGGGTCTGTAATGGACTGGGCAGATCAGACCGATGTTGCTCAAGGACTTGATAGCCCATCATTAAGAGCAGTGCTGTGGAAGCTCTTCTCTTGGCCTCCTTCTTGGTGGAGCCGGTCCCGATTGCGGTGTACTGGTCAAGGGAAACCTCAATGGAGAAAATCCAGATGTTCCCGTCCTGTCTAGCCTCCACCACACGGTAAACAGCAGGCTCCTCCCTTCGGGCCAGCTGCAGCTCATTCAGGCGACTGTTGGGATCCTTCCCCAGACCGAAGTCAGGGCGCATGTGAGCTTCATGGCAATAACTGTGGGCAGTCTCTGCAGTCTGGGTATTCTCTGTAGTGTCTTGTAAACTCTTGGCATGCTCTGCAGTGTCCTGTGGACTTTGGTTGTCCTGTGGACTCTTGGTGTTCTCAGTAGTGTCCTCTGGACTCTGGATATTCTCTGTAGTGTCCTCTGGACTCTGGGTATTCGCTGTAGTGTCCTGTGGACTTTGGTTGTCTTGTGGACTCTTGGTATTCTCTGTAGTATCCTGAGGACTTTGGTTGGTCAGATGGTTGATGGTCTCATCTGGACTCAGGGGCTGCAGTCCTCTGGTGGTCTGTAGTGGACTGGGCAGATCAGACTGGTGTTGCTCAGGAACTTGATAGCCCATCATTAAGAGCAGTGCTGTGGAAGCTCTTCTCTTGGCCTCCTTCTTGGTGGAGCCGGTCCCGATTGCGGTGTACTGGTCAAGGGAAACCTCAATGGAGAAAATCCAGATGTTCCCATCCTGTCTAGCCTCCACCACACGGTAAACAGCAGGCTCCTCCCTTCGGGCCAGCTGCAGCTCATTCAGGCGGCTGCTGGGATCCTTCCCCAGACCGAAGTCAGGGCAGATGTGAGCTTCAACATCAGCTATGGTCTTGTGATTTCTGTTCCTGTTGTGGCAGGGTCCTTCAGACTTCATCTGAACGTCCACAGGCAGGCGGTACCTCTCTGCCAGGTTGTACAGATCGCACACGGAGGACGGGTTGCAGTAATCTGACATGTTGGATTCTGTCGAGAATCTTCCTGAAGCTTTTCTGGCTCAGAGTTGGATGGCACTGATGGAGACAGCTGTAGTTGTGTAAATGCTATTGTCTCTGTGGCTGTTGAACTGGTGAGTGTAATACTGTTGTCTGTTCAACCAGTAAGTCTTCCTTCTGTAGGTTTCGACTGTGTCTGTGGCTTGTAGCTAAAGTAGAGTCTGTTCGACGTATTTCTGCTGGTCTCTTCAAGAGTCTCATAAGAAATGAACTGTAGTTGGTCCTGACTTCCATTCTAAAGCTCTCCTGTGATGTCATCATTAGAATGTGAGTCATCATTCTAAATATCACCATGAAAACACAACCCCTGCAGCTAAACTGTACAATAATGTAAATGATATACTGAGTGGAGAAAAACAATAATTTAATAACATGATTATGAATATAATAATTATATATATATATATATATATATATATATATATATATATATATATATATATATATATATATATATATATATATATATAAATATAGCACAGATCTTTATAGAGGGATGTGAGCCTGTAATTACACCCAACAGATGTAACTATAGACTGTATGTCTGACAGCACAGCTAACATCAACAGCTAATGCTTAAACAAAATCTATTAATAATTCCATGGTAAACCATACTTATTGCGTAAGTATGTTTTACAGTTTCTAGACATTTATTTTGCATGCTACCTTATATTTACCAGTTGTTATTTTACCTTAAAAAAAAAAAGTCATGCATAGGATTGGTACCCTAGGGTTTAACCAAAATCTAAATGTAGCTATCAGCAACATTAACTTAATTAATAAAGTCAGGGGCACAACTACCCAGTGCTAGAGGGGTACTGCTACATTCCCACTGTTAGCAAACGCCAGCTAGTCTGTTAACATGAAAATTGCAATCCTCCATGCACAGACGTCACACTTTATATCCTACCTGTTGCCTTTTACCACCCACTTGTTTATCAGCTGTCCCATACCTTGACACGCCATCTCCTTTTCCCTCTTTCTTTTTCTATTTTTATCCCCGACAGCTATTTTACTTTATCCATCTTTCAAAGACAACTGTGTGTGTAATGTGACAACTATATCTTTTGGCCACATTATTGGTTAAAGTTTTGCTTCTCTTCTGATGAATCTCACATAGCGTCATAGTGTTTAATTTTTTTGGGCCATCTAGTTGTCCATCGTTGTTCACTATCTTTCATTAAGCATTGCAGTGCTTTGAGTGCACTACATTTCAGTTTCTAGATATGTGGTCACCATGATGGAAACACTATATAGTGACTAGAGAGTGGTTTCTGACTTTCTTAGTATTTACAAAGTAGTTTGCAGCTACCAATGCTCTAATAGGAACCTTTTTATGGATGGATGTTGCATCAAACACATTTCTCTTGTTTATTAGCTTCTTTACTTTACAAAGATTGTGTAGCATTTTGTTTGGGTCATTGTGATCCTAAGTTCTGCCAATGACATGTAGATGCCTTTAAAACACCAACAATCAGCGAGGACACATTGTCCTGTTAATTACAGCCTGTCATATTATTTCTGATTACTAAGGACATACAAAGTTGGATTTATTGCATCACGTTTTGGTGTCATTGACACTTGTTTTCAGTCTGTGTGACTCCTTTCATTTGTCCTTGCTTCCCATGTGGATATTTTTTGTTCATGTCCTATTAGTGAGTGATACAAGTGTTCCTTAATTAGTGATCTCATTAGAGACATTTGATAAGTCCCCCTCTCCCTCGGGGAAATCAAGAAACTCATTAAATTCTAAGTGAGGAAAAAGTCCAAACATGCAGTGTCACATTAGCCCAGAGTAATAGATCCGGGGCTTGTTTGTATTTGAGGGGAGTGGCAGGACGGGGCAGTATGGCATGCCGTGCGCTGGGGTTGATGATGAGTCTCAACAGTGCAGGTTTATAGCAGTCTGTATACAGAATTATTGGTGAAAAGGGGTACTCACTCTCCTTGACCTTCTAAACTGAGGCGCTTGACTGAAACAAATGATAAGCATCTGCTGTAAGGTTGGTCCGGGGAAGCTTAGACACACAACTTAAGCAGATGTCATGAATTACTGGCCGTCTCTGTGCGTATTATGATCAAATTTAGTAAAACAAACTCGCCACAAAGATGATGTCTTTTATATTTTGAGAAACACATAACATGTTTAATTGAATGTTATGAAGAATTGTTGCCGACTTACAAACATTATTTTTTCTTTTACCATGTACTTTTGTGTATACATTTTATGCAACACAATTTTATGAATATACAACCACAGCTAAGAGAACCTCAGACAGCATATGATTCAATGATGAAGACACATATGTCCAAAGGCTGATCTAAGAAATTCTGGTCATTTTCACAAAGACCCACATTATACCTCCCCCATTGCTTTTCTTACAGTTGCCATGATGCATTTGCCAGCCACTGTGCTGTAGAGAAATCTAAAATGCATCATCACCAAACACTTGCTCCATAAATCATCTTTGGTAATACATTTTGCGGCTTAGTTCAATCCTACATTCAAAATAACCCACAACAGACACTGTAAGGAGTAGATAATGAGGATTAGGCATACATATGTAATTACAATCATAATGCCACAGTCAGTGAGCATATTCATGAATATCAAAATGCCTTGACAAAGCAGTTATTTTGTCAGGTCACTGGTACAGAGCAGCTATTGTGTGTGCTTTATGACCTAGTTTAAGCTGAAAGTCAGAAGTTAACTCATTTAATCACAAACAGCTATGGTTGTGAAACTCTTCTTTTGGAAAAAAACACACTGCTTTTGCCAGCTGTTGAATGTAATTAAGGACAAGGGCTTTACTCATTCCCTTATATTGTGACATCTTGTATTTAGGGTGCACGTGGCAGAGTGGTTAGCACTCCTGCCTCACAGCAAGAAGGTCATGGGTTCAAAACCCAGCCGACTCAAACATACTTGGCCGACTCCGGTCTTTCTGTGAGGAGTCTCCATGGCCTCCACGTGTTACTGTGGGTTGTGGATGTGAGAGAGAATGGTTGTCTGTCTCTAAATGTTAGCCCTGTGACTAACTGGCCACTGTCCAGGGTGTACCCCGCCTCAAGCCCAAAGCAGCTGGGATTACCTGCGACCCCTGACGGGACTAAGCGGAAGAAAATGAATGAATGAATGTTTAATTAAAAAAGTCAATCTCAGCATTAATGCTGAACAATCGGTTAAGGCCGTCTAGACAAGTGGGTCAGACATGTGTTAAATGAGCGCTGCTTAAGTGCCAAAAGTCAGTTAGACTTTATTGGTTTAATTAGCCATTGTTAATGTTATTGACCCGGTCTGTACCTATTTAACATCAAACATCGTGATAAAAAAGCAACAGGATTGCAGTAACTTTGCCCAAATCGATGAATGGGACTAAGCAGCGTGATTGTAATTAGTGCTTTGCCTGTAGTTCTGCCAACAGAGGGGCATTCAGTTTAATTACACTTAGTTGTAAGGCATCATTCTTCTTCTAAGGGAATATAACCTTTTTAAGTCTGAACAGAATGATTAAAAATACATAATATACTACTGTCTATAAAGGGGTGTGTCTGTGTTTCTATGCAACAACAGATGGCAAAAGGTGTAGCAAATGAAGTCATCTGAGAGGAAGTTACCCATGAGTTTCCTGATTCTCAGCTCACCCAATATGCTCTCATTTCTGCATAGCTCGACTCCACTCTATACCGTTCCATTTGCAGCAGCCCATGCATTTAAATAGGATATTTAACTGAACTGCACCAGCATTTTGTAGATTATAAATATATGGGGTGGTCACTGGCCCAATTCTAAAGAATCAGTGTCACATTTTGCCCTGATATGTCACATTCAAATTTGTTTCTCATTCTAAGTGCCCAATGTACGTAAACCCCATCTGATGTCAAGTTATGCGTAGCTTTATTTCCAATTGGAGAGGTAAAGAGAATAAGCGACATCTTGAATGTAGAACAAAGATGTGGATATTATTAGCTGCCAATGACCTCAGATGTGTGGTGTATTACTGCCTCAGGTTTTAGGATTACAGTCTTCAGGATATCTGGTTGAAAAAGCCCTGATGCAGTTTGACAGCTCGAGGGAAAAAGAACACCTCGCAGGCAGTGCAGCCATGACTGAGCAGGGGAAATTACTTTTTTACTAATACCCAGCTTGGACAAAGGCAGATAGGGCAGAGTTTGATTTTGTGGACATCTGGGATCTTTGGTTGGTTGAATGTGACATTTTGGATTTAAAAAAATGTATGTCTTGTTATATTGTGTATATTTATTCTTATAAACAAGAATTTTCAAAGTACCCTTCAGCAGCCCATCCTGACCCACTGGCTTTGCCAATAAATGCCTAATTTGTAGTTGATCACCACTGAGCTTGGCCATCTTGCTGATGATCCTCAAACTACACACCTGTCACAGTGTCTCTGTGGCCTTTGTAATCGCATTACTTAAAAAAGAAAAAAGTGTGAAGTTACTTTGGCAGGCCAGATAACGACATACTTTCTGTTTTTTCTCATTCGCTTAAGAGTCACAATTATCTGAATAAATACAGACATATTATGTAGCATCAATTTACAGTAAACAAATGTAGTGTGACACCTTATAAGCTGGAGAAGGGTTTTACTTTACAAGCAGACTAGACTTAGACATAAAGCTTAAAGGATGATAGAAGTGCAGGGAAGCAATTACTGTGCAAAAATGAGAGAAGCTGTTCCAGCTACACAATATGTAGCAGAGTGAAAAGAAAGCTGAAGAAGCAAGGGTCTGTGGGCCCCCACACTGTCTTGCTTAATGCTTAATCAGCCACCTGGAGAGACAAACCCAGCTTGACCTGAATCCTTGAGATGCTTTCTTCACTCTCTGAAAAAGGCCTTGTACACCAGCAAGCTGAAGTGGGAATTGTTTTTCTGATTTGAATTATACAACTTATTGTAGACAATACACAGAGGTGTTCATACAGTCACTAAGTTGAGACGAAGAATGTCTCAGCACAAACAAAGACCACATTCTATTGCAATAAACTGTTCTTCCAGTGCGTTACAAAGCGTGTAGTAGACACCCACGCAAATGACAGTGACTCACTTTTCAGCTCAAGTAAGTGTTATGCACTAAAGGGAAGCAAATTATTCTCCAATAAACAGCCAGTTACAAGTAACAAAACATTGCCAATGCCATTATTCAACAAAGCAAAGAAAGGTAATCGATGACCCAACCCTTGTTGCCATGTACATTCTCATTCATTTAGCTCTTTATATCCCTTTAACAATTACACCTTTAGTGAATTTCAATTCCACACTTACAAACAAGTTGGAGATTACTTGATCATGTAATTTTTGTTAACAGGCCAAACTTCCATGCTCAACAGAAACACTGGTTAATGACTAAATCCAATAGAACATATTCTTTGATGTTGTATAGAAAATGATGCCCTCTTTCCTCTCTTGCATCCTCCTCATAGCACAGATTGCTTTAGCGTAAAACATTTAAATTATAAAGGTACCTATATTAATTTTGTTAACTTAAAATGCAAAAAAAGCATTGTCATGGGACTTCGTACACTGCTCTTATTATGTTCCCATGGACAATTAAGTCTTAGAACTAATATATTCCACATTGCAGCAAATGCATTTCCGTGACATGTCAATATCTCCATACTTTTGAATTGGTGATAAAATATTTGTTTCCATCAGTATGTGAGGGTTTCGATCACTGCAGATTTTTACCTATAAAATGAAAGTTTTTTGTTCAGGCTCAGACACTGGGTGCGAAGGAGCAGTCACGGCTCTCACTCATTTAATTACGTCCATGTGATGTACTGGCAGGGAGCTACACCTTGCCTGGCTTCCCTAATCTGATGGCAAATAAGGCTGACATCCATCTCACCATGTCAGAAATAGTAATGGCCACACTCTCTCTTCTCTCTTTGGTCTACATTGATGCAAGACAGCCATTCAGCCTCCACTCCCCTCTCGTCCCCCGTTACTCTGACCATTCATCACAGCAAGTCCCAACAGATGAGCTCGTTTAACAGTGGGTGTGAATGGTGATGTGCACTTGCTCTTCGGTGACTTGGAGTTTGGAGCCTGGTTTCAAAGGAATTTGTCAGAGGGATGGACATTTTAATTGGAACATTAACTTTTAGAAAGACTCCTTCAGGTATCAAGATGAGTTGCCTTTTTTCTCTCCTTTCCAAAACTCCAACTCCAGCCCTTTTCGCACACCTCTAAAAACATCTTTATATGGACTGATTCCACTCATCACTGCAGGTACTTTTTTTCCCTCAAGTGGATTACACACTTCCACTGCACAACCATTCAGCCCAAAAGACAGCAAGGGAAAACTGCAAAAGGTGACCAATAAATTCTCAGACTGAATTGTGTGCCCTTGTACCAATCATAATGGCTGTGAATCTCACAAAAAGGGTATGCAGTTGACAGTTATACAAAATTAATATGTGAATAGACTGCTTTAAAATCCCTTTTATCCAATGTCAGTCACATCTCTTTTCATTCATTTTGGCCACTACAGGACGGCGTTATGATTATTGGTGGCAATTACCTGTTATGCTAGTTACATATATATTTTTATGAATTAATAAATTAATTGGACTTTTAAATGTAAGAATCTTATTGTTTGTGGCACAACGTTTTTGGAGTAACTGGGTCGGAAAGTGGAATGCATCAGTATGTTTATATTTATCGGTTTGTATGGAAAACTGTTTATATGTTTAAATATTTTGTTTTTTATAACAGTCCCTGAACAATTTCACAAAATACATTTTCACGGTCAAAATGTTAAAAACTCTTTAGGTAGACTTTAGTAACACATGGAAACCATCTAAACCAATGTCGACATCTAGGATTAGCAATACTAGCACTGTTCTACACACAATGCTTTAGTTGATGCCAGTCAACTGTACCAACTGTTAGTTTTGTGCATGGCACTTCATTTATCTTCTTTAAAATATTCTTAAATTGTTTGACTCGGATTTTACATTTCAGGAATATAGCACCTCATAGCAGACATATTGTGTCTCCACTATATTGATTTAGAAATACACAACATATGTTGAAGCATTGTGGCAGTGTGAGGGAAATAAAGGGGTGTAGCCGAGAGAGGGCCAATTCTCACAAGATGGATGAGAGACGACAAAAATCAGAAATACAGAATCGAGGAAGCTTTTTCTTTTGTCTGTGATCAGCAATCACTGAGGGAGACAGAGTAAGTGTAATTTCAAAGAAGGTTCAACATCCCTGCCCATCCTGAGATTACATTATTTTCCCCAATTGCAAGTGAAGCTTCTCAATACACCAGCCAATGAATCAACAGTGTAGGGAGGGAAGAGTGAGCAGCATGCTGTGTCATCTAAGACCAAGGTGTGTGTGTGAGTGTGAGGCATTCCATTAAAGTAAGAAAACAACTGGGAATACTCTGTGAGGAACATAATGGCAAGGCAGTGCAATGGCAGCAGCAAATGATTGTAGAGGACCCTATTCTAGTGAGCGTTTCTCTATCATTTGAAGGTCTATAGAAGACAACACAGTCCCTGTATATAACATCACTGTATTAGAAGAGACAGACCTACTTGAATAAAAGTTTATTTGAAGTGGATGGTAAAATTTATGTTTTTAAAATACAAAGAAATGAAAACACAATTTTGCTGCAGCTCTATAGTGGAAACATATTAGGTCACCTTCAAATGTAAAGTATCCTATAAATATATATTTAATACGTTCACGTTAAAAATGACAAGAATTTTATTTTATTGTTTTACTTGAACTCATTACCAGCTTGGCAAACAGAGAAGAAAATTAAGGACAGTATTTGTCTACTTACACCATAGTAGTTGGTGCGGTTCGTCTTCACAGCTTTACAGAGCCACAAAGGGAACAATCCACAGAAAAACTGTGGGTGTAGAGAACCTTAGGCTATTTTAACAAATAAAAAGTAATTTTAATATGTTTGCTTTCCTCAGTTTTCATTATTGGTGTTCCTTAGGAATATGAAAATGACTAATTCAGTAAAAGACGTCTTTGGGCAAAAAATTAGTAAAATAAATACGACACATTATCTAGATATTATAAATTAACATTGTAGATTTTAGTCTCCGGGTATAACAACTGACAGCATCTGATTAAGAGAACATATGTCTAATAATGTCTGTTAAATTAACTTAAGAGTTATATTGTCATACCATTGAATTTCCTTTAAAATAAAATAATAGAAATTGTAGGTGCTATCAGCGTCTCTTTGGTAAAGGTTACCATGACAATTTTCCACTGTATAAGCAAAGGTTGACTCGAGAACAGTTCTCTCTTGGTCTAACTGACGTTTTCTGTTCCTAGAAAGATTTTCTCCGTCTTTTTGGTGGCTCCGCCATGACTAATGATGAAATAAAGTGTATGCAATTTTGGTATGTCTTAGCAAGATCATACGCTCATCATACTGTGGGAGGTTGCTGTGTGTACGTAAATAGAATTACGGTAACACAATTTATCACTCTTGTGTGTACTTGAACATGACCGACTTTGGGTCGGAGGCAGCTCAACTTGCAAGTGCTGTCTTGATGCACCAGAGGGGAATAGTGCGCGCTTCAAACCCACCGCTACAACCAGGGGTGCAACTACCCAGTGCCAGAAGGGTATGCAGCAACAAGAGAGAGAGAGAGAGAGTCTGTTAACATTAATAATTGCTAGCATTTATTAGTGCTATTAATGCTATTATTAATCTATGCATGATTCCATGGTAAACCAGAGATATTGCATTAGTTGTTTTCCAAATTATTGTAATTTATTGTACATGGCATGCTGCCTTATATTTTCCAGTTTTCAGCTCAGTAACCTCAGTTTTGCACATTAAGTTAGCCTTAATTTAAACCCCATTTGGCTGCTACATTCCCAGTGTTATCAAACGCTAGCTAGTCTGTTAACATGAATATTGCAATCCTCCAAGCACAGACGTCACCCTTTAAATCCTGTTATGGCTGCTCATTAGGACACCTGAGCAACCAGCCACTCCCATGCTGCACACCATTACATTCGGCAGCTATTTAAGCAGCCATCACACAACCCAAGTTGCCAGATTGGGTTACTACTTCAAGATGAACACATCCAGCGGTACCTGTTCCTGCAAACCTGGCCATGCTATTCTGTAACCTGAGCCTAATCCTGCTAACCTGTTACCTGCTCCTACTACCTGTTCCTGCTCTCCTGGTAACGTCACCTAATCCTGCTAAACCAATCCAGTTACCTGCTCCTACTACCTGTTCCTGCTCTCCTGGTAACGTCACCTAATCCTGCTAAACCAATCCAGTTACCTGATCCTGCTACCTGTTTCGGCTAACCTGTTACCGGGTCCTGAGTCTCTTGTTCTCACCTCCTATACCAGCTCGTCGCTGTGTGTTGCCGGACATTCTTTGGGTCCGTCCGAACACGTCTAGTAATCCACACCTCCTGTGTCTACTACTTCTTGTATCATTAAAGATTACACATCATATCAGTCCGAGTCTGGTGTTGTGCATTTGGGTCCTGAGTCTGCCATTACAAAATCCTACCTGTTGCCTTTTACCATCCACTTGTTTAGCTGCTGTCTCATAGGCTACCTTGACATGCCCTCACCTTTTCACTCTTTTCCTTTTTATAGCCCTGACAGCTTTTTTGCTTTATTCATCTATCGACAACGACTATGTGCGCACTGTGACAACTGTGATATATCTTATGAGGGCGCTTACTGTGGCCTTTTAGTCCTTTAAAATGTTATTTAATATTGAGGAAATATTTTTTTTTATATACCTTCGCTTTGGCGCCCCTAAGGTACTGTGCCCCTATGTGCCACATTTGGCTACAACTCCATTGACCATCGTAAGGACTATTTATAAAAAGGTTTACTTCTGCTTTAAGTCACTCTTCATCCATCTTGATCAATTTTATCAAACGCTGCAGTGAAATCACATTACTCATCCCAATATTTTCTTCTTCAGCCAGTTATCTGTCATCTGAGTCAGAGCAGTAGCTGTGGAGTGTCCAGGTCTGTATTCATGTTAGAAATTTGTAATAAGGTGATTTGTGGAGAAATTACTTTTAATTTGTTCAAACATCAATTGTTCCATTAGTTTACATAGAAAAGGCAACAAACTAATTGGCCGAGTATTTGATCCAGAGAAAGCTACTTTGTTATTTTTTGACAAAGGAATAATTTCCAGTCTCGTGGAAATTGTTTTTCTTGGAATCTATAATTTCTATCTAAATTTCTACAGTGAGAATACAGCAGGGGTGGACTGAGGAGAAAAAGTGGTCCGGGAGTTCATGACAGACTGGCCCACAGCAATTGCTGGGTTTGTTTTGTGAAACGTACTGAAAAAAAAAAAAAAATAAAAAAAAACATATTTATATATATATATAAAATAATTACAATGTTAATGTGATGATTTTGTTTCTATTATTATTATATCAACATTTGGCCAGCCAGGCTTGTACACAAAACAGAATTTTCACTGGGGAATTCACCTGTATCCCAATATTGCCAGTCCGCCCCTGATATACAGTTTAGTCATCACAAATGTTTTCTGTACACATTAGCGTTAACAGAAACAGAATGTGACTTATTCAATAAATCTTTGCACTGGTGGCTATGATGAAACGCCAAGCAGACATTGGCACCACATAATGGAATCATTTCCTGAAAAAAAGTAATAAAATGTCTCTTGACCTGATTAAAGGTAATGAATGAAGGTGCCCTGTCTGAGGCTGTAATACTGTTTTGACTAATAACGCAATATCTACTGAATCAGGCAGGTCTTTTTGCAGTACTGATGATTTGAATATTTAAATGTGAGGATCTAATTTATTTTAAATTAGCAAAGCAGACCTATTGCAGAATCTATGACAGCAATTTCTTTTTTTTTTTATCTTATTGTTGTAGTTAATGCAAAAATGTAATAACCAATGAAAATCCACTGTGACATGAATGCAGTTCAAAGATAGTACATTAGGCTATAGGGTCTTAGATCAGACTCATCACAATCAGACAACAGCCCCAGGAGAAGGTTATGTAAACAACAACAAGGTAAAATGTTTTCAATTCAGTTTTTTAAATGATTTATTGGATGGAGTGCTTTCATCTTCGGACCTTAGCAAATACTGTATATGTAGTGTATATATACACAAATCATTATTCTTGTTTTATTTATATTTACATTTTTTGTTAATTTTAAATCTTGCCAGGTGAGTTGATGACTCTTGAGGAATAAGTGGGAGTGTATCCAGGATATTTCCCACCTGTATCAGCTGGGATGCCAATCCCCTGCAAAAGGGAAGAATGTTTAAGATATGTGTTTGAGAAACTGATACATAATATTCGCTATATTGTTCACAAAACACTTGATGGAAGTATAATGTACTGTAAATAGGCATTATGAGTGAAGGTTTTTACTCAATCTCTTCCTTGTATTTAGCAGGTAGACATTGGAACAAATGAGTATTTCACTGACCTTCGTTGTAATTGGAGTTCAGCATCAAGTAAATGGTCTGAAAAGTTGGTGGTAATCCTGTCTTAATGTGCAACTGACCACAATAATTCACTCTGATTGCATTTTAATGCTGTGTGGGGAAAAAAAAAGAAGTTAATGGTCCATTGTTGGCTCAGTGTGTACAACACTGACAGAGACTTATCTTCTCCACAGTGGAGACAAGTCAATCAGCGCGATTGAGGGTCTGCTGCCAAATACCTGTTGTCGCTCTAGCATCTCTGGAATGGTCACAATCTCCTGCTTGACAACACTCAAGCTCTGTACTAATAAGTTCTGTCCCCTGTACACCACACCACAACTGGGACGACCCGATCTGTCACTCATCTGGCCCATATGCTCCTCAAACAACAGCTCTCATTCTTTTTTTTTAGTTAGTTTAAGAATAATTTGCTGAAAGAGGTGGTTAGTAATGAGTTACATTTACTCTGTTACATTTAATTATCTAACTTTTTGAAAAGAATGTACTTCTTGTAGTAGAAGTAGAGTAGTTTTACTGCACAATGCTTTTTACTTTTACTTTAGTAGATTTGTGAAAAAGTAGTGCTACACTTTTTTACCATTTATTGTACACATTCTACGCTTTAGTTTTGCCTCCATTGGATCTACTACATGACTGGCCTCATTTCGCTCACACACAAGCCTACTGTAGGGATTGGCTTCAAATGTTTTATGTTGTGAAAAAAAAAATCAGCCATTATGATCAAACAGTTACTCAGTATTTGAGTAGTCTTTTAACCAAACACTTTTTTACTCTTACTTGATCAATGTTTTGAAGGACTACTTTTTACTTCTACTTGAGCAAAATTATTTTAAAGTAGCCATACTCTTACTTAAGTACAATTTTAGGATACACTACCCACCTCTGGTTGCTGAGTACTTATAATATCTTATAATATAGTTACATACTGTATACAGTATGTAATAATGACTCTTCTTACTTCTCTTTCACACATCTTTTTTTCCATGAGAACAGAGTTTGGTTACTTTACTTTGTCTGGATGTTGAAAATCCAGGTGGTTAAAGTTATTGATACAATTTTATCCAACTAACAGTAAACTTGAAATCCCTTTGTGTTTCAATTTATGATGCTATACAATCTCACAACAACTTCAGAATTTGTTCTTGCAAACTTTTTCAAGCCTTCAGGTCAAAGTCTGATACGTGCTTCTCAGCTTGCAAAGGTGAATTTTTCAGTTGTGGTAAAAGGTCACAGAAAACCTGGGGTTCTAATGGTGGTCAGGAGCTAGCTTTCACTCCTGAGCTGAAAATGACAAAGCTTTCACTGCTGCAGCTGTGCATGGGCAGGGCTACAAAAACCATCAGTCACAGAGGTGCAAAGGGCTAAGGGTGAACACATCCAGCCTGGAATTGAGAGCTGATTGATGGTTTTTTACAATAAAGCTGTTGCACAGAGCTAGCCCTCTATTATCATCAATCCTACAAACTGAACCTTGACTCTGGAATCAAGAAAATGTGGCAATGCATCATTCACCTCAACTGTAGTTCTAGTTGGTTTGATCTGCTATTGCAGGCTCACATTTCTGCTTAAAATTATACCAAACGTGACAGCAGTCAGGAGAGGGAATAGTGCCTAAATCCAAATACGCTGCTTTGAACAGGAAGGTTTGTAACTTATAACCTTGATGTACTTTTTGGTCTCTGTAATCAGAGTAATCCCTTGTGCTACCACCAGAGCATTCCTAAATACATCCAACGGAACCCAAAATACTGCTCACTCTCTTTTTTCAACTCTTTTCTCTTCACCCCATGACATTGCTCACAAAGGTTAATGAAGAGTGGTCAGTTTAAGGACATATATGTTCAAATTGAGCCAATGACTTTAATTGCACAACCTCTAAATCTTAAAAGTGCAACTGTCTTCAGCATTGTAACTTTCAGTAACGGCGCAGTGGCTCAGTGGTAGAGCGGTCGTCCTTCAACCGGTAGGTTGGCGGTTTGATTCCCACTCCCCCCACAGTTCATACTGTCGTTGTGTCCTTGGGCAAGACACTTAACCCACCTTGCCTACAGTGGTGTTCCAGCTGTACTAAAGCACTATTTAAAAAAAAAAAAAAAAAAATTAATGTAACACGTAAAACACGTTTTTGTGGGGAAACCTGCTATTAAAATTGCTACAACTATAAAGAAATAAAAGAAGGCTTACAAAAATTTTAGATGGCTTGGAGAGTTTTACTTGAAATTAGTGAGGTTTTGGTTACATTTATAGACATTTGAATAGATAAGTCCCAAACACTGTGGATCATTGTGGATGTATACACAGGTTTAAGAAATGTGTAAGTATACTGTAACTAGACTGCTTTAGGCATCAACACTCTTTTTTAAAGTACTTACTAACACTAACACTGTTAGCACCTGATAGCACCATCATTGACTAAATAAATGTACACATACATCCTTTGCATTGAAGTACCTTGGAATGAATAATTGTCAGTCACAATGCAGAGACAAATGAACATGTAATGACAAAGGTGGTTTACAATAGTAGCTTCTCTTTACTAGTTATGCAAGTAGATTGATTTATGCATTGGGTTTGTGAGTAGTGTTAAATGCTTGTTCATATCCACTTTTTGTTTGCTAAATTGTCTTTAATAAAAGGTTTTGTAAATTTGACTTTATTTCACATTGATTGATTAGCGCTAATGTAGTTGGAGGTACTTTGAAGTGTTTGTTAAGTGTAGTATTGTTTTATTGACTTCTCTTTATCACACATCCTCTTTAAAAACTAATGCATGCATGTTTTTAATCTGATCTTATTTACTTTCCTCCCCATTCATACAATGGACACTCCCAAGGGACATTGGGAGGACTGCTGCAAAATAAGAAATGCTAACTTTTTGTTTATGTGACTTTTTTTCATTCAAGCTGAAAATAAATAATTATCAAGAGTGGAGACCTTGAGAGTTCTCAGGGCTATCTCAGGGAATTAGACAAACAGAGGGTTCTGCCTCAGATGTCCTCTTACAAAATAATCAACAGATAATTTACCATTGTCCTTTTAATACAAACTCAATTCATTTATCATGGCCAGCTCCAAATGTTTTTAGTTTTTTTTGTGCTCCTGTTTTGATGTTGCTGTAAAAAACTGTCTCTCCTATGTTTTTTTTTCTTTCTAAATTGTTTTCCATCTTTGTTGGCTCTTTTTGACTCATTCATTATAGGTCTTTTGTTCCGTCAAAGATGTGGTACATAATTGTTTTGATTAAAGCACTTTTAAATTTAAAAACCTGCTCCATTAAGGAGAGGGCTTTTGTTGAATAGTAGGGACTTGTATAATTTGAGGTCTTCTATAAAGAAAGAGATTCAAGCGACTCCTAAGACAGAGTGTTTCATTGAATAAGTCTCAGGATAGAAAAATAAACAATAAAAAAGGAAAAGAACAATGGTGTTCAGCCCACTGTGCATTTTACTGTCCAGTGTATTGTGAAAGAAAGTCTAACATACTATATGTCCTAGCTTACTGTGAGACTTCAATATGAAAGTTAAACCTTCAAGTTAAAATGAAAAATAACATGTTTTTCTTGGATGTTTGTGGCTCATTACACTTAAGCCTGGGGACAGTAATCTATGAGATTACAAATAAGTAGGCCCTACTGCTGCAAGGCAGGATCTGTGCATTTTTGCGTGGGGAAAAGGAATTTGGCAGACTGCTGTCAAGCCAGTGGATCAAAGCCCTTCTCCCACTGCAGAGGCTCATCACAACAGAGAACGAAGAGAAAGAGAAGGAAGGAAAGAGATAAAGCGACAGAGAGATCTTGGAGGAAGACAGCTTACGCCACTCATGGTTGGCTTACTGTGCACACTTGCCTCACATTGTACATCCAAAGCCCATACTGAGCACTGCTCAATAAAGCACTCAAGTCAGCAGGGGAGACTAGATGTAATGTCAGTGTCAGAACATCCAAATGAAATGTGGCAGTGACACACGAGCATGTATAGAAGTGATATCTCCATGCATAAATATGTAACATTTGCCTTGTTGTCTTTCTAAACACTGCACAAAACAGAGTTTTAGATTATGATTTAAGTGAGTGACAATGATTTGATTTGAATTAACAATTAGTGAAGCTTTAGTTGGTAATACCTATAATTTATAGATTTAAAACACAAAAAATTGCTGTGTGGTGTTTTGAAAGACTGTTCGGAACACAGCCTCTGACAATGAACTAGCATATTATTAGTATAAATAACTCTAAAACCACCAGTGTAGAGCAGAACATGTAGCCCTCAACACGATGAATCACATGGGCATACCCAAAGATTGATTTAAGAGAATGCTTAAGTAAGTAATTGGGTCAATAAGTGTATTTACAACCCTTCAATACCTCTAAATAAATTAAATGTATGTTGTTGTGTGTTGGATATGTGCACACAGTGAATATCAAGTACTCATCAAAAATGGGACTTGAAACAAGCTTTGATTAAAAAGAAAATAAAAATAAAACAAATGCAGGAGCCATAGTTGAACCTTATGCACATTCTGTAGCTGACTGGGCACTGCATTTGATGCACTAAGGTGCACAAAAGCGTAAAATTCAGTTTTGGCTTTAGGCATTTTTCATGTGATTTGATGTCTGTGGACATTACAATAATGCCACAGCCAAAGAAACAAAGAAGCAGTATTATGCAGACTAAAACAGAACTTTCATTAAACCCTGGCTTTGGGATAACTCTGAACTACAATTTAAGTGCCCTTGAGCACATTTTTTTTCTTCGACTCAGTGGTCAACCATAATCCTTTGTAGCAGCAGCTAATTATTTAACAACCACTGCTTGAGTGAAAACCGGGGTAAAAACACAAAGATGATAATGATATTGCAAAAGATAATGACCATGTTACACATCCCACACATGGTGTATGTGTAAAGAGTCCCCACACATACTATTGTCTATTTGGACATCCCATGGAGAAGAGAAGCAGGATCTGCAGATTCTGTCACACTCAGGCACACTCTCTCTCTGCAGCTCCCTTTGTCTCTCGGCATTCATTATTAATCACACAATGTTCTTTTTGGTTTCATGATCACTTTGATAATCAAGGTTGTGGATGGGAGAGCACACACTCAAAATGGATAGCTTGAGCATGGACTACTCAGGGGACAAAAGTGTTAATTAATTAAGCAGTAAGGTGAACTGAAAGTGCATGGGCTGTGCTCAGAATCCTCGAGCCTCTCGAGATGTTTTTACGGCCCCACCCCACAGATGCACCAGTCATAATTCATTATCAGCCTGCATCATATGCATCTTCCTGCAGGCAGCTGATAAATTACAAAACACCAAGCACAGTTGTACCACTTTCATTCATGCAATTTTTATTTTTACCATATTTCCCAAATAGTATGTATCTATTTCATAATATTTACATTACAGAAACATGTTGGGAATGTCTAGCAGTTTGTCATTTTTATTGTGAAAAATGGCTCATTCTCCTCATTTCTTTGTCGTTCTTATTCCATCAAATAAGGTATTAATTGCATTTGCTTGTTGCAACAACTATGTACTCTAGGTTGTTGAAAAGACAAGATGTTTTCAAAATAAACTTCCTAAAGGGTCCATATCCTATTCTATGTGTGTATTATCTAAGGAACTCATTGCAGAACATTGGGGACATCATTAGAAGAAAGACCAGTTCGTAATAGGACGGCCCAAGACAGAAAATCACTCCATTTCCAGTGGGAATGACTGATCTCACTGTGTCCAGTGTTTGCTCTGTGTATATGCTATTGGAACATACCACTGGGTATCTTATATGATGGAAAAGAGTTGAATTAAAAATGGAGATGAGACAACACAACAATAATGTGTATTAGTTAAAATAGTTGGTAATTAAATGTTCTAGAAAGTCAACTTTTTTATTTGTTTTACATTTTGGCTTTATTCTTTGGGGTCCTTTTATTAAACTATAACAACCAGGAGTACTTTAAACACAGCAGGTGAAGCGACAGCCACGATATACGTGAAGACATCCTGTGGAAATGCTTACAGTGGAATGAGGCTGCTGGGTTGTTAACAAGGCTCCACTAACAACACAATGCAGACACTTCATTAAAAAGAAGGAAAGAAAAATCAATTCTTTACAAGTAAACAACCCAAACAACAGTAATTTTAATATACACAGCCACAGAGGGCCTGCACAACACTTTTGCCCCCAACAAGAATTAAATCACTGAGAGTATACTGTTGTGTCTCTTGTAAGCAGAGCCACAAAAATGCAGATAAGTTTGATTCAAACCTTTTTGTTTTCAAGACAACAATATATACCATACTTATAAATGTGCTTCCTGGTAAAAAGCCGTAACAAATCCTTCAAAAGTTTAATAGATAAAAGTGGATACAATGAATTGGGGAAAAAAAACAAAGTGATCACTGTCAGCTATTTTTATGGGTTCTATACAGCAAAGCTGGGTAAAAAATATTGGACAAAAAACATGGATGTGCTGGTATAACCTGACTCTGCAGATAGAGCTGCTTTACAGAACATAGTCTGCTCCATAGTATCATCTGTGAGGGCTCCCATTGAAAGTGTTTGCAAATGGGCAGGTACTTTAAACAAATAACTGGTCAATGATTGGATTTATTATAACCGCAGTTTTATCCAATCAGAGCTGACGTTTCATCTTCAAACCTAAAACACGGCCAGACCTGTCAGTGTGGCCACAACGAGCCGGTAAAGCCAAAGTTCGGACTTAATACTTTGCTTGGAGGAGGTCAATAATGATTACCACAAGTTTCTAAACTCACAACTCTCACGTGATTTAAGCGTAGGTTAGTGCTGTCAATATTTCCACAAGGTAAGCAAATGAAACTCCATCTACCTCTCAAGTTATACATATGTCACATGTCACATGTCACATGTTTGGCAGGAAAAGCATGTTTAAGGTTAGACTTTGCTCAAAGGAATGTGTGTCATATTAGTTAAGAACGTCAAATAAAAGGAAAGTAGTTACCGACAGCTTCATAGTCACATTGCACAGTATGCTGCTACAGAATTGCATGTCTTGGGTTTAACAGCTTTATTCTGTGTACTATACAACCTCATTGAAAACTGGCAGCATCTGTTAACTTATCTGTTTTTTTCTTTTCTATTTTATATACACGCTGCACAAAAATAATTGAGGGTTTTGAACTGGTTTAGTTCACTTGTTTTCAATAAGGATAGAATAGTAAGCCTAAATTTCACATTGACAGTGAAGACTAGTTCTAAGAGTTTCTGCTGAAATATAAACATAAGCCAATTTCTCTTATGTATAAAAGATACTCTACTAAGTCATAGTTAAGGCCATTAGCTACAAGTAACGACCGAAATCTAGACTCAGACAGAGCAAAATGTGAACAGTAAGAAATCCAGTTTTCTTTTTGAGTTGATTGAACCAAAAAATATGTCAAAGTAAAAGTGACTTTGGAGCCGCAAAATATACTGTTGGCACAACGTGAAGAGCTAGTTATATTGTTCTGAGGAATCCCCTGGAACTATTCTAAACGTGCTTTTTTCAGGACTTCAGAGATGTTCACCATTTCTTACAAATAACTCCTTCAGCATTCCAAGAGGGAAATAAACATGCATAATAATGAAGAATCATTTTGTTTTCACTGTGTATTCACTGTCTTTCTCAATATCCATTATCTGTTACACATGAGATTAATTTTGGTACTGTGTCAATTTGTCACTTATAATGTTAACCTAATGTCAGTTTGATCTTATTGGAAAAGGTGTGGCTCATGCAACAACATAAACTCACTCAGACTAGAGCAGAATGTGTTTCCTGTAAATGTCCTTGGATGTTTTCGGTGTACCTGAAAGGCTGGGGAAAAAACAATGTTGGTTTTCATATACCACTGCTTTCTTGTGTCAAACTTAAAACTGCATTGTAATCTATGTAGATTTTATCCATGTTTATTGTGTGGCACTGTGTGAAAGGAAACAGGGATCAGAGAGAGGGGTAATAACATGGAGGAAACAGACCCGAGACAGGAATTGGACCTAGCTTCCTTTCAAAAAAACCCCAAAAAACGTCCTATTCTAGTACGCGCTCTTCCAGGTGAACCATATTTTACCGAGTGAACACGTTTATTCAGTTTTATCATGAAATAAATGAAAATCACACCCTGATTATCTGGAATCCTGAGAATGTTTCCGGACTAGTACATATTGGATTGAAATTTCATAACATGGTCTTTTATTGAAAACTACACAACAGAAACATAAGACAAGAGGACTCCTATTAACCAGCATGTTAGTGCATCTGTTCTCATGTATTCTTCAAAAAAACAACAACAATAACAAAGCACTGTGATAGTTTTGATGATAATTTAAATTATGAATAGTTTTTTTTTTTATCTATTTGTGGAGTCAATAATCTAACAATGTATGCAAATTAATCAGAGCAATAAAGCTATAGTCCTTAACAATAATTTGGGAAACTTCCAAAACTAAATAGTATGTCTTTTTATGAAAAAAAAGAAAAAAAAGAAAGTGAATTGCTTGAGGAATAACATAAATCTTGGTAGTAAATATTTTTACCAGTGGGAAGAAAATATTTGTCTTTGTTTCAGCATTTCTACTGGCTGCTTGTCCGACGGGGAGGAATGTGGTAATGAGCAGATGGCTGGGCGAGCCCAGGTAAAGGCTTGAAAGAAGAAATGTGTGTAAACACTGCTTGAATACAATGGCCTTTAACTGTTGTCATGTCTTGGCTCTTGTGATTAATTGATGTATGACTAAAAGCCTTCAGCTTAAAGTCTCCACAAAGGTACTTTAAAGGCACTATGTATTTACAAAAGAAATGATCTCATCATAAACAACACACAACATCATTAATGTTGTTAAGAAATAATATTTTTAAAACTTTTCTTGGAAGACAAAAACTGACAATAAAAACATGATTGTTGGTTGTGTCAGAAAACCATGCACTTTAGGCACAATTTAATTAATCCTCAAGGGGAAATTTAGTTGTTGGGTCTTTTCAAATTAGTTGATTCAGTTGAGTCAAAAGTCTTCATTTGCCATAAACGGATTGATTCTACAGTCTTATTGCAGTCGTGTGTCCGTGTGCTCCACCCCCTCAATCAGTCTCTGAACTAACACTAACAATCTTACAACCCTGGCTAAACTAAAGGGACCATAACATAAATTCAAAAAACAACAATAAGTGTATGGCAGCACAAATCAATCCTTTACAAATGAATTGGGACAAACCAAAAAGCCATACACAACTAAAGTTCCAGCTGTCTTTTCAAAAATAAAGATAGAAAGAGAACAAAAAGATGGTGATGGGTCAGCCAAAAATAAATAAGAGGGAAACTGCCACCTAAAGGAAAATAACAAACCCTGAAAACAGGACCACCGGTAAAAGAACTAACTAACAAAGTGAAAGGAGGAGCTGAAAGGCTAGGAGAGAAGCCGGAGAGTGCAAAGCTGGAACGTACAGCCTCCTTACAAGGTAGCAGCCAATTCGGAGCCAATATCCCAGGCACACCCACTCCTCCTGCAGCTAGATGTAAAACACACATACAATGAATACATGGCAAATAGACTGCTGCATTAAAAATCATCAAGATAATGATGTAAGAGATGTATGGTGGTGCATAGACACACGAGCATAAACCTGGATGTCTTCTGAATTTTAATTTACTAAGTTGGGGGTAGTTTACTCATTCATGTGGATGTTTCCTTAAGGCCCTGTGGCAAAGGAAAACCCCATGAGCCAAACTGACTGAAAGCACTGCTGTAACTTAGAGCAGCCTGTTTGAAATCATGTTTTTCTGCTAATATATAATATCTTATTCAGTCAAAGGTTTCAAAGAAGGCATCTCAATGTAGGTTTGAAGGTGTCCTGATGCCGTCTTTGAAACCTTTTCTTGTTGATATCTAATATAACTCCTTGTCCTCCTTTGGCATGCTGCCAAGACTTTCGTAATATTAAAATAGACAATGTTACATACAATTATAATCTTATTTTGACTGTATATGTATGGATTTAAGACAATACCAAACAGTGCTGATCCACTTCACAAGCAGTGGTTGTGGCTGTGTTCTCTGCACATATTGATTTTGTTTTTCTATGTGGAGCTTCTCAAGCCTTTCTATGGACATATATCTCCAAAAGGTCATATTCCTGAAATATAGACTCCAGACATTTCACCCTTGACTCATGTTCACATTCAACTTTGTGGAAAGTTTGAGACTTTTAGGAATAGGCAGACTGTGTATCTAACAAATGCACAGGGCACGTACTGTTATCTTTGTGTAGCTCATTTGCTTTCATTATGTATTTACACTGCTGTTTATTAGAGTATTGACAGTCCTTCCAGAAAGCCTGTCACTCAATTGATTGCTCCTTGGAAGTTTAAATGCAGTTTGTAATGGGCATGGCTTCATCTTTCACTCTTTCCAAGGCTTCCCTTTTCATTTTGTTATTCCTGCACAGGTAATAAATGATAACATCCAACAAAAATGAGCCGAGCATGTCTGTGCCGTCTGCAAACGCTGAATGACAGAGTCTGGGGGTGGTTGGAAAAGGTGAGAAAGGGGGATTGATTTGATGCATTTGAGACACCACAAGAAAATCAATACATTCACCACAACCCACGAGTGACTTAACAGCACATGCCAAGCTCCTCAGAGCAAAGCTGGGAGCAAATGTCGCCAGTTTGTTGTTGATGCTCTTTGCTGATATGATTTCGAAGTCTTATTTTTTTTTACGCTGCTGTGTTGTGCCTGTAGGACACTTAAACGTGGCCTCCCATTGGGGCGGTCTATTATCTCTGTGGTGGGTTGGTTGAGCTATCCCTGTCTATCCTATTGATGAAAGTACAACCTGCAACTGTAGACATGATGTGGTGCCTTTTCTAATCATTTAAATATAATAATTATTTAGTGTTTGTGCAGCCTATTGATTGAACAGTTGATGAGAGGGGTTCATACTCACTACTTCTACCACCAACACTACTACAATAGACACAGAATAAAATCAGATTTTAAAGCAACTTTTAACTTTTAGACCAAAAACATATCTATATATATATATTTAAAATCATTTTAATGTTTTTTTTTTTTTTAGATGAGATGAGTATAATCACAGTTCCCTTTGCTGGTCTAAAAACTCCAATACAAGTACTTGTCACTGGGACGATGTCATCTCGCGAGAGATCACGTGATATATATGTGCTCTACAGCACTAAAATGCAGAACGCTGCCCAGTTTCCCAGGTAACATTGCTATGGCAGACACAACGAAGAGGACCAGGAAACTTCTGACGGCAGAAGCCCGGACGAGAAAGAGAGAAGGAGATCGCCAAAGGGACTGACTAGAGAAAACCTGGGTCCAGGTTTTTACTTGTTGGAAAGACTTACGCAAAGAAATACACAGATTTTTAAATTTTGCTCCTCAATTTTCAAGTTTCAAAACAACTTATTTCTCTTTTGGACTTTTTAATGGTATTAGAGACACGGTTTGCCAAATTCTATATGGCCAATAGCTTGAAGCTTATCGCCACAGAATGCCTTTGACTTCTCTTTGTAACTCTAGAAAATCTCTGTAAATAATATACACATTTAAAATATGTCAGGGCTCTTGTCCCGGTCTCTAATGTAACTTGTGCCATTTACTCACTAGTGACAATTATAATATGAGTAAAGTTTTACACCACACAACGCATGTAGAAGAAGTGGAGCAATGCAATGGATGGTAGAAGAGCGGTATTAGCTCAACAGAGAAAAACAAACAAAATAACAATAACAACTCTTTGGGAATGTCAAAGTCATCAAATCTCTGCAAAGTTGTGCCTTAAATTGACCAGAAAATCTGACATAACTTGTGTGACTCTGGCACTTGACTGGATAAAGTGACTCAATGTGGGAAAGTGCAGCAGCCTGTCATTGAGATCAGAGGAGAAAAGGTCTAGTTTTGCCTGAAAATAAGTTTTTCAACCACATCAACAGCAGTCTTTTCCCTTTCCTAAAGTCACAAGTTAAGCCCATTCAAATGATGAAGAATATCGCTTAAAAAACACATCTCTGGAACAAATTTAACATTAAGCATTTTTGTTAGAAATGTCTCAGCTTTCTTGTGCTTGTACTGACGGAGAAAGGTGATAATTTCCTGTCTTCAGTAAGTTTCACTGACTTAACATCTCACATTATTGTGTAAAAGTCCGCAAGAAGTTTATGAAACAGTCTGTGCTGAAGGCTGGATCTGTTGATCAATTAAAGTTAATCATAGCAGTGACACAGTCCATTGTGATTTTTAACTCACCAATTAGTTGTGAGCAGAGGATGCTCTGATGTATAAGGCAGTGAAGGGATTGCATTTTTGGGGCAAGAGCAGACAGTTGTGCACACAGTTCTTTGATCTTCCCAGTCATCGAGGGTGCTCCATCTGTAACCAGCAGGTTAACATGCTTCAAGTCTGGTCTATTGTCTTTGAAAAAAGCAAATTCCTTGGAACAATCTTTGTCAAAAAACGCACATAAAAACAAAGTCGAGCTAGATCTAAATTGTCCACTACCAAGGACATTTATTCGGCTAATAATAAGTAATAATAGTCTCAAAAATATTCATGGCTAAAACATCCACATGTCTTGCTTTTGTCCAACGAGCCTTGGAGCTTGCTGGAAACCCGTTGCCGAAGCTGCCGTATGTAGTCCTCTGCATGTTATACTCCTTGTTAACTGAGTAGACGTCATAACACACCAGGGATACCTTGTGCATTGTCCATGTGTCCATTCTTCATTAAATCTTCTATTTTCCGTGTCAACTTTACGCCGCTTCTCCTTTGACACTGCCATGTTTTCATTGGAATGAATTGCACTCTATGGGCTGACCATAAACCACTGCAGTACTTTTGTAAAGTGACACAAAGTGCCTTCATTACTGTTTTTTTTTTTCAAGGCATGGCCTCTGCTTCATGAGATGGATCTTTGCACTCAATGTCCTATCAGTAGGCAGCACTTATCTGCTCTCATCTGGCACTTCCTTCCAACAGAAAGTGGAATACACTGGAGATGCAACCCTGTGCTCATGGTTTCCTAGAAATCATGGAAGATTTCACTTATCGTCAAATGTTTTACTGGAGGTGTTGGTTTGAGCAGACCTTCTGCTTTTTGAAAGAGATTGCTTTGCTTCAAAATGGCACACAATAGGTGCATTTCCATCAGTGAGTCAAAAACATATTGTATATTTTTTTTTTACATTTTTACATTTAACGTACATATTCCTAAACTCCACAGCTATGTAAAATGAATATTTCTTTGTGTTGCTGTTGTTCAAAGCACCTCCCAGGGCTGACACTTTTGACTTTTAATTGAAATCCAGAAACCCCTGTCAATCTGCCCAAACTGACAGCTCTGTTTATTTAGACAGTGAGCCTCTGCCTGGCCCGAAATGAACACCTACCACAAAGTCACTTTAGATCAATTGAATGTCATAATTGCTTTTTAGCAATGAAATGAATGCTGTACTTTGTAATGCAATGAATCTTCTGAGTTAGGGAGGCACATTGGGAAATGTTAATGAACAGTAGGCTACATTCCTTGCCTGGATATAAAATCCTCAATCGTTGTGCAAAACACGGTAGAAATACAGTGCATTTCAACAATTTTTAAAGAACATTGTTGGGCCTTTGTGTGTGCGTCAAACAGTGGGCTGTTCAAGTGATATCACTGTGAAATCTAAGAGAGAAATGTTGATATTCTGAAAAGAAATTAAAGCTGAAGTGAACTCTTACTGCTGTACTTTTTGTGCCTTGAAAAGTATTAAGTCATGGTAATAATACTGTAGCAGAGAGCTTTCATGTAAGACATAATAGACTTCTGAATGACACAAAGCTCCTCAAAAACGTAAGCTATGTCACTGTAAAGTTCAAACCATTCCCAGGAATATAGTAAAACATCTATTTATTATACCCTTCTCAGGTGTATGGATAGAAGCTTTCTTCTGTTCATGGTGCTTACGCTCTGCAAACACACCATAGAAACACTGCCATCACTTATTCCACTAATCACCACAAGTTCTCTGTTGTCTTTAAATTCATTCATTCATTCATTTTCTACCACTTAGTCCCGTTAGGGGTTACGGGTGACTGGAGCCTATCCCAGCAGCTTTGGGCCTACGGCGGGGTACACCCTGGACAGTGGCCAGTTACTCGCAGGGCTAACATTTAGACATAGACAGTGACAGACAATCATTCACTCTCACATTCATTCACTAGGGACACTTTAGAGTTGCCAATTAACCTGTACATGCATGTCTTTGGACGATGGGAGGAGGCTGGAGTACCAGGAGAGAACCCACAGTAACACGTGGAGGACATGCAGACTCCTCACAGAAAGACCAGAGTCGGCCGAGAATGTTTGAGTCGGCCAGGTTTTGAACTCACGACCTTCTTGCTGTGAGGCAGGAGTGCTTGTGTTAGCAGCAAACAGTTCATCAACAACTTTGCAGGACATAAAATCCCTTGAGCCGTAGCTACATATACTAATTGCTTTAGATGTAAGACTAATGATGAGGATTTTAGCCCCAAAGCCCTGTCAGATCTATTTTCCTAACATGCAGTGTTTTTCACTTCCTGTTACCTTCACAGTGTATCACACAATCCCATATTTAAAAATTTCATGAAACTACATCAAACAAAAATATTTTAACACCTACTTACATATTTTGCTTGCTTTTCAGATGTATAAGGTTGAGCACACTAAACTCTAAGCCACTTGAATGAGGGTTGTCCTTAAATTATTCAATTATAATTAATTTCCTTGATAATACATTAATTACTAACCAAAATCTTAAATACATTTGCTAATACCTTTGTTGTGCCTTTATGTATTTGTATTACATTTGTGTTTTTGTATGCAGAGTGGGTTTTCTAAGCGTAATATTTATGTGCCACAAATTACTTTTATTACTGCTAATGTCATTTACTTCCTCCCATTCTTTGGAGATTTGGTGTTCTTTAAAGCAACCCTGTGTACCTTTTAGCCGAAGGGCTCAGCTCCCTCTCTGTGAACCAGCACCGGCGCCTCATACAAACTACAAATAGGACTCTGCTGGGGTCCAGTCTATTGGCCTTTTTTCTTTATTGAATGCGTACTGTGTTAGAGCACTTCTCACTCATGTAATGTCTCGGCATATGCCACCGTCCCGAAGGCAGGAAGGTTTTTTGGAGAGTACTGTGTCAGTGAGAGGCAGGATTCTACAGATCTCATGACCAAGAACCACCAAAATGATTTGGGGAATAGATATAGTAATTTTAGGCTAAAAGTTACGCAGTGCTACTTTAACTAAACTGGATACTGGATGATGCACTGAATTGGCCAGATTCTTAGTTCACGAGGAACTGTCTGTTGAACTGTGAAACTTGTCTGAACCAAAATAGAATTGCAGATACAATTGCATTTACAGTAATACTGGTTGAAGTAATGTACCAGTCATAGGATGTGAGGATGTGCTAGATAGCTAGATATATACTATAGATAGATAGATAGATAGATAGATAGATAGATAGATAGATAGATAGATAGATAGATAGATAGATAGATAGATAGATAGATAGATAGATAGATAGATAGATAGATAGATAGATAGATAGATAGATAGATAGATAGATAGATAGATAGACAGACAGATGAATATATATATAGACAGATAAATAGATAAAAAGATAAATAGACAGATGAATTTTTATATAGACAGATAAATAGATAAAAAGATAAATAGACAGACAGATAGATATCAAATTATCCTGGGAATTGTGGCAAGTTTGAAGATATAACATTTAACACCACACTGGTACAATTATTGATACTTTTCCTCTTAACAGTATATCACTGATTGCGAGGGTTGTATAGAAAAGAATGATAATAATACCTCTGAATCAGTGCAAAGTTTAAGTCAAAACATCCAGCCACTGCAAATTGGCCTTGAATGCTAAAACGAGCAAAGTGTTTCAAGTTTCGATTTTCTTGCTGCAAGCTGTGACATGACTTAAAGAAAATGAGCTTCACAGAACAAGGCTGTGCATTCAAGTTAACTTTCACAACTGAGGTAAAAGTCAAGTGAGTCAATGCGCTTACATGCAGTTTACAATGTGCTTCAGGTGCAAATGCCTTGTGCTGCTCGGGGTATAATGCAATGTTCAAACATTACAGCGGCCATTTTCCTGGCAATACCTAATCTCAATTTCTAAGAGCTGTATTTTGCAAAAACAATGTGTTCCCTTTACATGGCCTGTTTCAGGTTGGTTTTCTATTTGTATGTCAGTGATTAGTCTTTGAATGGATGGATATGCGTTTGATCATAGTGCCAAATGTTTGCTTTGTTGTTCCTTTGCCGAGACACAAAGAAGGGAAAAGAACACGGGACATATTTTCTTGCAGCAACAATTCAAAGCCACCCAATAAAGAGCACAAATAAAATGCTGATTTACATTTTTTCTGTGTTTGCTTTCACAATGGGGTTTATAGGCATTTGTGTATGTAGAAAATAGAACAGACTCAACAGAGAAGTCAGTCTAGAAAGTTGCATTTACTAATATAGCACAGGAAAAGAAAATTGCAGTTAGAGAAACATTTTAATTCATTGATAGAAACAGAAAAAAACAAGCATTGAGTGATAAGTTCATTTTGAATAAAGGATGTGGCACACACGCATAAACCTAAATACTAGAACATTGTATTTTCATATTTTCTTGTGTTTTTGCTCAAATTACAGTCAGTGTTGCTAATTAAAAATAAAGCCACATCCAAACAGCTTGCAGGATAAACAATTTGTGCATGTTCTGTGTCCCTTGTTAATTGTAGGTACTGATATATAGGTGTGGCAATAGCCCACTTTCATTGTTGTCCTCCTTTTTAATCAGGTTAATTATTGCAGTGGAATCACATAATTAAAGCTGCAGCAAAAAAAAAAAAAGCCTGGAAAATAAAACTTATCTTTCTTTGAAGTTGTTTTTGTCTCTTCCCCAAGTAAATATGCGGCTGCATTAAAAGAACATACTGACATGCCAGTGTCCTTTTCTATTAGAGGTGACTGCAAAATTTATTCATTTTCAAACCAGTAATATTATGTCTTTGTGTCATATAATTCAAGTCCACCCTGGCCCGACAAAACACCAGCTCCTAAACATTAACATGAATCTGCCTACATAAATAAATAAATAAAAGAAAAGCAATTAGACACCTGCCATGTGAGAGGATGACTATAACTTCATTTATGCCAGGGCAAAGTGAATTTATTTGCATATAATTTCTCTGAGAAGTACAAAAGAGGTAAAGGTAACTTCAAATAATTGATTGAAGACTGACTAAATTTGATCAGCCATGTGTGAGGATATGTAAATGCAACTTGGACTTGTCACAGCAGTCAGTTCAAAGTATGCACCGAGACTGGAATGTCCCATTAACTTACTCCCTCCATTCATGTCCTAACATCAGCTGTGGTTATTATATCAGCCTTGACATTACCAGTAAGGTGAGGCGGGGAGAAAAAAAAAGTATATGACAGGTCTTATCTGCCCTTCACTAAACACATTTGCGGCTAGGGAAGGGTACGCAAGATTAGTCGGGGCATCATGTGGAAGATGAGTGACAAGGGCAGGTGCCAATAACCTTATGCTAGACTGAAAATTGAGAATTACTCGGCAAATGCTGTGGAGCCTTGTCGACTGTTAGCTGACACCAGACACCTTGTCGCCACATTTTGTGCCCCAGAGGTGAATAGACTTAATTAAAAGGCTATTCACGGGGCAGCAGGAGTTCAACTATTTTAGGACATAACTGTTTTAAAGTGCACCGCTTCAACACATTCATCACTCGTTAGTTTCAAAACTGCTCTTTGTATCTTGTAAAAGTCTCCTTTGACTTAGTTTTGTGTTTGGGTTCCCATCATGAAGCTGACAAATACTTGTGTGGGTGAGTGTGATTTTTCAATCCAACTACAATTTTGTCCATACAGATACAGTGTATGTTATTTAAGCAGTATGTCTTTTATGTTGGTGGAGATTTAATCAGCTACCAGTCACAATCTAACAAATATTCTTTGTTTTAGGTAATTAGCTCATTAAGATAATTTTAACACATGGTGATTTAGTTAGCTTCGGCTAATGTTTTCAGCATGGAGTCATATTTTAAATGTGCACAACACTTAATTACCTTAATTACCAGTGCAGGTCACATGGAGCATGATAATATATGCCTAACTGTTCCAAAGTCCCTGAACTGTATGATAGATCTACAGCAGTGTCTTTCATCCACTGCTACAAAAGACTCACCTGCTGAGCTCTTCTGGACACAAACATCATTCTATCACGCATTACTTTGATCCTCAACATCAAGTAATCACACAAAAAACAACAAACTTTTTATTGAAATAAGTTAAGTCCCTGCAAATATTCAAATACATTTCTGTGACCAAGACAGCAGCTATAACTTAGAAAATATTTTTTCTAGAACAACAATAAAAACATTTTTGCATTCTAGTTTAGGGTCTTCTGCACCTGCTCATTGCTCCACAGATCTAGTGACAACGGGTGGGGCACAACTAGGCTAACGGTGGCTACACATCTCAGGAGGACCACAGTCCTCTAAATCTGGGCTCGATATCTAAGGCTCTCTCCAAGACCCCGATGTGCGGCTCTGAAAACTGAATTTTAGAAATTAACAGAAGGTATTGTACAACTGACTTTTCAACTCAAAAAAAGCAGTTCAAAAGTAAATAGATTTAATTTCAAAATGTAAATTTTCAATTTACTGCATTTAGTTTCAGATTACGCTCTTTAAATTCAGTTTTTAAAAAGCATGCATTCAACTTGAGCAATTCAGATGCACTTTGAGCTTTTCTAATTGAAATACAACATATTCAGTTTCTAGTGGCACAAATATCAGCCCAGCTTCTCCAGAATCGGGTCCTAAAAAGCCAAGGCTAGAGTTTCCTGCCTAACTCCACATGAAGTTCTCTCAGCATGCTGACAAAATGCCCCGCTCTCACTTTTTTGTCTTCTAAAAAATAACACTTTTCAAATTTTTTTTGTGTTTATAATTAGCAGCTATGTTTAATAGAATATTAGACTTAGACCGTAGACTAAGCAAACTCTTATATTGATCACAAAAAGAAAAACAGTGAAAAACCAAGCAGATTATTGGTAGAATCAGTCTGATGTTATTCATCGCCTGATTTATTTTGATGTCATATGTCTCTTTTGTAGACAAGGTTTTTTCCTCGAAACTCTCATAATGCATTATGGGTAACGCAAAGCCACAGATAATCCACAGATTCCAGTTTGAATACTCACTTCTTTGGAGGGGGATTGGACTTCAGCAGCAGATGATGACCAGGATTCTTCCAAAGAGCCCTCCCAGGGAAGAAGCATGGTGATAAGAAAACTGCACTCCCTACAGCAGGACGTTGTGTCCTTGGGCAAGACGCCTAACCCTCCTTGCCTCCAGTGACACAGCACTGGTGTAAGAATGGAAATTAGCCTGAAGATTAAATCTGGCATGTTTACATTCATGTGGCTCATGTATGTATATTAACATCCATAATAATAGTAAAAATAATGATAACTAATCGTGACAATCAAACAATGCTTAACAGACTTAACTTAAGTGACTGTCCCATTTATTTATCCCACATTTCTCCAAATAAACTTGATAAACCCAATGTGAACACACTGCAGAGTTTATATACAGTCTCTTTGAACATGCTTTCTCCTTGTTTGTGGGAGAAGTTTTAGACATTACAGACAGGAGCTTTAGAAGGAAGTAAGCAGCGATCCTGCAGTGCTGCCTGAAAGCACTGATGCTATTCTCATCTGCCAAACCATTAGAAGCATATCCCATAACCTTCTAGACAACAACTGAGCCGGTGGATCTACCATATCATCCATCCAGAGCTTCCTGCCTCCTGGCATCTAATTACCAGCACAAATCATTCAGAGATAATGCATTCCCATTTGCGATTAGCATATAATTGACAATAATGCTATATCTGTCAGAAGTGGAGTCACGGCAAAGCTTTCTGCGCTTATAATAGTTTAAGTTAATACAAGCATAAAAAAAAAATAAAAAATGGATTTAACATTTTGAAATAATCCCAATTGTACAGTAAATAATCTTTCCTTGATTAAAAAACATGTAGATATTTGTTCCTTTACTGCATCAGTGCACATTTGCCACATTTTGGTTTACTCCATGCCTCAAGTAGCTTCATTATAATTCAATATTATTACTATTACTATATGTAAATCCTGAAATGCCGAAATATTTTTACAAGAAACTGCAGATATGACAAACAGCTGTGAGTTCATAAGAAAAAGCTGCGTAAGACAATAGGCAACAAAATGTGACTGAATGATATTACTGAAGTCACTCAAGGAAAGCAGCAGTGTTTCAGTGGAATATTGCACTCAAGTTCCTCTAATAAACGGTATTAATAAAGTCTGTAGTGTCCATAAACTGGGTAGATACTAAATTAATCTTTACGTTTCACCCTGCATCTGAATCTTCAATTTGAATGTGTTAGTTTGTTCTTACCCCCTTTACCCTTTGCTCGGTTATTAGTGTTGAGAACAAATGCCCCATTTAGAGCAAAGTCAAGTTCAAATGTCATGCTCCAAATATCAACAAGAAAAGAAAAAGTGTGTAGGAGGAATGTAGCATTTTGTCAGCAAATGTTAGGATTTAGACACGAGCTGACAGTGGAGGTTGCAGTCACAATGATTTGTTTTATCCATATCCAGGCAAATGAGCATAATTGATCTACTTTCAAAAGATTTTTTGAACGAACAGAATTTCACTAAATATGTACTGTTTCCATTTTGCCTTTTTGAAGCATCCCCGAAGGTTCAAGCCAACAATCTATTTTTTTGCTCCCTCCTAAGGTCTCATTATGTCTGATTTGCAAGTACGTTTGAATGGACTGAATGTCATAAACTGTTCTGCTTCAGGATTTCAAGGCCTTGAGCTTGGGGCTTACTTATCTCTCTGCTCTATAGTTTTTATAAAGCTGTTGGTTTAAACATAAATCCCTTTTTATAAAACCAGTGATTGAAACTACAATCTTTTTACTGTGGAGACAATGCCAGGTGCTGTCAGTGTCACTCAACTGTAAAACACCTTGACATCAGAAAAACCTTCCAATACTGTCTGTATAGTTGGTGAAAGAGTATTACTCAGAGACTTTATATGATAATGATATCTGAAAAATGTTTGGAAATGTTTGCATTATTGTAGGCTAAGAATTTTTTTTTTTTTAATGTAATCTTTTTTTTTTTTTTTTTTTTTTTGGGATAAGAGCCAGTAAGAAACAATCTCTTTCATAAGGATGTCTTGACAAAGATGAGCAGCAGTACAGACATTCAATTAAACATTCATACATTAAACAAATGTACAACAGAATCTCTTACAATTAAAGGACTACATTAATAACTCTAAAGATTATAAAGATGAGACCTCTGTTCCTCCAGTACATTTATTCCTTAATAACTATCCCATATATTGATTATTCAGATGTCTGTTGTTGACATAAACCCTATGTTAATCACATGAAAAATGAAAACAGTGTTAATGTCCTATTCAAAACTCTTCACAAGCAACTGGATTGATTTAGATGTGTTCAGGGAGAAATCAGGAGGAATACTCTCTTGATGTTCTGTAAGACAACCAAAAAACAAATCGCAGTGCATGTGTCAGGATACTAATTATGTAGATTATTTTTTATTATTCATAGCCCATTAAAGTCAAATGATGCTGCTCGCATTGTACCTGTAGTATTCATCAAAGTGAGTATGCAGCTGTGTGCTGTTTGTGAATCAACCGCTCTCTAAGTTTGGCTGCTGAGGAGGGCTGAGAGTCTCCCCGGCAGAACAATCAATTCAAGGAGAACACAGGGAAGATGGAGAGTAAATGGAAAGTTTAGTCATTAAAATCAGCAGTGGGCTTCACACGAGGCAGTGCACCAGGTGAAGGATGGCAAACAACAAGCCACACTCAGTGTTTAGATATGTGTCTTCTTTATTGTGTAATGTTTTAAAGGTCATTGTCAGGTAAGAGCAAAAATAAACAAGTTATATATGTTGTAGATTAGATTTTTATTTTTAAGAACCAGCTTATTATTGCTAAATAATAAGCCCAGATTAAGTCTAGCTTGGTGAGTAAATGTTTGTCTTCTAACACTTCCTTATGCATTAAACAGGACTATGACTTACTTTCACACAAGCTGGACCAACATCCCCCAAAAAGCTATCAAAATATATATTTTTTGGTTTGGGGTAACTCTGTGGTTTACCTGGCTTCTTCTGGCTCGGGTCATTTGTTTAATGTCATTCTCCTCTCTCAGCCGGTTTTCTTGCCTGTCTCCTATCCTATCAAATAAAAGCAAAAGGCCAAAAAAGCCTAAAAACATTTTGGGTTCAATGTCTGTTATGTGGACATATTCTTAAATGTCAATATAGACTGACAACACATAACTGGTATTTTCTGCAGTGCCCATTTTGATCTGAATTTCCACTGCAACTTGTGTTGTTTTGTTGTTGTTGTAGCCAGTCACTGACTGTCATGTCTTCTGTCAGTGTCACACCACCACCTGGCTCTGATCATTTGGGCTTACACATTTTCGCTGTCTTTTTTTATTGTGTCCTGTGCGTGTTTCTTACAGTGGGCTTAGACCACAGCTGAGACTGGACACTAGAGCTGTGTAATTACAGCCCAAGGCTAGTTTATCCTATGACTCCTCCACTCTACCGTCACACGAGTGATTGGAGCTGCAGGGGAATCACCAATGTAACAGGTCATTACTCATAAAGGTCTGAACTAGCAATATCAAGTCCAACCTCTACAGAGCGGGCAAAAAAGACTCTGCTTCAATAAGAGAACATGGATTGCCAGCTCAGATTGTGGAAAACCCATGGATCATCACTGCACTTACACTGGGCACAGGTGAAGCATTTCTTTGTCTGTGACCACAAAACTCACCGTGACTGATGTAGACTAAATAACAATGCATAAATTAAACGGCTTTTTAGAAGGTTGGTAGAACAACAACAGAACACCTTGAATATTTGTTCAATATAAATATATTTCATTCACTTAAAATTCACACCACAAATATACTTTCCACTGACATCAGTGTTGCAGATAATTTTAAGCTTGCAAAAGGTGGCTTATGGCTGAATGACCAGCTAATGAAATGAGGAAATCCATCTGGCAACAGATAGATTGCCAGATTCTGGCAAAAAATCCATTAACATCTGTTGAAAGAACGTTACACCTCTGTAAAAAACATTTTGCAGGACATTTTGTTAGTCTGCAATGAAACTAGTTTATTTAATATACGACAGTCAATAAGACTTACTAACAGAGATTTGGCGTTGCTCACTTACCTTATTCCAACAACCCTTGTTAAAAATGTATCCCAACTCATCTAAAGAATCTAAAAAGTCTGAAACAACTATAATGTGCAAAGAAACAAGTGGCTGTTATTTTGAATGAAAAAATATTAGTTACATTCAAAAAGAGTGAGGAGAGAAACTACAGCTACAGCCAGATGGGTACCACTTTACAATAGTAACCTTTAAAGTGTTATACATGGTTTATTCAGCCTAATCACTTAATCACAATGCATGTAATAAAAGTGCCCTGTGCCCTGTTGATATCTGTATTTTTTACTTTATGTATTTTATGTATCAAATGCTTTTCCATGATACCAAACATCCCAGTCTGTCAAACATCCAGGTTACACACTTTTATTTGGATATAGCCAATAATAATATTGATAAAAATTAGATAACTAACAACGATAACCAAAAGATGTGCAGTTTGTAAAATATTATATGTGTTCTGGATTTTGAATAATATCACAAGAAAACAATGCCACATTTCATGGGTTTATTTGTAAACCAGAATCAGCCAAGGAGGCCTTCAGTAAAATATTTTTACATTTTCTGAAAATCTGTTGTGTTCATTCAATCAATTGAATAAAATTTTGTATTACAATTTACATTTCAAACCTTGACCCAAGGTCCTGCCTCTTTGTGAAGACTGTTGCATTTTTCCCCTTTAAACCAGACTAAACCTTTACTGTCAACACAAACTGTGGTCCGCAGGACAAAGTGAGGACTGGCACACCCAAATATCTGATTTACACCTGCTCGAGTGGCAGCTCTCAACAAGTTTTGATGCACATTATTTGTCTAATCTCTTTTCTAACTGAAGACTACAGTGTAGCAGCATAAATGTCTTGTATTCGGTTAGCAAAAAAACAAAGGAAAAACACAAATTAGTCAAGCACAAAGTGAGATCTCTACTCATGAGAGTTCATTGACAAATACAGTAATACATTTAGACTAATTGCTATGAAATGCTCTAGGTAATCATGTTGTTTAATTTAATTAGAGAAAACTTAATAAACATTTTGAATAATTATATATAGTAGTAGTTAGTTAAATATATATTTATCAGAGTTGTTTTTAATAAACCAACCCATTTACATTGTACCATTTTCATGTACAAATCTGTTTTGATACATTATGACACATTTTAAAAGAAATACAAACCTCAATAGTTGCAGCAGGAATAGAGTTAGAGCATAACAAGTCAAATGTTTTTGCACTGACAATGAACCGCAAAGGAAAAAGAACCTACAGAGTACAAGGCTCTCAACTTGGCATTCACATGCATTTAACAAATAACTGGTGCAAACATTGCAACATCCTCCCAATATACTCAGGATCAAGTTAAACTCAAAAGAAGTAAATAAAGATCATAGCAATAGTAATTATGTTCTAAATAAATAAATAGTGGTTAATGATTTATTTTTGTAATGTAATTTTTTTCTATATTGCCTATAACATATTTCTGTTATATTTCGTAGAGAATGTCCACAAACAATGTCACTTTACTTTCCTCTCCTTTAGTGCTTGGTTGCAGACAAACATTAAAGTTAATCAATAAATTAGGCAAGTTTTCATCTTGAAATGAAAATCCTACATGAGAAGTTCAGTTTTCCTTTTACGACACACAAATGGTATTCTGAATTCATCTCTGACAAGTTTCATTTGCACCGTCACTTCCCACGCAGACTGCTCTGGCTTATCTCTGCTTTGACTTTAATATTTGTATTTGTTGGTTGTAGCTCCTGTGGTGCTGATATCAGTCATAATTATGTTCTTCCTTGCTGGTCCTTTATTCTGCTGCTTTCAAATTATAAAACTGTTCCCATCTGAGATAATAAATTGAATAGTGCTTGTTGAACCGTTTTCGCTGTCAGTCGGAATCTGTTTTTTTTTTTATTTCTTTAAAAGGCAGGTTGTTCCAATACATTTGTGTGCTTGTATAAGTAGTACTGAATGTAAATATATTTTTGACCGATAGTTACAATTGGTGAGTAAGTTGGTCCTCTATGACTGTTCTATAATGATGCTCACCTTAATCATATCCAACTTTGAAGCTGTTTTTTTGAGTGTTTTCCTGTGTGCTATTGGGGGCCTTTTTTTAAATTAGGCTACCAATCAAAAAGTAAGATTGCGTGAACTCCCCAAAAGCATCACTGATGGATAAAAATGATACTTCACTTTATTTATTTAGCAGAGTAAAGACGTGAATGAACTCTTCGCAGCAGTGACTTGTGACTCCACAAAGTGACATGACAGCCTTTGATTTGTTCTTTTTTCAAACTAATGATATTTTGGAACATTTTGAACTTATCTTTGACCTTTGAGCTTTATTGTATCCAGAGGCGGAAAATCTGACTCTGCAGATTCAATAGACTTCTTGCAAAGGCGGAATGTAAAAATACAGAAAGAAAACAAGCATATTCCTCAAAACCAAACTCAAAATAATGGCATATTGTGAATGTGTTCACCTATTGCGATGGCTCATTCCACCTCACACCACTCCTGAAATGTACAAATGTGTCATGCACAAAGGCTCCTGCTGGTCCTATTGTGTGGATGTGAGAGGAATAGTCTTTCACAGAATCTGTTTTAAAATGAAAAAAATCCCTGTTCCAGGCTTTTATAAAAAATACTATTTTGATTTCATTAAGGTTAAGTGACAATAATGAAGAAAGAACTATGTCCATACTTTATTACGTCCCAATGCAGACAGCCACTGTCTATGAAACAGCGATTCACATTTAAGTGTCAATAAATCATTCCACAATATTCTTTTATAGTAATACCTCGCTTTTTGGCCCAAATGTTAAAAGTGGATGAACTACAATAAAGCTTTCATTTCCATTTTTTATTTTTAACATGCGGAGTCCCAAAATGGCACAATTGTTGTAGCTGGCAAACTTTGTGACAGTTACCTTGCTTTGGCTTTACCAAACTCCAGCCCTTTCTTCAAATACAGTTTCTGTTCTGCAACTTTCTATTAGCCTGCCCAGCCACAAATTCAGCTCCTTGTATAGAATAGGAAAAGAATTGGGATGGGTGAAAAGCTTATACAGACTAGTCTACCAGTTGCGTCGTACAAAAGAAATAACTAAACAGAAGAAACACAAGCATTATATTGTAACTGTGTTGTTTTGACAGAACACAGTTGGAGGAGGACAAGATAAACGTGGGGCAGGAGTGACACCGATGCTGCGGGTGTCAGGAACAGGCAAAAGGACTCGCGATGCAGATGTTGTACAGAGTGTATTTTCCAGGCAAAAGTACAGAATCATAATCCAAAAGACGAGGTCGAAACAAGGCTACGGTCAGAGCACTCTATAAATCCAATACACTAAACACAAGGAAAACACTATGAGTTTAGTACAATTAAACACAAGGAAAATGACCCGCAACCTCAAACGAGGGGTGAAGACAAACTGGCCGTGAACAGGTGAAAACACACAGGCTATAAAGGTGGAGCACATTAGGGCAGGTAATCACTAAGGAGGGAAAGACACAAGGGCAGGAAGTCAATCTGAAAGACAGATATGGGTATGACACTTCACAACAAGACACAGGAAATGATACAATACATAAACAGAGTGACTACCACAGAACACGAGGGTGGGACACGTCAGCGGGCAGGGGTCACTGGAAGGTGTGACGAGTGGCCAAATGATGTGAAACACTGATAGGTCACTTAGACATGTGTGGAGCTCTGGACAATACATCGAAGAAGGAGTCATACCTTTACATGTTTTGTGATAATGCCATATTTTAATGGAATACATTTGGTGTTTTATTTAAAGACTAGTATTTATTCAATTTAAAGCTTATTGGTATTTTAGTGAGAACAACTGTTGCTGTGATTTAAAATGAAATGTACATTGTAAATTGTATTGTATTGTGTAAAGTTTGCCCTTTGAACAAAATAAAATAAAGAAAAAATCACAGAAAACACACTAGCACATTGATACGAAAGCCCATGAAATGTTTTTGCTTCCAGATATCTAATGAATATATTTATTTGCTTTATCAAACCATATTAGTACTTGTAGTAGTTAACAAATTTAAATTGTTACTACAGATACTAACTGTACATTTCCATCGGCCATTACTGGCAAACCATTACCAAACTCAAAATGAGGAAGGTAATTAAGTGGATGTTCAGAAAATGCCACACTTGATTCCAATTTGTCAGCAACAACTAATAAAAGTGTCAGTCGCAATGTCTCAGATGTGGCTTGGCTCCACTAATGACAGTTGCTGGCAGTTTAGAGCTTTGTAATTGACCGTCTGATTTTGTTTCTTCTTTTTTTTTAAGTTGCTCCTTGGCAGCATCATTGCAATGACCGGCAGTGTCTTGACATATGTGAGTGTAATTGGGTGAAGGCGTGTCTCCTCAGTCAGCACAAGCTGTAAATATGCACAAATTATAAGTTATCCCCCCAGTTATTACCTGCTGCTAATATGCATGTGCCTTGTTTATCATTGTGAGGGCCATTAAGTCCTGTTTGTGTTGACTATATATGAATTAGTGAGACTTGACACAGTGGAGGGGGTGGACAATACTCACTACCTACTGTAGGTTGTTTAATGTGGTGGAGAATATTGGCTATGGATAGTCTTATGGAGGCTGCATTACTATTACTCTCAGGTACAAGTTTAAAAAAACATGAGCCAGATATGCAATCAAGCACTCTGAATTTTGTCCATTTATTAGTGACAGGCCACTTATATGATGAAAACATTTAACAGCTCTAATTATTTTAAGAAACGCATGTATAGGTAAATCGAAGAATCTGACAAAATTCCCATGTTGTTGTCTGTGTTACACATGCAATTTACTGGAGATTGTCCAGTAAATCATCCTAAAGACACAGACCTTGCCCCTGTTGAGTTACTCTACAGTGTTGCAAAGCCCCTTAATGTGAGTTAGAGAGTAATTTTTTTTTTGCTAATATCCTTAATACAGTTAGATTCTCAACACAGAGCGGCGCTGTTCGAATAGGAGCTCAGCCGAACACTGAGCCTATGTTGTCCCACTTTCATGGATGGCCTTAATCTCTGCCCTTAGCTGAGGCAGATTAATCCCGACAGTGCTGACATTATCTCCTGTTCTACACTGTGACACTGGACACAGGAGGAACTCCCCACATCCTTACTTTCCTAAGCTCAAGCATCACCTCTTGATTCCAGGATCGAGTTAGAGACACTAGCATTCTATACTAAGCAGCATTTGCACTTGTGTTTGTTGCATTTATCAGCGCTGACACTTTACAAGCCAGAATATATTTACAGCCATACAATCAGATTTATGACTCTTAGAATAAGGTTAATAGTGTAGACTGTGTTGGTAATGGCTGGTCTTAGACATATCGCTGTATCCTGCGTAAGTAATGACACTGCTATGACATATAAAGCCACACAAATGAGTCAAATGCATATAATCAATTGTTGTGTACTTAATATGATTAAGTACACAGGTGCTCAATCCCAGTGTTCAATACTTTGACCTAGATTGAATAGTCAAGTATTGCCTAGTAAATATTTACCACCCCATTTTCATGTTTCCCAGCAATACGGCTGAAAACAATGACTGTCAGTATCCTGCTGGTGCACTCTCACAAACATTTTCCATTAATTATCCTTATACTTTATAAGCCTGGGGATGTTTGATGTACCGTGACAGATTATCATAATAATGATGAAGAGTGGACGGTGGCCAAGTGCAAAACATATTTTATCACAAGAGCGGAGCCTCTCCCACTCTCTGGAATAATGGGCTTTCAAACATTATATATTTTAAGGTTGTAGTCAGCAGAAAAAAAAAAAACAGATATACTTTAAACCTAATATTGTCAGTGTTTAACCAAATTATTTAGAAATTGATGTCACTGCTTAGACAACGTAAAACAGAGTTTAGAGTTTTCTTGACCGTTTCCATCTGCATCACTTCTACTGCGTACTTGTGTCTAACAGGATCAAATCTGTTAAAAAAAAGACTATTTTCATGGCATAGAATGGCAGCATGGCAGCAGCTGAATTGACTAGAATTGCTTTCACACCTTCCCACGCTGCAGCATTTGCATCATTTTTTTGGATGAGGCATAAGCAAATATTTGTTTTCTTCATTCATTTCATTATTCTTTATTATGCGTGCAGTGCCTGAAGAGCTCACACACAAAATATGATGGTCAAGATACAGTTGTGCTCATAAGTTTACACACCCTGGCAGAATTTGTAAATGTTTGGACATTTTTCAGAGAATAACACAACAACCTTTATTTTTCAGTCATAGTTAGTGGTTGGGTGAAGCCATTAATTGTCAAACACTGTGTTTACTCTTGATGAATGAATTGATGAATCATAATGGCAACAGAAACTGACCCAAATGACCCTGATCAAAAGTGTTGATTTTGGCCTAAAAACAAGTTGACACAAATAGGTTTGAAATACTACTAAAGGTAACCATCCTCATCTGTGATCTGTTTGCTGGTTTAGTGTGTGTATAAAAGGAATTGAAAATTGAAAATGCAAATCGGCAGTGTTAAAACTCTAATAAAGAAGTAGAAAATGAGGGACTCTGTCCAAGGTCAAGTAGACCAACAAAAATTTCAGCCACAACTGCCAAGAAAAAATTGTTTGGGATGCAAAGAAAAAGCCACAAATAACTGAAATAAAAAAAGTTGTGTGGTTGTTTTTAAGATGCACAAAAAGGAGGCTGTTGAAGAAAAATTGACTGCCAGTCCGAGACGCCAGAAGAAAGCAGTTACTACACAAGCAATACGCCCAACAGCACAGAGACAAGCCTTAAAACCTCTGGAACAATGTCATTTGGATTGATGAGACCAAATGTGAACTTTTTGGCCAGAACCATAAACATTACATTTGGAGAGGAGTCAACAAGACCTATGATGAAAGATACACCATGTTTTGGGAATGTGTGAGCTACAAAGGCACGGGAAACTTGGTCAAAATTGATGGCAAGATGAATGCAGCATGTTATCCGAATATACTGGAGGAAAAGTTGCACTCATCAGCCCGGTCGCTGCGCATTGGACGTACTTGGATGTTCCAACATGAAAATAATCCAAAGCACAAAGCCATGTCAACCTGTCATTGGCTACAGCAGCATAAAGTGAAGGTTCTGGACTGTCCTTCTCAGTCTCCTGACCTCAGTCTTATTGAGCCACTCTGAGGAGATCTCAAATGTGCACTTCATGCAAGATGGCCCAAGAATTTACAGGAGCTGGAGGCTTTTTGCCAAGAAGAATAGGCAGCTTTACCAACTGAGAAAAAACAGAGTAATATCAATCACCCTGTTTGTCAGAGGTGATGCCCACATTAATCTGAAATTGGTTCAAAACACTGATCTTGTGCTGCATTTTACATAATATGAATCCTATTCTGGCATTTTTTAGGAAAGCTAGTGAGCATGATTTTTCTGCTTAGACTTTTTGGTGTAAAGTAACAAATAACATTTAACCTTTTATGTCTTTTATGTAAAGCCATTAGCTGCAAATTTGAGTAAGTTATAACCAATGCTGGCTGGTGCTGTTATTGGGTTAGTGGTCTAAGAGTTCACACGACTGTACCATCCCATTTGGAACATCAAGTTACAGCAGCACAGTGCTTTATCACACAAGTGCTCAACACAAACAGGAAGTACCCTGAATGATACCCATAAACGCTTTCCCTTTCACACAAACACATCAGGATATCCTTAATGATACAGGCTAAATAATTTGAATGTGTTACAATGGACACTACAGTTTTATCACAAACTGGGTATAAACGGACAAATTAATGTCACTAAAGAAGAGAGACTGGAAACAGAGGGAGAGATGTTGGGTCACTTTTCAAGCAAAGCTCATACTGTCAATATCTTTTACAATTGCGCAAATATACTATAAATATAATATATATTCTCCCTCAACAGTTTCTGTTTGACTTGTGGGCACTTTTTCAGTGTTATCATGATCCACTGTGTGTGCTTTCATGGTTGCATTTAAGTCTATCTGTAGCTTTCCCTGCATTAAAGAAAAATCTGTCAAAGGGGGGGAGGGGGGCAACTAAGCCCTTTTATATATCTATTCAGCCATATGGAGTAGACCTTAAACCATCCTTCACCAGCAACAGCCGGTGGTAATGAATCCCCCCCGAGGAGCTTCCATCTATGCAGCGCTATCAGAGAGCAAATCACACACACAGTTGAAGGACGCGTCTCCACTGACTCCCAGCAAAACCATCACTGTCACTGGATTGAGAGATATGGACTGTGCATCACCAAACCTGTCCTTTGTGTAGGTATTGTACACAGGCAGGGGTCATGACCCACCAGCTGCAACACAGTAGGGGGCAGTTAACCCTCCTTCTGCGCTACACTACATCAGAGGATGTAGCACACAGACATTACCTCTCCATCAGAGGATTATCTCCATTTGTAGGTTTTATATGTTAGATTATGGGTATTAAGGGCACCCCCTCTGACAATAATCAAACATTTGCAACTGGAACACCTACCTTTTGTTCAAGGTATGTGTTTTTAGCTAATGCATTTAGTAGGATATCATTAAGTAATATTGTGCCCTCTCCCTACAGAAGCAGCTATCACTAAAAACATTGCTTTTCCTGTATTTTTGGGCTTTCTGTACAAACGTAAAAAGTATTTCAGGTCAGGGAAATTGCACACATTTGAAAATTCCTGCCAGGGGGTAGACTTTGAGAAACCCAATTAAATGCATTTATTTGTAGACTTGTCAAACAAAGCTTTGTCTAAACGCGGTGATGTTTCAGTTTGTGCATCCTGTTTTATTTTGTGTATAGAGCATTGGGATATCCTTGATATCAAAACAAACTGGACTTGGAGCTACTGTTTCTTTTTTTTTTAATTACTTTTTCATCACTACGAGAAACAAGTAAACCTCATTGTATGCATAAATTAATCACTTAAATAATATAGAACGTTTTTTTCTTGTACTGGCATAATGTCTATCTTCAGCATTTTTACAATTATCTCATGTGGATACGTATGTGGACAGATATTTTGTTAAACGCTCAAGGGGAAGTATGTTTCTTGATCTTGCCTTGATGTTTGCCTTTAAAAGCCTTGGTCTTATAAAATAGACAATAGTTTGAATATGTGCTTAATGTTTTAATTGCTTTTTCAGAATCACACTCTTCAGTCTTGATGAGATCAACGGTTTTAACCAACAACTTATTGGCAAGGCACATTAAAAAAATAAATCTCTAAAACAATTACAGTATATCCATACATCCATCTTCTTCTGCTTATCTGGGGCTGGGTCATGAAGGCCGCAGTTTTAGCAGAGACCACAGACTTCCCTCTCCCTAGACATATCCTCTAGCTCTTCGGGGGGGAATACCAAGGTGTTCCCAGGCCAGCCAATAGAAATAATTCCTCCAGCATGTCCTAAGTCTTTCCCAAGGCCTCCTCCGGGTGGGATGCGCCAGGAACAACTTCCCGGGAATGTGTCCAGGAGTCATCTGGAACAGATGCCCGAGCCACCTCAGCTGGCTCTGCTCAATGTGGAGGAGCAGCAGCTCTACTCTGAGCTCCTCCTGAGTGGCCGAGCTCCTCACCCTAGATATAAAGGAGCGCAGCTCAGCTCCTTCTTTACAACGACAGAACGGTACATCAACTGCATTACTGCAGAAACTGCACCTATCCACCTGTCAATCCCCCACTCCACCCTTCCCTCAAAGGGTTCAGAAGCCCTCTCTTCATAAATGGTTTCTGAACCGCTCTTTGTCTGACCCGTCACCAACAATAATATATACAGTAAATGTTCAATTCTAATTGTAATTGGGTTGTGGTGCTACTCTGCACTTCATCATTTATTCCAGATGGTGTGTTAAGAGACCGCACTGCTCATCTTCACCGTCCCTTCATGTGTTAAGCTCGGGCTGTTGATGCCGCTCCTGATTACTCTGCCAGCATTGATACTGTACGTGTCACTTCATCTAAATTCCTGGGTACCGCCAAGTCAGTCACCAGAGATAAAGTCAGACTTCACTGGATCAGATTAATTGCTTAACCTCTGCAAAAGCGGCTGCCCATAAATTATATTGGGAAACAGCTAGTCACATATATCTTGTCTAAATTACCAGAGGTTGGTCTATCGTCCATAGCAGTAAGTTTAGTCAGAACTACAACTTTGTTTAAAATATCATTATCAACGCAATCAAAGTCTTTATCATGCAGCTGCATTCAAGTGCCTCATTCGGCAGCTGATGATCACTCTACACATCCATAAATTTACTTTAAAATTGTCTGCCGTTCACGTTCAAATCTAGAGCAAGGGATGTTTCATATTTTATGTACTGGATGTCTATGGAAGAAAATGGTAAACACAAAACAAATATTGCTTTTCACTTCCCTTGAAGCTTTTCTTCATAAAGGCTATTTCAACTCTATTCACTCAATATTGCTGGAAAGAATTCAGCCTTTATTTTCACAGCCCAGAACATCACTGCTGACGGAACAATCCATCAAATAAAAATAAACACACTGGGCAATAGTGATTCACTCCTTCATGCTAACTACATCCACAGGGGATGAATGGGGATTTAAATGGGACTGGTCACGCTCCACTGCAGCTGGTTCACATCATCCCAGTATCAGTTGAGCTTTGACTTTACATTCCCTTCTCGCTCAGTCATTTTTTAGGTGTGAGATTTCTGGTTTGAGGCTGGTCAAGCAAGAGTGAGTTGCAAAGGATTAGAATAACATTCTGTGCAAGTGTGACCGTATATATGTATAGAACCCAAGTCTACCAAATATGGAAGATAACTAGAAATCATTGATACATGCGGTATATACTGTACATATAAACATCTAGCCCACTTATTTTCCATGCCTTGAGTAGTGGAGAGCTTTGACTGCAAAAGTCTGCAATTATAAATCTATAGCAGCAACGTTTGTATGGTATTTTCTTTCACAATTTTCAAACACAAATATTTACTGTGTGACAAAATGATATGTAAAAGGTAAATGAGTTTTAATTGTCAATTGAACACAGACTGTCTTTCATTCAAATGTATTTCATAAAATGTTGCATGATACATACGTACTTTATCCACATTTGAAACCATGGGGTAAAAAATTCAGGTGAATAGCATCCTTCATTTTTCAAACCCACCTTAAATTAATCGCATTTAAGGGTTTTACAACAGTGCACTATGCAGTGTTCACACAAACTAATCCCCAGAACACCCACATCGTACCTGCACGTAGGCTGATCAGCATGCTAAACACATAAATGAAAATGCATTGATATTTATATTTCTCTGGAAGTACACAAAAACAGAACAGTTAACCTTTAGGTAATAAAAGCAAGACCCTGTAGCTGCAAGTGGATGTAATGAAGAGTATGGCCTCTATTTTGTACTGGACTCAATACAAAAGATTCTTACTGTCCCCTTTCAATTTCTTCACATGAATATTTAGTAAGTGTCCGCAGCTGTAGGGAGCACAGGTGGATACAAATCTTTACATAACACACAAATGAATGAAAGAGTAGCGCTACTGTCTCTGGGGCGTTCAGCATCAACATGGCCTCCGGGCGAAACTGGTGAAAGTGGCAGATAAGAAAAGTGCAGAGAAAGCAAGAAGTTGATGAAGGTTAAGTTTGATCTCTCTCTTTGAGCAGTCAGTTCCTTCAAAATGTACAGATAGTAATGGTATAAAGCCTTCTTTATCACATGTATGTTATTGAAACATTTGGAGATGAGTGCTTCCTAAAACGAATAATGGTTAGATTTAGAGTCACTTTATTGCAGCTCAGCCATAATAAAAAGAAACAATAAACCAATATACTATACTATAATTAAAAATGATAGATTCATAAGCTTCAACACATATTTTTTTTGCATTGACAGATATATTTATAAATAGATTTTTTTTCTCCAAAATGTCAGAAGTCCACGCAACACAACTACAGACAGTATACAGTAATGAGAAAGACTAGACTTCTATTAAAATACTTCAATATTATGCCTTTTAATATTATTTTTCTATCTCTGTTCCACCTGAATGGGATCATGATAATACCAAGACCTGCAGTGATTGATAGGTCTGGCCCACATAATGTCAAACCATTGGGTAACGTGTTCTGTAATTTTCCCAAAATATGCATAAAATGACTACACATATTGCTTTGTAGTTTTAGATTGTTAATAAAATAACAGCACATTTACTTTCTTCAGTCCAGCGAAGCGCCCTTTGCAAAACAATTTGATAGAAACACAGGGGCCTCTTCACAGACAGCTCACGATAAGGGGACGATTTAGAGACAAATGATCCTTATTATCATGCTGACACTTTACAGAGAGCACTTCTGAATGATTTTGAGGACTTGACGACGATTCATTTCTGTGCTATCCTATTACCTTTTTTCTATCTTCAATTGAATTCTTCTAATGGCACATTGAATACCGCTGAAAGAGCCTAAGTGTGCTGTGTAATGCCTTTAATGTTAAAATGGATCAACCAATTAGCCATTGTTTCTCAGTGGGCCATTCAAATCCACTAGAGTAAAATCAAAATGGAGTGTTTTAGAAAACACCATTGTTTTTAATTTATTTTTAAACCTGTACTCTTCTGTGAAGGGACAGATCATTACTCATCCTGGAAAAGGAGAAGGAAGTGAAGGGAAGAAGCTATATAAATATTAAGGTTGTAACTATACTTCATTAGATGTCACGTGTGAGTCCTCAAGACTGGGGTGTCTGCCGACTCTGACTTTGTAAAGAAAATAATAATTATATGACATGAGGAAGTCTCTTTAGATAGACACACGGGAGTTCCAAGTTGTGCTTTCAGCTTTGATTTGTAATGTCAAAAAGACAGAAATTGAGTTGATTTGAACCACTAACCTCAAAGCAGACAAATCAAATGGGGCCCAAAAGCTTTCATAATAGACAATTAGCATAGTCTGTGGAGCTGCCTGTTGTCCGAGCCCTTTGTTGGCTGTCTCCCTGCAGCCACAGAACTTCAGGACTTGGCATTTGAACATAGGCCCTAGAAGACACTGGCTAATTAGTTCCCGAGGAAAGAGCAATCCATCTTCCTTAGGAAGTGATGTGTCCGCTTCTCAAGCCGTGGTCAGTGAACTTTAAATTAGAATGTCTTAAGCTCAGGAGACACAACAGAAGCATAAACAATAAATAAACGATATAACAAACTTTGCCGGTTGTCCATAACAAATGTAATTTTTAGACTAAGCTGAATTTAATAGTAAGGCCAGTGTTTCTTCTACTGTATGTGTGAGGTATGTATTTTCCCTTTGAATGCTGTTCACTAGTGTATTTTTATAAACTCACAAAATGTAAGGCAATTATTGGATATGCTTACAAAGTGATAAATCTGTAATATGGATAATTCTGTGTATTTTGTGCAGCACGAATGCACTGTTAATTGCCTTCCGGCAATTGGGCAGCCTTTTACAGAGACGGTAAAGAATTTACTCACTGTTCTTTGAATAAATACAAATGCTTTTTGAAGTAATAACCAAAAATGTTGGGATTCACTTTCTAGTGCTAAAACCTCTTTTAGAAATTGGATCAAGTTTGGGCAATTATTAAGGTTAGGAGATTGGTAAATATGGTAATGTATTTATATAGTGCTTTTTTGTACCCTTCCCGGGCACCCAAACAGCTTTATATTATGTTTCCATTCCCCCCCATTCACACACATTCACACCTGGGGCTTCCATACTCAAGGCGCTCACCGACCACAACCAAACTTACCTCTACAATCACACACATTCATACACCAGTGGCACTGGACGCAAGGTGGGGGAAGTGTCTTGCACAAGGACACAACGACAGTATGAACTGCCAACCTTCCGGTTATTGGACACCCTTCTCTACCACCTGAGCCACTGCGCCACTATTTAGAAAACAGACGTTTGTAAGTAAGTAAGTATGTAAGAAGTTTGTTTTTTTACATTAAAACGTTGGCTGTTGTAAACATTTATCTCTATTACACAGTATCTTTCTATATCTCTAGCCTTGATGAACAATTCTCGTCTAAATATAACCATAAAAGTCAAGTTGTTAAATGTTGGTAAAGGTGCATTACTGTCAAATGGAGGCATCCGTGTAATGAGTGTGAGATCCCCAATAAAAAGAGTTGTGCATTACTTGTTTTTGTCTGAGATGAAAATAAAATGACGGTAGAAGACTGTCTTTCAATCACTCAAATGGTTTCTTAATGCAGTCAGCATCCATTAAGCAAATGACTTGACTGAATTTAAATGGTTAAGTAAAGAGGACAAAGTAACACTCGTTGCAAATATCTTTCTTTTTTTCTCCTAAATGTTCTCTTCTTTGTTGAAATGGCATGTTACAAGGTCTGAAAAGAAAACTAGAGAGGATTCAGCAGCTAATCTTAAAAATGAAATGCAACAGCAATGCTTAAATTCAACCTCAGAAAATGAACTTTCTGGGAAAAAATATAACATTTAATTATGATTCATTGTTTATTTTGTGTTGAGGAGGATGCCAGATGTTGTGACTATCCGCTAAATTAATTAAGATGACACTTGAAAAAATGTTGTAGAATGATCTGTACTTAATGAAAGAAATATGTTAAAGAAATGCAGTGCCTCCTAAGACAGTGTTATATATGAACTGATTTGCTGTTGTCTGTTTGAAAGATCTCTCAATAGGTAATCAGTGGAGTTGGATAGAAATTAGTGGCAGATGGCATGGACTCAAGGTTCAGTTGATCAGATGCTGGTAATGTCTGGGATATCTGGGATGCCTGCCATAACACAATTAACATTTGAGTCATGTGTTGTGCAGGGCCATGCGTCAATGTGGACGGTTCAAGAAAGAATTTATGTCTTTAAATGTTTTCATATTTAAGGGCAAATAGACAAAATTGCCAGCAGGCAAAAAAATCAGCTTCCTAATGAGCATCATACTGCATTTCAAAAATATATCAAAAGTTGGTTAAATGTATGTCCAAGAAGGTGAGATGTGAAGGCAATTTAATGAAGAAAATGAGTTTTACTAATTATAGTAATTCACTGCTCAGGAAGGGTTTTAATAGCTGCCAACTGAATGTGTTACGGAAAGGCAAGCCAGTGCATTTTGCCAACAATTCAAGTGCAGATTATACAGTGTCAGGTAGTTTACATGCAGCACCATTAGGTTACACTGACAAATTGTAAAGGAAATGACCTACTCTCATCCCTCACTGTTTGTTCAATGGCCTATCTAACTGATCCTGAATGGATGGCGGGTGCTCGGAGCAAAGCCATGATATGGTCGTAAGAGGAGGGCATGCAGACTCCCCACAGAAAGGCCATGGGAAGTGGTTTAATGGTTTAAACATGGATCCCAAAGAACTGAATTCCAGCTAAGAGGATGAAATTTAAGAGGAAAGTGTCCAGTAGGACTTTAGCATCTGAGGCTAGCAATGTCAGCATGACACCACACATACTGTGTTCTTCATGCTGGTCAACTCCACCAACTCTTTCTCACCAGGAGAGGTCTTACATTCCTGTAATGATGTATTATAGAACAGGCCTGTCTCTAGTAGCCTCTCCAATTCTGGGTTTCAGGGTGGTCAGCTTTATTTGACTTTTTTTCGTCCAAGGACTATAAACATTTCCTTTACAAAGTGTATTTTATTTATATATAATATTTGTGTGTATATATATCTGTGTTGCAAACAACCAGAGGCCTTTGTGAGGCAAAACAGGTCCACAGTTGTTTTTCAACCTGATCCTGGTCTTGTCCAATTTAGGTAGTCACTTCCTAATCTTTTGTGACGTTTGAGGCACACTGCAATATCTTCCCCACTGGAAGATTTCAGGGCTGTCCCCCATGCATAATCCAAGCAACTCAGCTTCTGACAGATATGTATTGTAATCTCCTTTGCAACATGAACAAGCCTCAAAAGCTGCAGGTCTAAAGACGGTAACAGAGAACTGACATAGAACATTTCAATGTAAAGGGTTTGTATTTGGGACAATTCACTACTTTGAAGGTGGTTTTCAAGCAAAGACAACATATAAAAGGCAGAACACAGCTCGTCCTTTAAGCTTTTGACTGGGATAGTGCACAGAACATATTTTGCAACTGACAAGGACATAACTACAGTCTCAACAGTGGTTCCTTCTAAAAATGTACATTTAATCATGAACTATTTGGGTTATGACTGTCTACTTTCTTGTAGTATTGCAGTATGTTGCAGTATTCTGCTGTATTAGTAATAGTAATTTAGTACTAATTGTAAAAAGCTTTTATATAACATGCATTATATAGAATCAGTTTAAAGGAGAAATACTGAAAATAGTTGGCTTTGTATCTTGCTTATTTAACAAACATCCAAAGGCCAAATATGAGGCAACAGTGGAAAACTGTGTTAAACGCCTCGCTCCAGTCTTTCATGGCGCTGAGTCATGACAGCCTTGGCCAGTTTCATGTCTGACAGCTCTGCTGAATACCTACTCCCAAGACTCCTGATCTGTTGTTAAACCGGGACTGGAATACTTGATCCTCCAACACCGAAGAAGACTCTGGCCATTCTTTCCCTCCTCTGAATGAAATGCTGTGGGATTTAGGAGTTTTAAGGCATAGATCAGATAATGCTCCAGTCTTCTGGTAGAAGATGAAGTTACATGTACACACTGCTGTCTGTATAAAATACCTTTAAACATGTTGTGCCATACTCCTGCGTGGTTTGTGAACTGATACCAAACAATTGAATCATCAATAAATGATCCTCTTTGCTCCTTCTAGTGCAAACTACACAATAATCTTATGTTGTATTGTATTTATGTCTAATTGCAGAAGATTTGGCCTGGTCTGCATGCTCTGTCCTTTTTCTCTAATATTCTATAAAAAGGCAGCAGAAAAATTGCTAAAGTGCACACAATTCACCTACATGCCTCAAAGTGAGTAACTGAATTAAATGCATTTGCTAAGTCAGGTTTTAATACAGTGAGGTTTGTCTTTCTGATTTTTCCCCATAGAGACCAAACATACTCCTTCTTTACAGTGCTCTGTCTGTCCGGTTTCCTTTTTTATATATATAAATCAGGGTTTTTGTCACTTTTTGTTACATGAGAATCATAGGTGAGTCATTTGAACTGATGACAAAACAGGTTTAATTAACAACAGTGATGGTTCATTTGTAAGAGACATTCGTCACAATAAGATGCTAAGTCAACCTCAGACATTATTTGAGCAGTCACTTGTGCTTTACTAGTGTTTGTGTTTCACTTCACTTAAGTGCTGCAAGGTGTTTATTAGGGCTTTAAAAAGTGCTTTTCTGTTTGAAGTCTGTCCTCCCATCATCCAGCGACATGCATGTAGAGGTAACCTGCCCATAGTGAATGTATCTGAATGTGAATGGCTGTCTGTCAATGAATTTCTATCAGTAGTAGTATCTTTTGAGTTTTTTGTGCCTTTTCGTCTTCATTGGCTTCCAGCAATAGTAGCTTGTCTGTGACATTCATGGGCTATTGCACAAACACTGTACTTGAACAAATGTAACTTACTCACTCTGTTAGTTAAAATATCTACTTTTATATTTAAATCTCATTTCAAATAACAAATGTGTAATTATGTTACTGTGAAATATATCTCTCAGTAGTCTCTAACACTGTGCTGACAGTGGTCTGATGGGCTGTACTTGTGTTTTGTCCAGCTTTGGCTTGTCAAACTCAAAGAGCTTGTTTTGCACTAAATGAAAGAAACAGTCCAGACAGTCATTTGTTCATTTTCACTGCTTTAATGCACTCAGTTGCAGTTCAACACATTTCCAAATACAAAAAGCATACAAACGGTTTGGTACTCAAGCCTAGTATGACTGTCCCAGCCTAGCCAAGCACAATTCAGGTTACCTCTTGTGTAATCACACTTTCTTAAAGCTGCATGCCCATTTGAATGAAAGACATATTGATTATCAACACTGGATCAAAACTACAAGGGGATGTATTTTACACAGTGTAGCCACACGGTGCTGCAGATTCAAGCTTTTATATTGGTCATTTGAATTTTGGATTTTTTGAAAATTGATTTGTCTATGGCTAGAAATTATTTCTTCAACGAACAAATCTGTGCCCCCACAATGTAGTACAATACACTGTAATGGTAATTCTAAAAGTCAAATTTGAACAGCAAAGTCTTCACAGTCATGGTAATTCCACATTGAATTGACTCACAACACAAGGATAAGACTTCCACAAAACATATCTAATTCACTGTTAACTACTGCTTTAGTGCCATAGTGGTTGGTGAGTCACTAGCGCAGCTTTAAAGTGCTGGCTCAATAAAGGAAAAAATATAGAGCGAGAAATTACCCCCCAAGACAACCCCAATGATATGCACTACACTGTAAAAAAAAATCCTAATTTTACAGAAAATAACTGTAAATTTTTTAGAGTATTTTTCTGTTATTTTTAATTACATTCAAAACACTGTAAAATTACAAACAATATCTGTAAATTAATGAATTGTCTGTTAATTTAAGGATTATATCAGTAATGTCAAATTACAGTAATGTTTATTTTTTATACAGTACAATTACTGTATTATTTATACAGTATTTTTCTGTTTTCTTAAATTACGTATAAAGTAGTGTAAAATTACAATAATAAAGTGTAATTAAATGTGTAGCTCATTATATTAAAGGTTTATATCCATACTAATAATCTAACATATTTCCTTGTTATTTTAAAGTAAATATTTTTTTATACAGTACAATTACTGTATTATTTATACAGTGTTTTTCTGTTTTCTTAAATTACATATTAAGTTGTGTAAAATTACAATAATATATCCATACTAATAATCTTACATATTTCCTTGTTATTTTAAAGTAAATATTTTTTATACAGTACAATTACCATATTATTTATACAGTATTTTTCTGTTTTCTTAAATTACATACAAAGTTGTGTAAAATTAGAATAAAAATGTGTAGCTCATTATATTAAAGATTTATATCCAGTTTAGATTAAGACAGGATTAGACCTTAGTTTAATTAGGGCATGCGATTAGCTTTTAAAAATGTGCCTTAGATAAAAAAAAATACATTATGTGTGCATCTTGAGACTAAACAATGGCACTGACATATTTTAAGACATGTCAGTGCAAGTTGCTTTCAGGTAAAACAGCTCAAACATGCATTTTAGTCTGAGACTACAGGCTTAATGATTGGTTATTCTGAGTGTGATCCAGGAATCTGGCCAATAACAACTATGCGCGCCTTTACAGTTCAAATTTGAATACGTCAGTTGGAGTGAGTGAGTGAGTGAGTGAGTGAGTGAGTGAGTGAGTGAGTTTGGGCGGGTGCTGCTGCTCGGGATATTCAGTATTAACTTACTTCTGTTCTGTGGCTTTTTATATTGTTTAAACATGGATTGGTTTACATCGGACTGCTACATTTTTATTTTGAGCGAGTTGCAGGATGTAAATGAAGAACAAACACGGAAGATGGAAAACAATTTTTTTTAACAACGCCTAAAGGACATAATGCAATCTGTGGAAGGTAACGTTAAATAACTTTTTATTTTATAAAAAAAATCTGCTAGCGTTACATCAAAATATAGTGTGTTAAGTTGATAATCTAAACGCGATTACATATTTCAATGTAGTATGCTAATGTGTTGTTTGCATGTGTAAATATTGTCAGCTAACAGTTATTTAGATTAGCATAGGAGCTTTACAATGAGTGAAATGAGAACATTGTCTTTTTAGACAGAGAGGAACTCGAACCATAACGTTACTCCTTGACTCTAGAAGAATCTGCAAACTAGGTTTTTGAATCTACTGTTGATGGCGGGATATAAGCCCATATAGTGACTATAGCATGTGTGTGACTCGCGCTAGCCTAGCCGGTGCTAGGCTAGCGCGAGTCAATAGATCCCTGTAGCCTGCCATTAAAACAGTTTTACCCACTCCACAGTACACCAAAAGCAAATCGATTATAACGCCAGACTACCGATGTAAATGTCTGTTGAGAGAATAATGTTAGAACTCAAACTACACTTGCATCTCAATGTTTGCATTACATTTACTGGAACTAGTTTCTCAGCAGCGGCGGAATTATACTTTGCTCCGGTTAGTACTGCGCCGGAAAGTAAACAGAACAGAAGCGCACTACAGTCGGGACGGTAGGTTGCCTAGGTAACTTAATATCACTCCTCCGCTGCTGTAGACTGTGCTAATAAATACAGGGAACAAAGTCTAACTATTACAATGTGATGCAAGGTTACACTGGCCCTCCAGGAGTTTGGCACATTCTCCCAAATAATTTACTCACCCTCATGTTATTCCAAACATTTATGCATTTTGATTGCCAACATTCTTCAAAAATATCTATTTTTAATGCTTGACAAAATAGAAATTTCAGGTTTGAAAAGACATGATGGTGAGTAAATGATGACAGAATATACATTTTTGGGTGAACTATCTCCAGTACTTTAATAATCGCACTCAAGGAGATTAGACCTTCTTTTTTTTTAACGCATAATCATCATCAATCCTTTATTGAGAAAAATTGAGAGAAATAATCCATTGTTGTTGTGAATCTACATGTTCCTTCTTTTGGTGATGCACATTTTTTGTCACATCAGACACAAGTTTTAGATACCAGACAAAACAGAAGACAAACAGACAATTTAAATACAATTTATTAAGCTTGTTTAAAAGGAAACAAAAATAATTTAAATCATCCTTTTTAAGAGAATCATAGTGTGTTTTTTTTTTCCTCCCAGATGCACCAAGGATCCAGTTGATTACTGGCCGTTTGCAGGATTGCTGTGACGCTGCTGAGTCTTGAACGCGGATTGACAACAGACCCGGAAGAGAATACAATGCTGAATAACGTTTATTTTGGACAAAACTTTATTTTCGATGCTTCAAAAAATTCTAACTAACCCACTGATGTCACATGGACTACTTTGATGATGTCTTTATTACCTTTCTGGACATGGACAGTATACCGTACATACATTTTCAATGGAGGGACAGAAAACTCTCGGACTAAATCTAAAATATCTTAAACTGTGTTCCAAAGATGAACGGAGGTCTTGTGGGCTTGGAACGACATGAGGGTGAGTCATTAATGACATAATTTTCATTTTTGGGTGAACTAACCCTTTAATGTTTAGAATCAATAGTGGTGTGAAATCTTGTATGTATTAGTTTTGTGTAGAGTATGTTTAGAAAATTTCACTTTAATCCTAACGTTTGAGAATTTGATAACTGTTCTATAACTACTAGTTAAAACGTTGTATTTAATTTAAGATATATACTGTAATTTATCAACTGAATCATTCCATTTAATTTAGATTATATGTTTACGGAAATGATTTAAATCCGTTTTATACAGTTTTTTTTTTTTTTACAGACTTATTTTGTCTTCCAAAATAAAACTGTTAATGTACAACCTTGAGCACGTCTTGACAAGTTATTGAATGTGTTTGATCGTTATAATTTAGCAAAGGTCTGTTAAATAACAGTGTTTGTCATTAGAACCTTTAGTGCTGTCACTTTATTGAAGGTGATTGATTGTAATAATTTAGGAAATACCTGTAAAATAACAGTGTTTTCCCATAAAACTATTAGCGCATCACTTTATTGAAGGTGTTTGACTGTAATAATTTAGGAAATACCTGTAAAATAACAGTGTTTTCCCATAAAACTATTAGCGCATCACTTTATTGAAGGTGTTTGACTGTAATAATTTAGGAAATACCTGTAAAATAACAGTGTTTTCCCATAAAACTATTAGTGCATCACTTTATTGAAGGTGTTTGACTGTAATAATTTAGGAAATACCTGTAAAATAACAGTGTTTTTCCATAAAACTATTAGTGCATCACTTTATTGAAGGTGTTTGACTGTAATAATTTAGGAAATACCTGTAAAATAACAGTGTTTTCCCATAAAACTATTAGTGCATCACTTTATTGAAGGTGTTTGACTGTAATAATTTAGGAAATACCTGTAAAATAACAGTGTTTTCCCATAAAACTATTAGCGCATCACTTTATTGAAGGTGTTTGACTGTAATAATTTAGGAAATACCTGTAAAATAACAGTGTTTTCCCATAAAACTATTAGCGCATCACTTTATTGAAGGTGTTTGACTGTAATAATTTAGGAAATACCTGTAAAATAACAGTGTTTTCCCATAAAACTATTAGTGCATCACTTTTATTGAAGGTGTTTGGTCATTACAATCTAGGAAAAATCCATAAAATAACAGTTTTACACTGTAAAAAAAAACCTCGTAAAAAAACGGTCAAATGACTGGCAGCTACGGCTGCCAAACAAAAACCGTAAAATTAAAGTATTTGCACTTTATTGGATTTAAGATATTTTACTTTAATTTTACGGTTTTTGTTTGGCAGCCGTAGCTGCCAGTCATTTGACCGTTTTTTTACAGTTTTTTTTTTTACAGTGTAGGGTCACCTGGACTTAAGTTACCTTTCTTCTTCAAACGACACTAAAAAAAGTATTGCAGTGGCAGAGACTTGAGTTGGAAAAAGAAAAAGAGTGTGAAGAAAGTTGAGCCATAGCAGGCAGAGACTAATGTTGTGAGGATTTGTTTTCATTGTCTGTGACTATATATAAGTTAAATTAATCTTAATCCCAATTTATACAAAATATTTTGAGAAATGGCCATTTCATGTCAATGTTTTCTTAACATTTATATGTGTCTAAGCTTAGTATATGTCTATATGTCTTTTTACATATATTGTATACAATATGTTCTGTCACTGAGTTCATTGTAGCCTAAAGTAATGTCTTTGCATCTGTTTGTTGGTTTATTGTTTTTACAGGGCTTGCTGAACTTAGTTTGAACTTGATTTGCATAAAACATGCAATTAGACAAGGTGCTGCTAAGCAAACTAATGTGCTCTTAAATTGAGAACACAACTGTGTCCATCCATTATCCATGAAGTAGACATTGACCAAAATGAACCACCAATGGCTCATCAGCATTTTGCAATAGTGTGCCCTCAAAAACTAACATTCATCCCACATCACAGACATCCAGTCACTAAAACAGGTACTTAATGATAGCTGCAAAGATAAGTGGAATAAGAGGAGACTGAGTAATTCCCACTGAGATGAAGTCAGTTCATCTTCATGTCAGATTATCACTTTCTAGTCATTCCTCACTCCCTAAATAAAAAGGTAAAAATCAGTTTAGGTGTTATTGATTTGTGCCTATGGTACATTGAGGCAGGTAAAGCGAGCACATAAAAACAGTGGGCGGTCATTCACAAGACAGAAGAGACCGTCTTGATTGTGGATTGTGGATATGCCATATGGACAGCAACATGTTCAGCTCTGTTGCCCCAATAAATTGTTGTTGACACTGACATAGAGATCTGCAGACCTTAACCAGGGTAGCTTAGAATAGAGTGTGAGTAGAGTGTGAATGTCTCTGTGGTAAGATGAGCAATTATAATTCAATTGTATATTCATGACACAATTCTTTGTTGCACGATTCGTTTTAACTTCATTAGATTCCCTGTCCATTCTCCACTGCTCCGTGTCTGGATTGTCTCATAATAAAGAGACTGCATGGGCCACCAAATTATCTGCCTCCTCAAGAGAAGCTTTCCTGGAGTTTGTCTCTAGCTAAAGGCCTTACTGGGCAACTGCAGCAAAGATCAATACATGGTTTACAGCTTTGATATATTGAGTCGGCTTTGCTGAAAATAGAAACCAATGGCTTTATTCAATTGAATACATCTTAGAAGAAAGGATTTGGCATGCTGGTGGAGGACATGTTGAATAACATTGGACTGGTCGGACATTTAAAGAAGATTCCCTGATTTAAGTTAGACATCTATGGTGTAAGATCACTTTCAAAAAGATGTATGCACAACTTTAAGCATTCGTATTCGTATTATAGCATTCGTATTCGTATTTTTAAATATTTGTGCGTAAATTAACTTGACTGTAAACATTTACGAGTACAACTCTGCTTTCTACGACTACGAATTCTTCACTACGACTACGAATTCAAGTTTACGGTACAGTAAAAACTGTTGAAATGACGTCACTGCCGCCCCAGGGCAGGTAATCGAACTCGAATCCATCTAACGCGCATGCGTCAAAGGTCACAGGTAAAAGATGGCTAACAACAGACCTGAGGCTGCTAGTCTAGGCTCAGCATCACAGGTAAATTAAATAACGTGTTTATTCAACATTTTTATACGAGTTTACTATTTTTATTGCACTTTATAATGATATACATTCCTTCAACTCATAGACGTTATTGCTTTTGCTAGTGCTAGACGACGTTAGCGTTGATGAAGTGCTCTGTGTGAAAGTAACTTTATAGTTAGTGATGTTAGAACCTGTTTCGCCGATTGACACTGCATGAACTGTAATAAACTTAACTGCTATCATATGTTTAGCAATGTCGATCAGAGCAGTAATGACAATTGAGCCAGAGGAAGTAACGTTAATTGCTTTAGCTTGCGAAATAATGATAAAGTTAACTTAGCTACGTCTATTTGTTTGCAAACATACTTCAGTTGTAATGTCTTGAATGTTTAGCCTAACGTTACATAATGTAGAATTGGTACGGCTAAGTCAATGGTACCATGTATTGCATCTAATATGTATTTTGGCATTTACAGGGACCACTGGCTACTCGGTTACTGCAGCATCTGGGATCAAAGATCTGACACGTTACGTCAACCACACTTTAATTTGGACTACTACCAGTACGTTGTAAATCAGGAAGCCTTTATTCTGACATTTGCATCCCAGCTGAAATTGTGGAGTGTCTTTTATTCCTTCAAAGAAGAGTCCCTGTGTTTTTATTAGAGAAGGAGTGTTGTATCGTCAGGACATACTTCGTACAGCGGCCTTTGTAATGACTGCACGTGGACACTATTGACTGTTGATAGACTGTATATGGGTCCGTCCATATTATTATTATTATTATAAAAAAATTTATTTTGAATCCAAAACGTATAATGAAAAAAACAAATTCAAATAACTGTCTGATTTTGTTTTTTGCAAATTCATTATTTTTTTTTTGTTTCTCCATTGAATTAAGACATTAAGTAAAACAAGACAGTTGGGTAAGATGACCCGAAAGTAAAAGTAAATATATCAAAATAAAGGACAAGAGTAGTTAATTACATGCAGTTAAATATTGTGCATTTATCAATGTGCACAGCAAAAGTCACATTTAATGAACAAATTTTTGATGCATTACATTTGGTAATATATATTCACCTAAGTCATTATTGTGTGTGCAGTAGGCAATGAGAGTATATTTAAACGTTTGCAGATTCACTATATGAAACTCTGTTGTCTGTATAGATACTGTATCTGGAACCAGCAACAAATAACTGCTCAAACACCGCCCTTTCATTTTTCCTCAAAACAGTGGAAAACTTTGGCTGGCCTTCCAGGTAATTAGTGATATCTTGTGCTACTGTTTCTATGCTCTCGTCAATCATTTCAGTAATGTTCAATGTAATATTTTGTTGTAATAAATAATAATTATAACCAAGCATTTCCCCTATTCATTTTCCAGGGTCAGGGGCGATGAAGGTGTTGAAAATGTCGCAATTGCTGAAACCATGTTCAGTGTTACAGGAACTAGAGGAAGAGGAAGCTTCATCTCTGGGTGAATTGTACACAACCAAAGGTTAAAATGATGATTTACAAAATGTACAGTATATTCATAGTGACAGTGTTAAATCATTGTCGGAAAGTATTTAAGTAAGACTATGTGACTGATTACTTTTGAGTTGAGTAAGGCCTGTTATTTCTTATTTAGGATTGAACGCCTATGGATAGATGTCTGGAACTCTGTCACTCATCTGTACTATGAAGTTCTTCAGTCTAGAAGAAGATGGCCTGTTGGATTTTTCAGATGCTGTCCATCTGTTTTGTGCCCTTTTATGTGTTCCTTCCGTGTCTGGCAAAGGCCCTTCACACATTCACAGAAGGCTGGGACAACCATCCCTTACGATCTAAAGGTGGACTCACCCCTAACCAACTCTGAGTTATAGGTCACATGCAGAACCCTTGTGACGCAGATGGAGATTTGCAGGTTTGTTGAAGCTATCTCTCAAAGTGCAGTTAAAAAATGCAATTCAAATGTTTTCAACTTGAAAGTGTCAATTTAGACTTATATAAAAAGCTGAAATAAAAAAAAAATGGTGTCAATAACTCTGGAAGAAAGTTATTGAATAAAAATATATAAGTATGTAAGAGTAGTCTGTAGTGTGTTGCTTCACTTAAGCGTACAATTAGACAGTCAACTGAACTTAATTTTCATTTTCTTTAGTCACTGCACTAGGCCTTTGTACATCAATGTGTGCTTGACAGTGTTTTCAAATAGTTCTAAATGTTGTTTCATACAAAATAACACTATTTTCAGAACATGGAGCTGTTTGATGGTGTGCCTGAAGAACCTTATGAAGTTGAAGTCCCAGAAATTGAGTGCCCGCTGACTCCAGCTAGTATGGAAACTGTACAGTCCATAATCGATCCCTGCATCGTCAGAATCATTTGGCAGAGACATTTATATATCAATGGTTCAGTGCATTAAAAGTCTATGTGACACAAAGAAACACCGAAGATATAAGCAGTCCTTACAAAAGATTTAATGGAATGAAGTTGAACATTTGCAAAAAGACTACCAGTTACAAAAGGCTTGCTGTGACATTCCTTCATTTTATCATTGCTTTTGGTTTTAAAGTGAACCATTAATAACAGCAAAACAATGGTTTTGTAACAATTAATATTATTCACAGAAACAAGAAAATGTCAAAATGACAATAAAACAATTCAATGCCTATTTTGACTTATGCGGTTACTTGTTAGTTTTGCCTTGGAGTGAGTTGTTATACCCTGTCAAAGGTTTGCTCATGGCATATGGCTAATGTCATAATGTTTTTGAATTTACTGAATATTTTCAGGTGGACTGCAGGCGCTGACAATAGGAAAGAGCTGCGTGGATCATTCTTTGAAGGAATAAAAGACACTCCACAATTTCAGCTGGGATGCAAATGTCAGAATAAAGGCTTCCTGATGTACAACGTACTGGTAGTAGTCCAAATTAAAGTGTGGTTGACGTAACGTGTCAGATCTTTGATCCCAGATGCTGCAGTAACCGAGTAGCCAGTGGTCCCTGTAAATGCCAAAATACATATTAGATGTAATACATGGTACCATTGACTTAGCCGTACCAATTCTACATTATGTAACGTTAGGCTAAACATTCAAGACATTACAACTGAAGTATGTTTGCAAACAAATAGGCGTAGCTAAGTTAACGTTATCATTATTTCGCAAGCTAAAGCAATTAACGTTACTTCCTCTGGCTCAATTGTCATTACTGCTCTGATCGACATTGCTAAACATATGATAGCAGTTAAGTTTATTGTAGTTCATGCAGTGTCAATCGACGAAACAGGTTCTAACATCACTAACTATAAAGTTACTTTCACACAGAGCACTTCATCAACGCTAACGTCGTCTAGCACTAGCAAAAGCAATAACGTCTATGAGTTGCAGGAATGTATATCATTATAAAGTGCAATAAAAATAGTAAACTCGTATAAAAATGTTGAATAAACACGTTATTTAATTTACCTGTGATGCTGAGCCTAGACTAGCAGCCTCAGGTCTGTTGTTAGCCATCTTTTACCTGTGACCTTTGACGCATGCGCGTTAGATGGATTCGAGGTTCGATTACCTGCCCTGGGATGGCAGTGACGTCATTTCAACAGTTTTTTTACTCGTACCCGTAAACTTGAATTCGTAGTCGTAGTGAAGAATTAGAGTCGAGAAAGCAGAGTTGTACTCGTAAATGTTTACAGTCAAGTTAATTTACGCACAAATATTTAAAAATACGAATACGAATGCTATAATACGAATACGAATGCTTAAAGTTGTGCATACGAATGCTAAAATACGAATACGAATGCTTAAAGTTGTGCATACATCTTTTTGAAAGTGATCTTACACCATAGACGTCTACATTGTGGATTTGATGTTAATGTTCATGATTGACCTGCACGTGAGATTTATGCAAATGAAATTTACAGTGCAAACAGAAGATCTGACATGGCTCGATTAAATTTGAAATAAATGTTGCAGTTTCATCTTATCTTTACATCACACCTGTATAAATGGCCGCAGGGCTGCACAATATCAAGCAAACATGCTAGAACTAAGAGGATGTCCGAGGCACTCTGATTTGTTTTTAGTTTTTATTGTATACACCTTATATTTTTATTATTATTATTATTATTATTATTATTATTATTATTATTATTATATGTTTTTTACTTTTTGGATGTGTCCGTTTTGTGTGGTTGTGTGCATTTTTTTGATGGGTTAACAGCAGTTTAGTTTTAAATTTACTTTCCCATTATGGGATTGGGGTCATGTGACCCACTTGAGTGCTTATAATGTTCACACACCTTTCCTGTTCACTGCCCTGATCAAGACTCATCAAATGAGAGTGCCTTGGACATCCTCTTCTTTATGTGCGTTTGCTGTTATGGACCTTTTCGTCCTTGAAGAGCACCTGTAACTTCAACCCAATATCTTCTCTTCATGCTATAACTTTGTTGAATATTGCAATAATGATATGGCCTGCAATTTTTAAAGGCTGGTGTGCACAGTGGCACAGAGGTTAGCGCTCCTGCCTAACAGCAATAACATCCTCAGCCAACTCCGGCCTTTCTGTGAGAAGTCTGCATTTCCTCCACTTGGGTTCTCTCCGGGTACTCCAGATAGGCTCCAGTCACCTGCCACCCAAAACGGGACCAAGTGGAAAGAAAATGAATTAATGAATGTTTAGATACTCACCTTTGCTTAGAAAAACTTAAATCACATTCTAAGATACTAAAAAGCCAAGTCTCTGGACGCCCACTGATCACAGTGTGGATGCCAAGTTTTATGTTTGATCGCAGTACAGTCAGTTTGATTTATGACTTTGATTAAGCATTTCTTTAAACATACAAGGTGTGAATATTGGCCACATCAAAACACTGTGGAAATGTACTTAATAAAACTGACAAACTCAAAGATCTTCCTAGTGTTTATGTGAAAGGAAATAAACAATGTAACAGAACTAAAACAATTAAGTGTTCTGTTGGTCCAAAGTCCTGTGGTTAAAATGCACATCGAGAAAATATGCCGTTTCGTAAAATACAACATTTTCTCTTTTAAACACATTATAAACAGTCTCACAGATAAAGAATCATTTATGTATTGAAATGCCACTGAGATTACAGATCTCTTTTGCAGGGGAGTCCTGGCCCCACGTGTGAAGCTATCAAAAAATGGAACCAGCTCAAGTCTGAAGTTGTCTGCAGTGTGTTTTTTTCTCTGGACTTAATAATCAACTTTCCCATCTGCTTTAGAGATTACATTGTATTTACCGGCTTTGTCTTATTATCAGTACAATTGTCTATTTTTGACTTGATTATATTTTATTTGTGCTTTCAATCAAACAACTGAATTTCAACAGAATTTACATATATTATTAAAACCCTATTGAAGCTAAAAACAAAATTATACAAGCACATACAAACTAACAAACAAAAACAACAAAAGACAACAGATATTTAAGTTATAAAATATATAAAATAGTTTATGTTTAAATGATTTCATCTCGCTGCTGTTGGCAGAGTGGACTGGAGACAGTCGCAGTTGTCTTTGTGAGTTTTCTGCTCTTGATTTAGGAAACAGTTCATGCAGTGGATGTGAACTGTGCTGCATTTCTGCAACTATCTGTTCCCTTCTGCTTTGGAGAGAATGAACTGTGCAGAGATGTCGTGCATCACTTGTGTATGTGTATCGCCTACAATTTTGAAAAAAAAATATATATAAAGAAAGAGGTTTCTGCTGTGTTTAAAACATTGACTATTGTTGTGTGTATTTTAATTATGAACTGATTCTGATTTTGGTGTTTTGCTATGTTTTTATTGTCGGGCTCATTGCAAATGAAAATGAGCTAAACCTGGTACAAAGCATTTCTTGTACATTGTCCCCAGAAAATAAAGAAGTGAACTAAAGTTATTGCAGTTGAATGAGTTCTTTGCCAAATTGATGCTGCAATTGCTGACTTTGCAATAATGTTAAATAATAATAATATTCACATTTACAAATTCCATTTACATAACCATATTCCCAATATTCACTTACATATAAGCAGGTCGGTGGAGGTGAGCAAAATCATTTGAGCCTTTTTATAAATCATTCAAAACATTTTTGCAAACAAATAAATTCTAAAGAAATGGATTGGCTTAACGGTCAGGATAAGAGGGGTCTGGAATCTGGACCAAGGGTGGGATTAAGAAAACTGGGAAATAAAAGAGCGCGTGATCAGAAATGACTGTGTGTGCGCGTGGAGGGCGGGAGGAGACACACACAGGCAGAGAGAGAGAGGGGGACAGAGCCGAGCGATCCATCCAAACCTCTCTGTTTCACTGGAGCCCTTCACTGCTACGCGGCTCTGCGCAGCATCCCGTTGTTCAGCTAAAGGGGAAACATCACACATCAAGTCGTTTATATGAGTCTGAATCTCGAGCATAGTCTGCCTGAAAGCGCATTTCATAGACAACTTCGAGCGATTTCTCCCACTTCGACTTGAGCTGCATCATGAATACTTTTGGGGCACCTTTGAATCGCGTACCTCTGGAATGGTGGGGATTACACAGCCGACACCCGAGGAACATGTAAACGCACATGGAGTTTGGGATTTATTCCGAAATATGGGAAAGATGACCGCCTTCTCGTTGTGCTTGCTCTTGTTCGCGGATCTACTGGATTTAGCCGTGGGTAAGTGTGACTTTCCTCAACAACAAGACGCATCATTTAGGGGACACTATAATGTTGACTGCTATTAGAAAAATGTTATTTTAATCATCTTTTGGAATAATAATCTTTTAGTTTTTAAGTTTAAATCTTGAAACAGGTCTTCTGAAGTAGATGTTTTGAAATACACTTCTTGCCTCTGACTTGACTGTGGGTCCAGTTTCAAGGGTTATAATTTTTCTTATAGCATTTAGAACACTGTACATTGTTGTGTCCCATAGGACACGCTGCTCTGTTGCGTAAGAAACATATGTGCCTTTCTCTTTATGGTATATGGCATGCGACAGTTTAAAACAACATGTTCTGAATGTATGTGATTGGTAGCAGCACCACTAACTACAGAACTTCCTGACGTATAGCTAACATTGTCACACTGCCACTGTATATAAACTGTGTTATCCTAAAAATAAAGCTTTGAGAGAGAGAACTGACTGAACCACGAAACCGGCGTGTTGCCTCTTTTCTCTCTCCCTCTGATCAGAGCCTTTGTGGCATGCTTTATCGCCAGTAACCCGTCAGATTCTTTACAGACAATATTCTGAATATATCCTTGGTCAGCTTGAGAAAAAAAAACGTTCCGTGCGCTTTGATCCATGCGTAGAGAATCAAATGTGTTAATAGAACAGCCGGATGGAGGCGATCGGTGCCATGCCAGTCTTATGCCAACTTTCCCCTCCACGCCAAGCAAGTGGTTGTGGAGCAAATGTGAATAATGGTGGGTTTTTCAGTTCGCGTCTTGCGCTGCATTCTCTCAAAGACGCACGACTGCGCTTAGCAGGCCTGTAATGTTATTGAAGTCTGTTTTATCACGACCAATTTGCATGACAGCAGCTACTTCTGACTGAAGTGGATACCCAAGGGTTCGCAATCGTGCTTGTATTTTAACCGATACGAGCGCATAGGTTCCATGTGATTTGTGATTGTCTTTACTCGTAAACATGGTCTATTTGGCACAAGGGTGGGACAGTGTATCATGGATGCAAAAAACAAACAAAAAAAACAAAACAAAACATATATATTTCTATGAGATACAAAGCACTGCGCACCGTGGGCTGATTTGGTTTGGATTTGGGGATGCAGTATGGATGAGACTGATGTCACTTGCAAACAGTGGTAATGATGCACTCTCTTGGTGCATGGCATATGTTTCCTGTGACTCATGGAGGAATTCCGTTTGCCACATGGTGTCTCGTGCATCATTATGTGACATGGACAGAGGCTAAGGAGATGGAGAGTTGCAGGTGGTGCTAGAGTTGGGCTTGTAGGGTCTGAACTGGAAAGTTTACTCATGGCTACAACACCACTTTGCTGTGTCTTACAAATGGAGTGTTGGCTGAGGATTTTGTTGTTTCTGACCTTCCCTGACTTATATAGGAAATCATTATGTCTGTGGAGTTTAGCATAATGTTTAATGATAAAATGTCTGGGTTGATCTGAGTGCTTCAAAGCAGTGTAGGTCTGAATTTGACTGTTTAATTCTTTCTCCTGATGATGGGTCAGTTTCTTTCCACACATTCAGGGGCCTGTAGAAATGACTACCAATATTTAGACTGGGGAATGTATGAGCAATAGATGTCAAATCCATTAATGTAATATATTAGTAACAGTATTGTAGTATTACTTTAGAACTTACAACAACTTCATTTCTAGGCACTGAAGGCCTTCTCAGCTTACTGCACTGCACTTTTTTTTTTTTTTTTAAAGAATGACACTGTAAATTGTTTTCACAACCACCCATTATATTGTATCATGTGTTGTAGCTGAGCAAGTGTGAGATTTTGCATTGATCGCAGAGTCAACAAACTGTGAAAGGCAGAATTTAAACGATCATTTGTGTTTGAGTTGGAGTGACCTGCCCACACACATATCTGGTTGACAACTGTTCAATAGATTTTTTCCTTAATTGTCAAACACAGAGCAGAATATTTGACAGATACTAATGTCTTTTGTCTTCTGTGGATCTATAGCTCCTCCATATACTGTATTTGTTTCTTTTTTTACAAGACAAGGTCTCACTGCACCGGTGCCTTGGATTATATTCCCAAAAGAAGCAGCTTGTGGTCAGTGATCCCATTTCATCTCTATCTGATGTAATGGAATTTTTATTTCCCTTCAACATTTCACACATAGAATAAAAATGAAACATTATGATAAATAAAACCTGGCCCTCCTAGTCAGTACTCGTGGTCACTGCTTATCTAGAACGTACTTATCCCACATGTGTTCTGCAGTTCTCTCTGACATTAAGACATTGAAACACGTACTGAAGCAGTATAATGACCTGCATCTTCATCAGACAATCACCGACCATTGTCTCCTTTCATTTTTAAATCTAAATCCACTGTGTTGTGTTTACACTAAAGTATATTCAATCCGTGAACATGTTTTTATTCGGCTCATATGTTGAACTGTGTGCTTTTTTTGAAGATGACTTTCTTGTACAGTGTGTGTCCGCCCCCTCAGCCATTGCAACAAGTATTTATTCTGAAAAGAATGCTCAGTCTTAAATAAAGACTTGTGTGTACGTATGTGTATGTGTATGACTGAAAAACATTTACATTTGTGTTGACCAAATGCCAAATGATCAAACTTGTGGTTCACAAAGGCTTGGGGACAGCACCTTAACTTCTCTTTTTATCACTTAAGTATTTTGGGTCGAAGACTTTAATGTAAAATCCATCTTTATTGAGTCATTTTTATTTTTATTCTAAGACATTTGCTTTTAGCCTCCAGTAACCTATTTTTTTGGGGGGGAAAAAGTATCCATCAGGTCACAAGTTCGCTTTAGAAATTTCACATAAAATGACATGTTGTAAGGATAAAAGGCTGAACACCATGAAACATGCAGAGCTTAAGACATTTCCTTCAGATTTTAAAAACGTGTGATAAGGGTCTTCAAAGGCTGAATTGAAAGGATACTGTATCAAATGGCTGCTTTTTGAAAAGAAATTTCCATTAAGACAGTCAGTTTGATATTTTTAGTCATATCCTTAAATCCACTCTTACCTAATAGAAATCAAAGTATCTCTAATGCTGTATCTCATTTCTCTTTCACTTTATAGTGTGGGCTATAAATGAATAAAATGTCTCTCACAGACATATTAGATGTGTCCTTCCGCATAATTCTCACGAGAAGCACATTATGTTTTTCTTCAAGCTCCATAAGACACTGTTGCTTATTGTCACAACGGTCTTTTCATTGCAACATGGCAATCAGTTGTAAAACTTTACTCATATATTCATGCAGAGGATACTGTTCCAAGATGTGGTAAAAGAGTAATACACTGAAGTACAGTGTTCTGATTCGATGTGAAAAGACTTGGTGAGTGATTTAGCCCCAGCTTTCATGGAGTTTTTGTTAAAGAGCAAATATACTCAGGTCAGTGGAAAGCGATTCTAAACACTTATATAGTGTTTGTGTATGTACTGCTTGCACATCAGAGCAATGTTGACAGATTTAACCAGTGCTGAATCTCTGCTCGATCTAATGGTTTCATCTGTGCCATGGCTTCTGCTCCTGATTGCTGCTCTCGACTCACAGGAACCGAGAAGATATATCGGCTTGAAAGTGGAATATGGTAATGCCACAGTATAACAATCAGCGTGTTTTTTTTTTATCTGACAGTACTGCAGCTTTGCACAGTTATATAAAGTGATTATGCAAAGATTAGAGGCAGTCTTATTGTTTGTTCATGATTGTTTGTTTGGTCAGTCATTGTGACTGACTGTGAGTACTGTTTTCCTTACAGGCTGTATTAAGTGTTTATTTTCTCAATTCTTAGAATTAGGGGGAATTTAAGGCAATGACAAATTTTTCTTACCCTTCACAACTTTTGCTTGTTTACTTAGTTATCCGTAACATTTTTATACACACAATAACATCATGAAATGTTTGTTTGTACAGTACATGCTCATAATGTTCACAGATTCACAGACTTGGAAGACAGGAGAGCTGAACCTGATGTTGTGATCTTTATGGTAGCTCTGACAAAATGTATCTAATCTGCTTCTGTGTTGTGGCTCTTTTGTTTATGTTAGTCATTCCTTCAATGCCTGAATGTTGCCTGATAACATTAACTAACCAGCTTTTATTACAAGACATTTTTACAAAACGACTTGCAACTTAAGTTTCCATCCTCAGCAATAGGTTTTTTTGTTTTGTAAGACAACAATTTTACTGTGTCAGCAAAATAACTCTGTATCTTTAAAGACACGTATAAGTCAGATTCCTCATTATATCATTTACCACTGAAACAAAAAGACTTTTGCTGTAAATTTGAATGAGATTGTCTGAGTAGAATTTAATTAAAAATGCTGCTTTAAATGCTTGACCTTATGTATAACCTGAAAAGTAGTCTGTATGCTTTTTGGCGCTTTTGTGAATCATTTCTGCTTTGTACTGTAAAACACTGATTGTAGACTTGTGCAGCTGCATATGGCACCTTTTGTGCTCACCTAAAGTACATAATTTTTGTAATGATGACCTGATCTTTTATAACATCAGGTCAGCATTACAAAATTTCATGTTATAAAAGAGTAACATTGAAACTTGAAACAGGTTGGTGACCCAGAAAAAGCAGCTTTTGTTGAAGGGCTTCTGCCAGTTTTGTCTCTCTGCACTAGAAAGAAATGGCCTTCTGTGAGAACTCATAATGTCTGGTCACTGCCTTAAAGAACCAATGAGTTCACTGAAACATTTTAAGAACTCTTCAGGGGTAATTTATGGATTTTCTAAGACAAAAACTGTGATCATGTCGTGTTGTACTATCCCATTTGCTAGACATGTAATCTTTGATTGTCTGTACAACAAAGAATGAGCCTTTTGTTTTTTTGGGGGTTTTCTGTACCATCACATTTAGTTCGTTTTATAATTACAGAGCCCTAACTGTTTTGAAATAAGCACTGGAAAGAAGTAATGTCAGTCCCGAGCAAATTACAAGGAAACAAGGCATACTATAACACAACTGTCTAAAACAAACAAACAAAAAGAAAACACAATTCACATTTAATATCATGTATTTTCCATGTCTCATTGGTTGTATCATCCCTGTAAATCATGTCTGATGCATTAATATCATGACATACGTATTCCAGTGTTCTGCCGTATTCTTCTTGTATGTGTCTAAAGTATGTTTGGGACAAGTGCCCTGTAGGCTCCCTATCGTCTGGAAATAAGTATGTCCATTGTGCTGGTATTTCCACATCTCTTCACTCTTTGTATGTTTATGTGTTGCTTTAGGGATTCCAGAAAATATAGTTATCCATGTCCATGATTGGTCTAACACCAACATCTGGCAGTGTTATGTGACGTTTAAGAGCATGGTCAGACATGAGCTGAAACAGTGGAAGCGGTTGTTTCATTTTTTTATTCTCTCTGCTTGATTTCAACATTTTGGTTTTTATTATAAAAAGAATGAGTAGAAGGAATTCTATGTTATTAAAAATATCTGCAAAGGGAAAATAGAACTGTCAAATAAAAGCACTAATGTTTATTTATAAGAGAACATTCAGTTATTTATGTAAAGCCAGATCATATGCTTTAAATCTGCTACAGTCTTGTGTACAGTGTTTAAGGTTAAATTAGTCATATTTAATCCATGAACATATTTGATTAACAGCTAATGTGTTGACCTGTGTGCTTTGAAACTATAGCACGACTTGTTTCCTACTAGACTTGGTCCCTGGGGGTCAAATACGCTGCTGAATTTCTTCTACAGTGCAAATAATTCAACAGAATTGGTAATCATGACAAATGTGTCTGCCTCCCTCTGCTTCTGGAACAACTACTTACTTTGAAAGGAATGCACAATAGTCTTAAATAGAGACTCATTTTGTGTATACTGTATATGGCTTAAGTGATGACATGCCAAATGATCAGATGATCAAGCTTGTGATTAACAGAGACAAGTAAAGGCCTGGGGGCAGGAAGTTTTAACAGGGCAGTAACTTCCCATTTTATCACTGAAGTCTTTCATACAAAGATGTGGGCTGGCTTGCTGATGGCTTTGCTTTGCGTGGGAGTTAGAAGCAACTCTGATTCTTCAGCCGCCGGCACAGAAAAAGGAACATTTTTGTAGGTCTCTGATGAACTACAAAAAGAGAATATGCTCTCTGTATGTGATTGCAATATTGTTATATTTTATACATACTTAAATATACAAATGTATCAAAACGTTTGACAGTATATAACACTTTCTTAAACAAAATACAACACTAAAAGCAGTGTAAACTGAAACATACAGGTTGTGCATATTCATGTTGCTGTCACTCATGACATTGTGGAGTAAAGTTCTTAAATGGGCTCATAATTAAGTCAGTTACTATTTGGGCCTGTACAGTTTAAAACCCACAAATAATGCACATACTTTTATAACACAAAGCTGCTTGTGAAAAAGTGTAGAAAAAAACATGTAAGGTTGTTATGTTCAGTTATTGTTCTACCCTAACTTTACTAAACCTAGTGGGCATTGGCATTGATATACATTTACATTTATTCATTTAGCTGACACTTTTATCCAAAGTGACTTACATTAAGCTTCTAGTCACCAGTGTTACAGCTGGAACACCCCTGGAGGTAAGGGAGGGTTAAGTATCTTGCTCAAGGACACAACAGCAGTATGAACTGTAGGGAGAGTGGGAATCAAACCACCAACCTTCCGGTTGAGGGACAACCGCTCTACCACTGAGCCACTGCGCCCCAGTATAACATACATAATATATTTTTGCCATTGCGCAGCCCTCACTACATCTATTGTTTAGGTAGAACAATATCTGCTTTAGTTTAATGACGAGCAGGCTTCCAATAGTAATCTCTAAATTCTCTAAAATCCCACTAATCTCTAAATTCTCCAATCTAGAGCACATCGTGAGTCAAATCAACACTGTGGTATAAACACATTGTTTAATGCTGATATTGCTTTTCATCTATCGTTTGAATATTAATGCATCTGATAACCTTTTAACTCTTTATTCATCCTTGAGATTCCTACAAATGTCGAGTAAGTGAATCTGTGTATTGTGTTGGAATGTGGCTGCTGAGTAATACACAGCTGTGCCATTGTGGCTCAGATCTTTCAAAATATCCTTGTAACCTATACAGTACATTATGTATTCAAGGTTTCTTTTCTCAATGTTATCTTAAAGCTGCTGGCATTATTTCTAGTAAAGACATGAACTCAACTGTTTGATTTGTTCTAGAATAAGATTCTAGCGGAAATGTGATCTTTTATTTATTATTAATAAAGATGTTTTTTCTTTCCAAAAAAATGTTACTACCCAGACAGCAGACCTTACATCCAAACACAAAAATAAAGAATTTTAAAAATGGACTGGGTTTACAGTCACTTTGGATGCAGTGAACGCCACGTGGTAAAGGTGTCATGAAAAGTTCAGATTAGGCTTAAAAAAAAGAGAAGCAGAGGAAATAAGCTCTAATCTGCACTTTGACGTCACTCTGTGGCTGTGCAGATGAAGTATAGGAGGATTGTGTGGAAAATGCATCTTACAGCAAAAGATTATTTCCGTTCGTACATGCTCACTCTCTTCATAATTGCTGCCAATAAATTAGATTTTTCAGGATCTTACACATTCTCACACCTCAGAAATCATGAAGACGTCAATCTGTAGTCACCGGAGCAGGTCTTGGTGGAGCCCCATCCACAGAATTGAGCTCGGATAGCTGTTCATCCTGTAACATCTGCCGTTTACGATAACATTATCTGGAAACCTTTGATCCACTGCAGAACTTGTCATACAAGTTCCCAGACTTAATCTCAGGAACACGTGACATGAATGACACAATTATAATAACCGTGCTTGCATATGCATGACAGTCTTACATTATGAATATTATACTGTTATTCTAGAGGAAGCTTAATATGCTATGGCTGCTTCAAGTCCTGTGGTGATAACACTTAACTTTTGCTTCTCTGCTCAGAATATTTTTTTGAAGCAAAAATGATCCAATTTATTCTTGCCCAATAAAACTGTCATTGCCAATTTAATTCTAACATGAGCTGGTTCCTTTTAGCTAGTTATTCCTCGATAAAATGATCAAGCCAACAGGATAAAACCTAGTCAGGGAGCACTTAAGACTCCCCCATTCACTTTATGTATTTTCAGGTTGCTTAAAGGAATTAGTCTATAGTGTGAAAAATGCTGAAAGGGTATAATGCTATTACGAGAGTTATTATGTCCTCTGTCATTGCCTGAGCCATGGAAGCATGGCGTCCCAAGCTGTTTACATTTTCAAACTGTGCATTTTAACCTTTGAACAGTTACAGTATCTTACAGTACAGAGTTATTCTCGGCTATTCTAAATGTTTTAAAGTTACACTATATAGCTTTTACCTTTGTCAAAACTGTTTAAACATGTTGCCTTTTGATGATTCCACACATCCACATGGGCTCACTATGTGGATACTCCACTGTATAACATTGATCTGCATCTGATTTATACAAGATATATATTGAGACGTAAGAGGCCCATGAGAGTTTGCTGCAGATAAAACATAAAAGGTTACATAGTGTTGCGTTATTCTGGCCATCTTTTTTCTTCTTTATTTAGGTTTGTATTGGGAATTGCATGGTCACTCTAGGGGTTGTTAATGCTTATAGTATGCTACTTATTAGTTAAGATTGAAACAGAAAAATATTTTATTGGTTGATTAGTAAAACTTTGCATTTAAGAACACTTCTTCTATTTGGCCTAACAACACAACAGATACAGAAGCCTGTCTTGGTGCTGTCAGGGGAGATTGTGTGGATATGGCTTCAACCTTATCTGACCGTGATTTTGTGAATAAAGTCATACCCTTGTTTTGATGGTACCCTTCATATCTTTACAATGCTTAAATTTGCAATGCTTAATTATTGACTCTAGATTTTTAGAGAATTGGATTTGCTTGAATCGTTTTTTAAATACATTTACAACAAGTACACATTTGATTAAGGCAACATTAAGTGGAAATAGGCAAAGGGAAGTTATGTCACAAAATGAAATAAAAACAAAAACAAAACTTTGGCTTGAAATTTCTAAAATCAGCTGCCGGCCATGGATCATAGCAAACACACCCACTGGACTGCACTTAATCACACTTGGAGCGCAGCACAGGGAAGGTAAAATTGTAAGTAGGGGGGTAGGAGGAAAAGCCTGGGGTTTGAAGTGTGCAGTAGGTAGAAGATCAGAAGTGTACTTTCTTTACAAAGTTAAAGTCTTTTCAATGAGTCAAGGTTGTTGATGACACAAGAGATGCCTCTGAATCTGATGTTTGTGATCTTTCTATGTGTGCGTTTACAAAGGCAGTTAGTCATTATAATTCAAAACACTTGTCAAATCATGTTGCAGTGTGCACCAGCACTCTGCTCTTTGGTTTATGCTTAAAACATTGCACCAAAGCCCTAGCTCTGTGAATTAAAAAAATATATTTACGTATACATACAGTATTATAAATATAAAAGATGAACTGATTGTTAATATAATTTTGTAGGTCACAAATGGACTTTCTTTTCATGTTAAAATAAGCAATAGTAAATGTCACTTTTTTTTCAGATATTGTGTATTTATTAAGAAGCTGAAAATATGTGGAAATCTTTTTTCATACATGGCTTGAAAATGTGATACTTTATGTTTATGTATCAATATGGTATTAACCTGAGTATGTTTGTATCCTTCTAACTAACACCTGTTTATATTTTTACCAAAATGTGGCACAATAAGATCCACCCGAATAATGTGCCTTAGCTTCTCCAGTGCAGCATAAAACTCCAACATGTAATTTCAGACTGAAGTGACATCATAATATCAATATTTTAAAAGGGACCCCCTCCAAACGGTTGCATAAAAGAATTATCTTATCTTGCTGGCACAGTATATGCAGAATACGGTATCTGTAAACTTGAACTTGAATAGCTTTCATGTCATTTCAGCAGTTTGAGTTACGCACCCACTCAGCTGCTCACTTTGCTCCTGCAGTTGCTTTTTTTCCGAGGAGAGCTGAAAGTAAAAAAAAAAAACACTCACATTAGTCCTCGTCACAGCTGACTGAACAGTAGGCTACGTTCTGCTGCTGGATAGTGAGACCTCCATGATGCTGTAACATTGAAGGATGGAGAATGTCACTCTAAGAAAATTGCATTACCAGTTTTCTCTGCCATTCCTAACCAAATGTGTTTCCACAGCGGCAATACAGTCAATTATAAAATGTGTTTCCAATCAAATTCAGTGGAATAGCCAGGATAACTTGTATCAGACTTCTGATACCACTAAAATAAAACAGATGCAGAATCATTTTTGTTTTGATGTTTCAGAAATATTGAGGTTAATGTCGTATACGGTGAACAGCTGAGCATGAATCACTTGAAGATTATCATGCTCCACTAGACTGACACTGTCCTTTGGTTTAAAGGGAAAAGAACAGGCGGGAGCCCAGTGATTCAGTTTTCTACAGCTGCACCGTCATCCCCAGTATCAGGAAAAAAATGTCATTAGCTCTTTTAAAATATGTAAATCATACCATTCTGCTGTGACAGATCCACTGATATTGGGAGATTGCTTTTTTAGAATTAAAGCATATTTTGAAGGGACGAAAGCAGACATCTGTCACCCTCCAGGGAGAGAGTCTGCCATTGTACAGCTCATGCCTTCTATCCGTTCTTTCCATCCCATCCAGCCACTCTCCTGATGGGCCCACACTGGCGGATATAAGTGTTTAGAATAGTAATCTCAAAATAAATCACTGTGTGCATCGTGCCAGTTGTTGGGTTTTTGATAATTCCTACTCTTTAACCATTCCATCTGAGGCTACATAGTAGTTAATATTAATCCCATTGCTTAAGCTCCACCCATGTGGAAAGACATCAACTGACAAAGAGATTATGCTACACTGTGCCAGGAAAAGATCTGCCTCAAACAACCCATTTAGCTATTTTGGTAATGATTGTCAGCGTGCGGCATTGGAACTTTGAATAACCCCAGTTCACAATGGCAAAGGCAACTGCTGTTTTACCAGACCAGCCTCTAAATCTACAGTTTAATGAAATATTGACATTTCTGAGGAAACAATAGAATGGAAATATTTCATGTAGCTACTGAAATCATTGGGCTCCTTGGCATGATGACCAACATGTGCCTGCTAATGTGTTCTCCTGTTTGCATTTTCTCTAAAACCCATAATGTCAATGTCAACAGATGCTCATCAGCCTTATGTTGGTCAAATATCAGAAGCAAAGCACCTAGAGATTAGTGATTTGCTAATTCTCCAATCAGGTGTCGTTAAACCCACTGCATATGTCGACTACAACATGAGCATGGAGAGGGACATCAACTGCTATGTGCAACCCATAACCAATCACGTACCTTGAACATATAAAGAATAATCAGTAGGGATGGAATATATTAGCGCTAATATTGGTATGTGTTTTATTTTATCCATCAGCATCAGCTCGATGAGGAAAATATTTAGAGCCAATATTATATTCTGTCAACTAGTTTGTTTGTACAGTAAGTTCATTGCTGGAGCCGTCGCCTCGTCTGCCGTCAGGACGTATTTTGCGGTGTCAAAAGAAGACAGTCGAATTAAAATATGCAACGTATGCAATGGTGAAGTTATGTGAGGATGTTTAGAAGTCATTCAATACCACCAATTTAATAACTCAGACGTTTACGTAGCCTGGCCAGCCGCAACTAACTCTTTTCTTATTCTATATAAAGAAGTTAGTCTGGTACCCTGTGGCTTGCATTCAGTTTCAAGGGCGGGGTTTATGGGCGTAATGTTAACCAATCAGAGAAACTCCGAACGTGAAGCAAAAAAAGGCAACACCACAGAGCCGGTTGTCGACAAGAAAGCCACGTTAGCGTCGCTAGTTAATATTGCAGGCAGTAGAGCGGACACCAGAGCGGATTTATCGTTTTTATACTTTGCCGGTTATTCAAAACGAGGCTTCGAGCAGAAATCAAAGGCCTCTCGATAGCAGCATCCGCCATGTTGAATGAGATACAAAGCATTCTATTAAGCCCATGCTGTTTTAGATAATTTCTAGATGATTTCTAAATGTTGTCAATCGAAAGGATCCCAGACCAAGTTCACTTTGTGAAGTAAATGTATCCTGCTGTCAAGGCTATAGTGTGGCCTTTTTATCTGGCCTAAAGTAAGGCATCTTTGTACTTCAAGTTCATGGGTTTTAATTTATAACTATTTCACAATATAAGTCATGTTGTCATCTAATGATAGATCTAAATTGTTCTGAATAATATCATTCATCAATGTTTTTTCTACACTATCAAACCACAAATGAAGCCAGTCAGATGACACCTGAGCACTGACACTACTTTTGTAATATCTTTTTATTGCCCAGACCTAAGACGATGAGTTTAAAACAAGCCAGTGTGGGAGAAGGATGTAGAAAAGGTAATAAAAGGTGACATTTTTTATTTTATATAGGTAAATAATAATACAGTTATTATGAAAAAAATATCGCATTATAGTGATAATTCAAAATTGATGAGAGGCTTATATGCTGCAATGATTTCTTTTCCCTTGTCATCACTCGGTTGTGTTTAAAATCACGGTCTTTAGTGTGGTTACAGAAATGATAGGAGATGAAGAGAGACAGGATTAGTGCATGTGGCCAGAGCATGCATCCATAGCCCAAAGAAGGTTAAATCCTGGACTAGATTAAAAAGCCAGAGCTTGTCAAGGACATAAGATGAAAAAACTAAGTGGGTGCAATTATGTTCAGAGTAGCACAGGCTGCGACTTCATCTCTGCTGCTTAGCGTTTTAATGAAACAAAGACAGCTTTTTAAGTTCTTTTCAATGGGATGACATCTTGGTGAAAACAAGGTGAATTTTAAACCAAGGTTAAAACAGTAAATCTGTAGAACCTGCAACAAATGGTTTTTACAGTATGCTAAAATTTACATCAGAGAACTATGTCAAATTAAAAGCATGCTATGAAGGTGTCTTCTGGTCGTATACTTTTATACTTTTATAGTTTAAATGGTTTTATAGCACTACATACATGACAAATCACATCATTGCTAGCAAAAAGTACACATGTGAAAACAAAAACATGTGCCTGGGAGAGGTAGATTCTAAACAGGCTTATTAAACACCACGCCCAGAAAAACTACACAAGAAAAATAACAATAAATACTTATCCAGACAACATTATATAACAATTAAACAGAGATATCATCCACCCACATTTTTTTAGGATGAGTGAGTCGGTTTATGTTTCAGTCTATTTTTATATATAGATAATGATGTAAAAGTATTTAAAATATCTAAAAGAGTATTCCATAATTTAGCACCATGATATCTGATTGAAGACTGTTTTACATAAAGGTAAATACAGATATTCGAACAAACATTTTCTATAGAATTAATCTTTTGTTTAGCTGGGTTGCAAAGGCACTTCCCCACACAATTACAATCATTTAAATAGCGTAAAATCAGGCTGTAGTACAAAGTTAAAAGACATTATTAATGCACAAGATTTCTTATTTTACTTACAATTCCATTTGATTTTAATTATCTTTTTACAGACATCAATGTTGGAATCAATCCAGAAACCTAAAATTGTCCAAACAAAGCTTTACATTAAACTGTGGTGCGTCATTCCTACATTTGGTTCCAGTTTAGACCTGTCTAATCCTGGTTTAGCTCTATTTTAATCTTTGCTCATGCTTTGACGAGGACACACAAAGAGCATTTGAATATTGCAGGTAATATTTAAAATACTTATTACACATCAAACATTTTGCCAATATGGTGCATTGTTTTTAGTTTATATTGATGCTAATTTTAAGTAAGTCGTAGAGATCAAGTTTGCAGAAATAATTAGTCCAAAACCCATGACTCTTTCATCTTAGCCTCTTGTAAAACCACTCACAATGTTCGCTCAGCATGATTCAAGCTACAAAGTTGTTAATTTACTGTACGCCTTCCATACTGATCTGGAGCAGCGCTGTAGCAACTCTGATGAATGGTTTAAATGTCCCTGATCTATATTAACATTCAAATGTTGGCATTGAGTATACAACCAAAGACTGTCAAAGTGAATTCTCACAGAATCTCCATATTCCAGAGGCTCTGGCGAGACAACACTATGATGTATGAAGTCAGTGGCAGAGAAAAGGGCAGGTGACGAAGCTGCAGGCTGTTTGATATTCACAAGGCTTGGCTCTCTCAGACTGACCTAAGTAAGTAGTGGATGTCCTTGTAGTTTAGTCACTAAGGAGACAATATACAATGAAACAGGCTCTTTTCTTACTACTTTTTCCATTTATCTGACTGTTTATTCACTGAGCACCACTGCTCACTTGTCCATGAAAAGGAAGTTAATTCTCAGGAACCAGGAATTCCTATTGTTATGTGATTTACAATGAGCTTTTATGACTTGCTTTGTCAATGACATAGGGCGCTCTTTGCCTTGCCTTTGGGGGAGTAATATCTAAGTTAGGGCGTTTGGACTGAAAGAAATGAAAGTCTGTTGCAGAAATGTATCAGGAGGTATAGCAGCAGGTTTTTAGTGTTCTACTGCACTGGTCGATCACAAAGCAGTCCGGAGAGTTGTCAAGTACAGATTTCTTTAGCACGTCTAGTGACTATAATGCATAGACATCTTGTAGTTTAGTTATAGGGGACTTTGTGCTTATTTGATAAGTTTTTTAAATTATGATTCATTTGCCCTTCGTTTAAAAGGAATTACAAATTATAGACAGTGAAGAGCACTTCACAAATTCCATCCTTTTCCAATCCTTATCAGATCCCTCCTACAGTTGTTGTATCTCATTACATCCACACATTGTGTTTCTCATGTATTGTAAAGTCATATAGATTTGCACCGCTTTACAGAAACAGTAGCATCAAAATGTGGCAATTTGATTGAATAATTCATTAAGAAGTGGAACACAAATGTTACTTGGCACAAAATGCTTGGAGTACAGCACTACAACATCCTGGTCTCCGGCCAGACCTTTTTCACTTGGCTTTTTACTCTGTCCTAACTGCAAAAAGCCATCTAAGGTTGGCACCCTTAAAATGCTCTTCCATCACCACATGTATTCGAGCCTTGAACAGCACCCAGACAAAATCAAGCTCTTGCCAAGTGCTCTGACGCAAAGAGCCAGCAATAGGTAATCAATAGAGATTTACAGGGGAACTTTTCACTGGCCAGCAGTGCATGACATCGGCGCTGTCACTTGACTCTAGAAACTGCACCGTTTAGCTATTCGCCAACGGTTATTTCTGCAGGGTCTTGTGTTTAGACATTTGAACTGGGCTGGACAACATTCAGTCAGTTAACTATGTGTAACAATAATGTGAATAGCTTTGAGTAGTTCCGTTATGGGGAAATGTTTATTGTGGTTCGCCTAATGGCCACATTAGAAATTATTCATGCTGCTTTATTATATTATCCTTTTATTTTATTACAAACATTGGGCTTGTATAAAGTGGATGTAGGTTAAAAATAAAGTGAGGGGCTGACAATTGTGCTGTCAGTAGTATTAATTATTTATACTTGAATGAAATATTGTTGCTGTATAATATAATTGTACTGGTTAGAGTGGAACAATTTCAATACCACTACATGTGTTGAGTGGATTAAATGCACACTATGCAAAGTCTAATTCAGAAGCATTTGCAAATGATCTTGTTTCAAGAGACTGATGCAGTTTACTAATGTATTATCTTACACACCAAGATAGAGCCAAACACTGTACCTAAGCCATGAAGGTTAAAAGTACTGAAGCACACAGAAACAACAAGACATGTCATTGTAGTACAAAGAATAACATCCCTTAAAAATAATAATAATAATGCTAGCACATGCACTTTAAGCAAAGCAGGTAGCAGTCTATTATCCACACAATCTCACACAGAAATTGCTTAATAACAATCCACAGTATATTTTGCTGAAGAGGACAGTTTCAGCAGGAGTTTCAGCAAGTACACAGCCTCAAGGTAGAGCCTTTTTATGCAGAGGCAGTTTAAAAAAGATTACAGGGCAGCCCACTATTTTAACAACCATAAATCCCATACCAATGAATACAGAGAATATATAAAAGAGCCTATATTTTGTTGTTTGTCCTTTTGTCGCTAAAGTTGCTTTTGAGAAACCTATGCTGAAGCACAGGGTTAGATACATCCTTAATAGTGTGGTGTACAGTTTTTTGGTGGCATCCTGTGACAGAAGTGCACATTGCAATTCCACACTTCACATGTCTTCTTTATTGTAGCCGGGCCAGCCAACCTGTTATTTTATTCTATTTTGGTTCTGAACAAAAAAATTGTCTTGTGGGACATGTCACCTTTTTAAAACATGTAATGAGAAATGGGTTCATGCTGTTGTTTATGGTTATGGATGTTAATGGGTAAAACATTCACTTCATAATAATCCTAAATATTTATGTAGCCCTGTTTTCTCAAAAGGAACAGGAAATGATGAAACTAAAATTGCTGATATAAGTTATTTGGAGCATTACACATTTAGTGTGATTCAAGCTTTTATGTGATTATACACAATTAAAAACAGGTTTTGATTGATTTGTTTTATTCTGTACAACTAGATGTGACATTTTATCTGATGCACCTGTGATTTTCTTTGTTTAAGTGTATACCGTATTTTTTGCACCATAAGACGCACCCGACCATAAGACGCACCTGGTTTTTAGAGGAGAAAAATAGGAAAAAAAATATTCTGAACCAAATAGTGTAATAAAATATTTAATAAAGTATAACAGAATAATATTTGAATTATATGACTGGAGTGAAGGGCATGCGCACTGCTGTGTACTGTAACACCGCCTACTACATGCTATCCTCCAATAGCATACGGCGGTGACACAGTACAGCAGCATTGCGCCTTCCTGCACACATCGGCTTCCGTAAGGAAGGTGAGGGAGGACCCGCTGCCGCTCTGCCACTACGGTAAGGCAAGGCGACACGGGGCGGGGGAGGGATGATGCAGTTTCCAGGGACACGGAAGGTCCCGGGGGACCCCCCGCCGCTCTGCAACTCGGACCATGAGTCGAGTTGAAGAGCGGCAGCGGTTGGTCCGAATACCGTAATATATGGTATTCTGACCATAAGACGCAGGCACTTTTCCTCCCACTATTTGGTGAAGAAAAAGTGCGTCTTATGGTGCGAAAAATACGGTATATTTGTGACATAGCATGCCGTTAGCGGTTGGAGCAGTGAGAAGATTAACATCAGACAGAGGCAAAATGGCGTGGTCCACAACTTTTAATTTTTCATATTTACAACATTACCGTGCACTATGCAGACCAGTGGCTTTTCCAGCAGCAGACTAACACAAAGAAGAAGAACCCACAATGATTGAACAGGGCGCCTTAAATACCTTCTTCCTTAATTGGATCATACCACTAAAAGCCTACATGAATATACTATTAAAATCCTCCATCCACCTAAACCATAACCATAAACTATATACAAACACCAATATGTATTTAAAACCTTAAACAACACACCCATGTAATCTAAAACCGATAAAACCCTTAAAACACCTAAACCTTCCCTAGAATTGGTCCAGGCTGGAACCATTAAATGAGCTCTTGTTCGCCCGGGGACTCTTTTAACACCTGGACACAAGACAAGGTAAGGTGAGAACACACACACGACACAATTCACTGAAACACTTAAATACCTTCACACATTATATTGCACCTAAATAGTTTTGGTTCTAATGCCTATTCTTTTTCCAGGGCTGAGCATAAACCAATCAAAGCGCTCCTCGCGAACCGGATCCACAACAGAAAGACAAGAATCATTAAATTATAAAAATAATAAAATATTTCAAAACCAAATTGTGTGCATTCATTTCCTTTCTGTATATGTGCAAATGACTGTTGTTTAAAGTGCCGTGTGCCTTTTAAAGAGTTAAACAGTCTAAAGTGCTAGAGTGCAGTGTTAAAGTCTTTCCAGGTAACGAACTGGCTGTTTGTTACAATATTACTTTAGATCTTAACATGCTGACCAGTTGTCGGTAAAATGAATGCCTGCAAAATATTCTTGACAATACTTTACTCCCTAACATTATATACTATATTATGATTTTTGCTTTAATGGTATTCTGAATACAGTGATAGTAAAACATCCATCACATTCTGCATCTCACTCTGCAATGAGTGCACAATGTTCCTTGTACTATTTGATTTAAGCCTCCTGCTGTACTGAAGCCAGTTGGAGCCACACACTACTGCTCTCTCAGAGAATCTTAGGAAAACCATTACCGTTCATTTTGTCTTCACAAGCAGTTTTATGCAAAGACATGGAAATCTGCAAAACTCAGCTCCTTTCTGGTTTAGACAATCCTTTCATTAACCAAATCAATAAGCTTTACACGTTTCTCTTTTCCAGGCATGTTGCCATTTTTTTTAGTTTCCGATGAGTAGATTTGTATTTTAAGAAATTTATATAGGGAATAAACCATAATCACTTAATAATTACTTGCTCAGCCTAAACCAGTCCTAATCTGTAATAAGTAAATGTAGACTCAACTAGACCTCTGAGGAGTTTCTCTGACATCTAGTGTTGGCTTATCTTTGAAGTCCTTAAATTTTTAAAGTGGGACCCTTGTAAGTTCAGTTTTTTATTATTGCTTATTGTGTTTCAATATTTGCACTGCAAACGCTCGCACACCTTAGAACGCCCACAAGAGGTACTGTTGTAGAGACTCTTTGAGCCAATAGCTTTGTCAAAGTCACTTAAATCTTGTTCACTTGCTGCCTCAAACCCCTCACCCGCCCACTGACAGGTGTCATGGTAACAAGATCATCTATGTTATTTACTTCACCCGTCAGGAGTCATAATGGGCATATATGTTTCACAAGATTTATTTTAAACTAGCTTTAAAATAGCTTTCATATTTGCACAAAATGCTCAAAATACATTGCAAAGAAATTTACAGCAGACAGCCACTGGCAGTAAAACATTTGTGCACCAGTGTATTCTGAAAATGACCTCAAACAGGAAATATCTCCTGTTTCCTAGATACTGTGTGCATGCAAGTGCTTCTAATGTCATACCTTATTAGCACAAATATTGCACTGCACATAAAACAACCAGGAGACAAGGCTTTTCATCAAGTTGGCTGATTTGGCACCAAAATATGTCCTCTCCAGGCAATAATTCAATAAGCTAGGAGGCTGTGTATGAATACTTACCTCCTGATTAACCTTTAAATATATTTTATTAGATTTATTTGATCTGTCTTTCTTCCTCTGCAGATATTTTAAAACATTTGATCTGAAGCTATACTTTGGTCAAGAATAGAAGATAATGATAATCTCAGAATATCTCTGGGCCATGATGGAGATGGATTTCTCTCAAACACAATGTTTAATGACTCATTATTGCGGTCAGCCACCGAAAATAGATGAGATAGACATTTTATCCTGATTAACGTGCCTAATGGGTTTGCCTATAAAACCAAACTGTTCCTTCACTGATGCGTGTGGAGTCTGTCTCTCACTCTCATATTTTCAGGTCAATAATGCATGCTCTAATCTATCAAGATTGACAGTGATCATTAGAATAATAAGGACAGCAGATCTTTGATATGAACTTTCTCCATGGCTGTCGCCAGTCAAATTAAATTGTCTGAGGCAAGTGGGTAAAGTTAGCAGCAGAAATCAGTAAAACACCATAAATAACAAAGAGCTCTTCACAAACAGTTCTTAAATTAAAGTTTTTAAGTGCATTATTTAGGTGCCTATCCTTCACCGTAAAGGCATAAACACAATGAATACTATAATGTTTTATCCATGAAGAGTCTATATTTACAAAGTGCTATCAATCCAACACTAAAGGCATAAACATCATTTAATATGCAGGCAGTATGGGTAAGGCGTGTGCTATGTATCTTCCAGGTGTAAATGTTTGTAAGCTGGCATGCATGTGTGCAGTTTGGAAACGCAGTAAAGAACAAACATATGTGTCTCTGAGCTGGTTTAAATTATGTGTCTTATCAAATATTAGGTTTGTGGTGTTGTAACTCCACTGCAATTCTGAGATCCTTTTTAGTCCTTTAAATGTTTGAGAAGGAACGATGTTGACTGCAACGCTCTAGAGCGATGAATACAACATGACAGTGTTTGGTACTTGTGTGGAGATACAGTCATTTTATTTCTTGACCAAGGTCAGCTCTTGAGATCACTGGTAATGATGCTAATGAAACCAGTGGCTATCCATCTCGCAAGCACTTGTACTTGAATCAGCTAATGAAGCTTAGCCTGATACTGATATATTAATAAGCTCCGTTCTTGAGCGGTAAAATACTTTTCCAATGAGGTGTTGAGAATAGAGAGGTGCATGATTCACTTTACTCCAGCTATGGGTGTATTATTAGTGCAAGTGATGCATTTCCTCCTGTGATTAAATGAGCAACTGCACCGGATGGACACTCCTTTTATATTAGTTTAATATCTCAGCTACAATGGAGCACAAGGATCCTTGACAACTGACCACAACTTTTAATACAATTCATTTAGTTTTTTGTAGAATTACACTGTACTCGATAACGATAAACAATAGTCTGTCTATCATGGGCGTAGGTTTGGTCTCAGCTTTGGTGGGGACAATCAACATTAGAATAAAATACAGATCATATTCTAACATTTTATTATTGTTGAACTATATAACATTGATTAGTGACTGGTCAGTCACTACTGCTAGTTTATTTGTGTGACTAGCTAGTTATTTTACACTTACACTCAGACTCTGCTTTATGAAAAAGCTTCTTATGTCCCCTTTTTTCTTCTTGGTTGTCATTTACAAAGTACAAAAAGGGGCAAAAAAAACGTTATATTAAAATGTTTTTACAATGGCCTTTGTATGTGGCAGAAAGACAGCCCTGGTAACTTACCGTCGGCGTCGTCAGCATGCGCGCACACACACCAGCCGCTCGCTGCTAGTGGCTAGTGCAAGCACAAAAGTAGTCAGTGTTGCCAACTCTTTTCAAAGGAAAGTAGCTAAAGCCTGGCCAAAAAGCCGCTAAATGTCGCTAGATGACGTCATGCGTAAATTAGCATATTCGTGACGTCATTACGTCATCGCGTCATCATACTAAATTGCATACTTTCTTGCGTTCTCCGTGCTTTCTTGACAAATTTGTGACCTAAAAGAGACACTCCGGCGGAGTTTCTTTTAAAAAAAAAATTCTTTATTTATTATTTTATTTTATTTTTTTATTTTTTTTATACTTATGGTCCACTTAGGAGCCTACAACATGTCACAGTAAATTATTAACATTTTTAACCGTAATTTCTTTTTTATTTTTTATTTTTTTACAAGATTGTTTTCTTTTTTTTTTTTTCTTAAGTTTAGTTTTTAACCTTATGGTCCACTTAGGAGCCTACAACAAGTGACTGAAAAGCATTAACATTTTTAACCATACATTGTTTCGACAAAGAACATTTTACATTTTCGAGTGCTGAATGTAAGCCTGGGCGAATCCACCAGCGGCGGCTTGCTAAGTTGCCGCATATGCGCGATTCATTTTGCAGTCTGGACGTGGAGGGGTTAACAACTCCTGCTCTGACTGCAGCTGGGAGGGGCTGCTGCGCGAAGACTGGGCCGACTATGAGTGCTTTGGGATGGGGGTGGGGCCCGCGGCAGCACCCGCTGCTCATTGATTAGAGTAAAAATGATGTGTGCTTTCACTTCAGAAAGTCTCCAAAAGTCTCCAATAACTCCAGAAAAAGTCGCTAGATTTGTCGCTAGTCGCTTTTTTGAAAATTTGTCGCTAGAGGGGTCTGAAAACTCGCTAAATATAGCGACAAAGTCGCTAAGTTGGCAACACTGAAAGTAGTCCCGGCCCGCGCGTGTAGCCTGTCAGATATCCCGCCGCCAATCAAATTACGGCGTTTCTTGTACTGTCGTCGTCCTGGCCGTTAGAATCGATCCAAATAGCAGTGCAACAATCCAAATAGCAGTTCAAAGGAGCTTTCTAAATATTGGTGGGGACAAATTTGCCATCTCAAAATATTGATAGGGACTAGTACCTAGCGTCCCCCCCTAAACCTACGCCCATGCTATACTTTACTGTTAACATTTGTTTCCTACACAATATTAAATCCAGTGGTCTTAATTGCAATTGTTCAAATGGTGTGTGTAGATTGCTGAGAATAATACAATATGGTGGATACCTGGAATAGCAAGCTATACAAGAATGCCTTTAGCCCCCTCTCTCAGATGCTCCTAAATGGAAAAGCCAAAAAAGAGGGGGTTGTCTGCCATACTATTGAAACTTATAGTATTTTGAGAGATTTGAATGCATTTTCTTTGAAAATATAGTCCATGCCACAAATTGATATATTCATAATTTTTTACCCTGTTGCCTTAGCAATACATCTTGCTGCACAGGTTATGAATAGAAAGAAATGAAATATCTTAAGATATGGATTTTAAGGGGAAACCTGTAAAATGAATACTAAATACTCCTGAAGGCTACACCATAAATGATCAGTTCAGTTTGAAATATTTTTATGAAATGCAATTTTTGTTAAGAATAAGCTCATGAGATACAGTTTTGTAACGCTACAGCACATTGTACACATTGAACTCTGCTTAGTTCCATTCCTTATTACCAGAAGTGGGAAACCATTAGAGCAGCTTGATGACCTGTTTTTTGACACAGCACTCATGATTCGACCTGTGACCAAGACAGGAAATTTTGGTTGAGAAGCTCATTAAAGTATTATTAGAAGAACCCTGTACACCCAAGCCCAAACATCCTTTCATTTTATTAGCACACACATGGGAAAAATCATTCTCCCAAAATGACAGAAAATCCAGTCAGGGTTTTGTGCACATTTTTCTCAGCATGTGTCACATGGCTGTATTGGGCCACCTCATTAGACCATATAAGTGGAGTGGCTGTCATGGCTGACAGAGGTATGAAGTACAAACTGGGGTAGAAATTGTGCTGGTGTTGGCACCTTGTCTTCACTGAATGTCACACATTAGATTGTCATGGGCTGGTGTTGGACAAAAGTTAGTGCCATGCTGACCACAGAAAAGATCAGATCTTTTTCATTCTTGTCAGATATTTAGGGATGTTGCAGTTCTGTACATGTGTATACCGTGTTATAGCATGGCACTGATTGATTGGCACATGTTTATGTGTGGTCTCACATAACTAACTCTCAACTTGTTCCGGCCTATTAGCTTTAGTTAGAAGTAATTTCCTCGGAGACATGCGGAAAAAAGCCCTTTTTAGAAAGTGAGCATGCATGTCAAATGACTCAATTAATCAATTCCACTGCCAAATTGACAAATTTTAAGGTATGTTTTTATCATAGCTCTCCAGCTGTTTCTTTTTACATTAACTTCCATTCCTTGAAATGCTACTTGAATGGCAATTACAGGACAAGGTAGTCCTTTGCATTTACTAAGGGTGCATTAGTCTCTGCCAGCAGCATTATCAGACTCAATGCTACATGCTGTGCTATCTTAAACAGGATTATTAAAATGGACCTCTGCATACATGTTGAGTGAGCCAGTGTCTTTTTGCTGTTTTCTGAGTGGCCAGTAATGAATTGCACCATCGTTTCCATCCCACTGCTCTGCAAACATGGGATCTGCTGATGCTATTTTGGAAAGTGTTTTATTTGGTGAGCAACGCTTCAATAATTTGTTATCCCCTCATTACAGTCATTTGTTCATTTCAAAGTAAACCTTGCCTGGCCAGACCCATTGGCCACATTCAAATGTAGCAAAAAGAAAAAATATGAATTCTGTCTGATTGCAATGTCAAGCAGTGCCAAGAAACATAATGCAAACTAAATCAAAATTATATTCATTTAAAAAGTTATTGTTTTCAGTTAGCGGTATGAAGGCCAAACAGACATTTCTTTTCTGTGCAGGAATATACTGAATGAACCACACATTTTTCACACATTTAATAATCTGCTGATATTATTTATGGCATTCCTTTCAAGGATGATTATTCTACATTAGTTACAATCTAGTAGTATGTTCAAAAAACAACTTGTATTCCAGAGTTCTGTAGGCACAACTTTCTTTTTTTTTTACACTGCTTGTTCAAGACTATGATTTTTACAATAACTTTAGATAAAGAATTAAATCAAACTGTTATGCAACCATTAATAATCTTGTTGTATAATAATCACTGTGACAATGCCCCACTGCAGTCTTTTAATAGATTAAAGACACATTTCACAGAGTCACTAATGTATTATGGGACAACATTTGCCTAGAGTTAAAATGTAGAGTTAAAAAGTGCAAAGCTAGTGCTCATGTCTCAGTATTGACCCTTTTCTCTGCTGGCAGTGGGGCATAAACTATTGCTCTTAGAAGATATGCTATTAGTGGAAGCATTTAAATACAGTCATAACAGTAATAATGGCCGGTGAAAATAAAAAAAGTAAAATATAATTTGACTGCTAACGTTCTATTTCAGTTAATGCAGCTTCTTGAACTTTTGGTGTGCAATTGCCTTTGTATGGAGGTGCTTACTGCTTTGAACCAGACATCTCTACATTTCAATATTCTCTCATCTCAGAGTATATTTGCTACACTCTGATAAAATACTTTTATTGTAGATTGGTTACCTTTCCCTGAGCTTGCCCCCGCTCTCTGTTGAGACTTTTACCCAAACTAAATAGCTATCCATGACAACAGCTTTGTAGATAATTAACTGAATGATGTAATTAGGACCTGTTAGGGCCCTTTGGTCCTGAAGGACTCAACAGAAGGCCCCCTCCCTCGGAGCTCATACAGAGACAGCACCCCAGCGTCAGCACAATGTTGTGAAGTAGCCTCCTGCATCCATTCATCTTGCACACAACACAGAGGCTTTTTCCTGCTCATTAGAGCTGTACTTATGCTCTAATGAGGAAGCAGGAGGGGTGTTGGCCATGGGGCGGAGACACTCAGCGGTCATTTTATTTTTGTTTGAAGGTGACCACATTTAATGGAGGCACAGCGCTCACCACATATGTGATCCGTCTCCCTTGAGTTGTTAAACTGGCTTTGTCTCTTTAAATGTATTGTCTCCTTGTCTCGGCATCTCTGCTCCTCTCTTCTTTCTCTCTGTTGTCCTTCTTCTGTCATATACTCTTATAATGTTGCAGCTCTACCTTTTGTAAATAATGTATCTACCTCAGAGGTCAAATGGAATGGGTTTTGTGAGATAATGACTGGAGTGATGGTACCTGGGTGCCCCCAGATTGTAGAGTGTTTGAGCTTGTCATAAAACGTCAGGGGAGGAGGATGAGGATGCTCACTGTATCCTTTAAGCATTATGAATGTCACACAAGACAATTTCATAATGGTACTGTTTTCATAGCAGCCCTCTCCAGTGAGCTACACCTGAAACTAGCAATCCTCATGTCTCTCAATTCAAGATTCAGTTCATCCATAGGTCACACATCCATGTACCGCATTTACGAACTCAGTCCGTGACTGAGCGACAGCCCCAGTGGACAGCTCTGTGTCACCATTCAACTTCACATGCCATTCAAACCTAATATTTATTGCATCTGTCTCTTTGTCATTGAATGACTTTGATGCCTTTCTGCTGCACCGCAAAGTCAAGAGTCTCTTTGTGCCGTCTTCTTGAGATTTACAGCTCCATTGACTGTTTCCCTTTCGCCCTTTTTATACCGCCACATTGAATCCCAAGGAAACACAAGAAGTTAAGGGAATCAGGGGCATTACTCTGCTGTCTTCTTCCACTTTACTGCCCTAAACACTGAGTTCGAGCTCAAATTGCATCCTATTAAAATTCAATGAGCCGTTGTCACATTATTACAGGCCCTGGACTTGACAGCTCACAAAATAATGTATTAAAACCCATGAGTCACTGATGTGTTTGTAGCTAGTGAGCATTAAAATTGATATTTGGGACAGGGGATATCACCTGTCACTGGGAGAGTGGGGCCATAATTAAATAATAATTATATAAAAATCACATGAATAAGTTAAGTGAGTGCAGACTTGAAACTGTGACACCATTTTTTATTCAGATGGCTGTATGTGAACTGTGAATTGGCAGACAAAGAGAGCGATCTGAAGAAGAAACAGTTTAAGAACAAAGCCAGAGTATGACAGCCTCTCCAGCACAGCTAAACTTCTATGCTTTAGCTGGGTGAACTTTTATTTTTTTCCAAAGTTTACTCCACTTGAAGCTCAGCATAGGTGTCCTAACTCAAACCTATAGAGGTCAGAATTATTTTTTTCAAAATTGTAGAGTTAAAAAAAATTACAATTTTCATCTAGCAAATTATAAAAAAGCATTTTAGACTGAAAACAACTCCACAACTCAGACCTAATATAGCAAGGTGTTCTGTTTCATTTGGCCATCAAATTGTATTTAGTTCTTTTCAGTTGCATTTATATAACACTGTTTTTAAACGGGTGTTAATACATTTGTTCTTGTAACAAGGTCTTGACAGTTAGCATGTTTCCATGCAGACCTATGCTTATGGCTCAATTAAGCCTTTGCAGCTGGAGTTCACATCTTGTCCAGGTTTACATGAACAAGAAAGGGGCTTAAGTACTGTGTCCGCTCAGGCTAATGCTGCACCTATTGTCTTTTTATCAATTTTATTTCACAGCATTACGCCTTTGTTAAAAAAGAGAAAAGGAGCTAACGTTAAACCTGACTCTCAGTAAGAAGGGCCAGGATTTGATTCCCGGGTCGGGTTGCTCCCCAGAGTACTTCCACAACTTCCACACCCAAGCCAGGCCCACTAACCACTCCACTACAGAGGAGCCTTGCAGTAATACAATCAACCACATTATCTTGGTGTCTTACTCCAATTTTGAAAAATTCAAATGACTGACCCCCAATCAGAGTAAGGTGTTTGTTTACATGCACTTTAAAACTTTGATTCAAATTGGACTTATAATTACATTTCCTCTACCTGCATCCTCCAGTGTCTTGCTCCACTCGAGTGCTCCGTACACTGCAGATGTTCATGCCTGATTAGCACAGTCCCCCTTGACAGTGACCTAGGGCCCTGGTGGCTAAGCTGACCTTGTGTTACGGGTTCAGGGTTTTGCCAAGGATGGCTCTCATGTTCCTGGTTTAGACGCTTTGTTAAAGTGGGAAGCTGAGACAGATGAGCATCCTGAGTGAACATGCTGCAAGGGCCCAGGGTGACAGCAGGCATTTCCATCATTTAGCTTTATGCCTCCCCAACACCATCCTTCTCACCCCCACTGGCTGTGATTAAACAATCACCCTCACTGTTGCAGAGATTTACTGTAAATTTGCTACCGTCATATATATCATATTATAATGAATAAACTCAACGCAAGGTCTGCAAATGTGTAATTTATTCCTCCACATTGTTTTTCTATTGTAAGGTAACATATAACATAGTAACATTTCATTTTGGAGACTTTGTTACAGCATTGAGTTGCTTTTCTTTGAGTAATGGCTCAACAACAGAGTTTCTTGAACATAAATGGTTGTGTTGATTTGGTTTGTACAATGGTGTGGATGGTGCTTGTTTGTAAAAGTGTAAATATACTGTTTATATATGTATGACTGTTGGACGTGAATTCAATAATTTCTGAAACACAACAAACATAGAATGAATAATTGCAAACACAAGTCAAATAAAATGGTGAGAGTGTAACCAGAAAAAGTACCCAAGCGTTTAGCAGCCTCTATCTGTGTGACACATGTACCTGTCTTCAGTGGCTGAAATTCCCCTTTGCGCTCGCTACACACAATTATTGCCTTCTCAAAGGCGTGAAAAGAGCTGTCAAAAATAATATTGTCTTTTGAAAGTGTGGCCAAGAAAACTTTCAAGCAGTCAACCTACTATGGGACAATAGCAGTTTAAGCTGTCCACATTGTGATTATTTTCATTTTTATCATGTCATCACAATTATTGGGCCCAGAGTGCATTGTCTAGGCGTTTTTGTTTGATATGCCTTAAAATGACAACAAGTGTAATCCTCTTTAGGCATTGTGCTAATGTACAATGGGGTAAATAAACAATTCAACGTGTTGATTACCCTTTTGTTCTCTGTATGGAAATAATTACACTCCAAAATGACTTACTGACACCAAGTAGAGAAAATATTTAATGTAGCTGTTCAACCCTCAGAAAGCAGCACTTTGCTTATTGTCTCTTCTTGTACAATTTTTCTTTAGCCAACCCATAGAAGGTTTAAACACTGAAACTAAACTAAAAATACTTTCTTAATCTATGTATTTCTAACCTAAGTGTTTGTGTTTTGTGAGAAGGAGTTTTTGTTGCATAGATGAACAGACAAGCCACCAGCATTATATGTTATCTCATCATTATGGTATATTTTTGGGACAAAGAAAGACATGTTCTTTTTATCCATGAGTTACATGTTTCACTTTGTCTTAGACTGAAGATTTTTTCATACATTGAAAGTTTTATACTAAATAGAACTTGTGTTGTTTTGTCCGAGGAAGTTCATTTGAGTTTGATAAATTTGACAATACAATATGTATTACATGTTCATTTACGCCTGCATATGAATGAATTGATAAAAAAGTGTGACAAGAGCATTTTCCAGTGATAAAACCCAGTGTTTTTAATTAATGCTCTGGGCAGCACTGCAGTGTGGCACACAAACAACAAGATATCACACTGAAGCAAACAGCCTCAGACAGTGTGAGCCAAGGTGTGATTTGCAATATAGATAGTGAACACAGGGATTTTCATTTAGCGTCTTTTCACTAAGTGGAGAAGGTTGCCCAGTTTTCTAGATGTAAACAGGAAATAAAATGCCACAGACAAACCCCTGCGTGTCTCCTTTGATCTCATAAAGCTGACAGATGTGATTCATCCATGCCTCTTTACAGCTATGCATTAATTTCCCCTCCTGTCCTTAACACTGTTTAGCCCAATTAACACAGTAGCTCTTTTACTAACAGTGAGGGGGAGATGTGCGTGTGTCACAGCCGCAGTTGGCTCCAGCCAAGGACCAACAACGAGATCCAAACTGGAGGGAATGCTCTGAATACCAATGCCCCCTACTTCCCCTCATCACACGAGTGATGGCTTCAAATCTCACTCTCCGTCTTTCAGCTCTTTGTTTTCCACATTTGAACATCAGAACCGTTGGACCGTTGATCAGAACTTTATTACATTGAAGACACTAACATCTCCTTCTTTCTGATTTTCTTTTAAATGGCTCTATAGTTTGTGAACAAGTTGGAATGTTGCTGTGGCCTAAAGTAATATTTTAAACCTGTTTGATAATGCCTTAAATAAATAATGCTCAGGCTATGGTCATGGAAAAACTGACCTTGGTTCATGATTGATACATTTTAAGACTAGCCCATCAAAGAAAACAGTAATCATAATTCCAGCCCATATTTTTCTTGTCTTCATCTGTTAAAATTACCCTTACAAGATGGGTCTCTGGCTATGGTAATGTTTTCACAGGATGAACCACACCCCCAGGCATGAGAACAGAATACTTTACATCAGGCTAATGGCAGTATGTGATAATCTAGAAGATGTATGTCTGTGTATGAAGATATATAAATGAATAGAATCACACAGAACTTTTGTAGCTTTTATCATTTTACTGTGTGCTGAAATAAATCTGTTCTTCACTTAATGTCCCACAGCTGAGTTTACTGCTTCTCATTTCCCCCTTTTCACCACAAGCATTCATTAAGAGAGTTTTGTATTGTAGGTTGCAATTATACATTTGACACTAAAGAAAAGGAAGCCTGATTATTGTGTGGTGTAAGAGTACAGTGGAACAATAATAAAATAAAATAAATGTCTAATCAGTAAAACTGCCCATGGTTCTCTGAAGGACAATAGTTGACTGCATCAGAAAAGATGACATTGACTTATGAATATATAGTACATTATAAAGCATGGCATATTTTGTAATCAAATTAGATTTGAAGAAAATGGTCATGAGGCGCTTAAAGGCAGACTAACTTCTCATTAAAAACATTAAAAAAGTTTGTCTGTGGGACGATTGTGAAGGATGTATCAGTGCACATTAAGATATGGCATAAATGGGCAAATGGAACAAGATAAGCTTGATTGAGGCATGTTTTGGTTCCAATACTTAGTAGCTACACATTCTCTTTTCCCTTCATATCACACACTTTCCTAGCTGTAGAATGGATGGCAAGTTCAATTCATGACAACTCAATATAAGAAAAGACAATGTCATTTATATCCCGGCTTTAAATAACTCTAAAGGAAACCTTGTTGGTGCAACCCAGACTAAGTTCATTTGGCTCATTAGGATTGCAGCTGCCTCATTTAAAGTTTTGTCACTGAAAGTAGATGTATATTAAAAAGGCAGTGGCAGCTGGATGCTTTGATATCCAAACTTGAATACTTATAGATATGGTATGACCTTAACTATGTCTATAGTGCACCTGGAGGCGGGGCAGGAAGTCGGTATGAAGGTCACTATTTTGGCCAGCAGGAAAAGCTATTCCCCAGAACAGAGAGGAGAAGAGCTGCGGTGGCAGCCTCTAATCCTCTTTAATTTGTTTTCAGATGGGGCTTTGGAATACCAGCCTGCTCCCTAAGCAGAGATCACATAAGAACGTGGGCTGGGACAGCTGTCTCCTCTTCTGGCGCTTTTAATACAGGTCTGCTAACCACCCCACCCTACTCCATGATGAATAATTCTGCTGCTGAGCTGAGTAGTTACTTTATGAGGATTTTACAACAAAAATGAAATTCTGCAAGATACAAATTCATGGAAGTGGGGATGAAAGTGGGCGGAGAAGTGTGTGGTTTCTTTATTACTTTTCATTCTCTTTCACATGAATTGAAGCTTGTAATTGAGTTTAGGTGTGTCCCTTTTCTCCTTTCTGTCACGGTGGAGGTTGAATTGTAAATGAGGCTTTGCTTACGTCACTCCCTTAGAGGTGATTTGTATTGTTGTATAAATAACTGTCCTTATTATATTTTCTTTTCTTTTCTTATATATTTTCCTTTTGCCTGCAGTGGTGTTAAGGTGAAGGCATGTTGTTGTGATGAAGCATGTCTTGAGAAAGCTGTAAGTTAGTGATCCATGCAGGGGGCTTACAGTGGTTTAATCCCCACTGTGGCGCTGATAAATCAACAGACAGGTTTCATTTTTATCTTCCATTTTGTTTTGGCTGCTAAGAGATAAAAAAACAAACAAAACAAAAAAAAAAAACACCACAATCTGTAGAGAACCTTTTATGTAATGACCAAAATGGGACTACCATCTTTGCAGAGGCCACTTAACCTCAGCCTAGCTTTATACCACATTATTGTGCCACAAAAAGTATTGCTTTTCAATGTTCTGCCCTTATTGCAAACTATATATTTTGAAAGCATTTAGCACATTCTGTAGTCTGCATGAATAAAAACTGGTTTGTTTTATAAATCAGGTACTAAAAGTTTGTTTAGCTGGCAGTTAATGTTTTTTTTATTTTACATAATACCCTTGTCGATTAATTTGAAGAAAAGCGCCTGTGTAAGACAATGCATTTTTTAAAATAAATAAATAAATAAACAGCAAGCAAGGACACTCCTGTGAAAGCCACAAATGTTAATCGAAACAGTCCCAACATTAAAATAGACAGCACCAGTGCATCTTTGCAGGTTGTTTCACTAGAACTCATTGCTGTTGTCAATTTATTTTGAGATTTTATTTTCAACACTTCAACCTTCTTCACACCTTCCTTATGATGACCTTATAAAGTACTTTGTTCTGTGTGTAACTGATAAATACTTGGGGAGGGTAGGGGGTGTTCATGCTCACTGAGCTGTCTCGTCAACACCAGCCATTTGATATTCACTGTGGCCACTTTGCTGTGCATCCTCCCTGGTTTCCTGCCATTGCTCCTGACCTGTGGTGACGCAAGGCTCCACAAAGTGAATGCACAAACAATGATTGATACACCTGCAAGTCTGGGTTACCTAGACAACCTGCTTCCGTGGTAACACTTTGACGACTTTGTTGTATATTGTACCCTTGTTTACCTTATTGAACAAATTGGAATAATTTTCCAAGATTTTGTCATTATGTTTATGTTTATTACCAAGATGCGAAGATCCTCAGTCATCAGCTGGACTTAGTTTTCAAAGGTGAAGACATTTTCTCTCATAAATCTAAGAGACTTTGTCAATTCTGAGTTCAACTGATACAAGAGCTGAGCTTTATCTCTAGAAGGAGGGGTTTGACCTATAACTGTCTCTGATTGGACCAGGTTGTTCTGGTCTCATAGTCATTACCTTGAAAGGACAGTGTGACTCCTGATGTGAGAGTTGTTAGGCTCATGTGAACCATTAGTATCACTACACACTTCGGGTATTGTTGTCCTTCTAGAGTGAAAAGAGCTTGATTTAGGTTTCAAAACATTGTTTTAAATAGTAGGCAAAATTAATCTTGCCAAGAAATTTAAAAAAGTCAGCAATCATTTGGAGTAAATCAAATAATTTGTCAAACCAAGTGTAGACAGATGGTAATGACACAAACTAATAATATTACAAATTGATTTTGATTTATCCATATGTTGTTTTTCTACCAGATCTGCTGCAGGTGATTCCCCTCAACCACAGTGCATGCCAAGCTCAAATAGAATTATGCACTCTTCATTTTCCAGTGAAGTTCATAGGACCAACAAACTCACTCAAATTCCAGTTCTGTGTTATTTAAACTTATGAAAAACCAATAACTTTTTTGTCATGCCGCACAAACTGAATGTCTCATAGCTAAACAACTGCACCGTCAGCTCAAAGTCCTACCTCCACTTCATTGCGTTCTGAATTCCCCATGCTGACTCTTTGTTGATTTTTGAAAGCTTGGTGCAGATTCAGTTCTTGGTGTGTCACCCTGCATGCAGCACTGCACCACAAGGCTCTGTTTGTACAGTGTGTGCCCGAGCCAATATTCTCACTTAAGAGTGCTGATGTATGCGAATGCTCCCTTTAAAACCACCTTAACTGTTTGACATAGCTTTGAGTTACAATATTAAGCCGCACTGCAAGCTTTCTTCCATTAGCAAGTCATTAGCATTTTCAAAATATGTTTATTCTAAAGAAGCCCAGGAGCCAACTGGAAACTCAGAGAAACCTTAAAAAAAAACCTTATCATGCTGAGACAGGTGATGCAGAAATGTCTGACTCCAAAAAAACATGCAGCTCATTCTAGTGGCTGTTCTCAAAGCAGTAAGGAGCATTTTTTAACGTAGTGAATATAAAATTATTCTTTTTAAACCATGTATTGATTTGCTTTTCAGTCCCATCAGAGGAAAGCATATACACATGATAAAGCTTTGTTAATAGCATTCTCTCTGCACATGCATGGTGTCTCTAGAGAAAACCTCTAGTCAACATGACACATTTAATGCACACACTGAGCACCTACAAGGTTGTGGATGTCATTTTACCTGGTGCTGTGGCCATGTCGCATCTCATGTTCTGGTCCCACTGGGAGCACTCGAAGATTACAGCTGCCTTCATCTTCTGTCTTTATCATAGGGCTCTGACAGTAATGCTTTAATATTAGAGCAAACGACAAACTGCTGTTCCAGGAGGAGGTTAATCCTCAAGCTTGACATTAAGATTATTCTATATTACAAAAATTGTTTATTTTAAACAATGTGTTGTCATGTTTCATGCCAGCACCACTTAAAAGTGCTGCAACCACAAATTTCCTCCCTCACACTACTTGCTAATTAAAAAAGTAAAACTAAGCCAACTGTCTGCCTCAAACTACTAACACGTTTAATAAAGCTTAAGTTTAGAGCCTTCTTTAAATGTCTAACTCAGAGTTCAGCATTAGACGATGTAATCCCGTAGTTATTTCCTTACTGCAGGATTGCATTGTGGGAATTTATCAGCATTTCACGTTGCTTTCCTTTGTGCCGAAATAGACACTTTTTCTGTAAGATTTTTAACAACCATTGATGCACAACCTATAGGAGCGCCCCTTTTTGGAGAGCCCATTGCATGTGAGCATCTTATCTTTATGCACTCAACATACTGTACGTATATGCTATTAGGTGATTAATCCATTTTTTTCCTGAGAGACTTGCTTTATTATGAGGTGCTACTGTAAGAAATGGTTGCTTGTATCAGTTTTAATATTCCTAGGCTTACAGTCGACTAACAGTCAACTAACCACTGCACAAACCAGACACAGTCCACGTGGGAAGACTGGCTGCATTTCCTCACCACTCCCACTCTTCTTAACAATGCCATGATAATTCTACATGCCCACGGCCCTCCACAAGGAGAGCCCACTGAGGGTTTCTTCTGATTGCTATCCAGTCTAACAGTAAGGGCTTGTGGAAGGGGCGGAGGATTACAGCAGACTGGTGCTGACACTCTTGTAGCTGAAGCATGTCATTAAAGAGTAAACCACCCTGATTGAAAGACAGCATCAGCTGCCAGCTTTCTGCTAACAAAAGACATCTCAACAGACGATGATTGTGTTCTTAGATGGAATAAATCAACAGCAGTCATTGCTTCTTTTACACGTAACGCCCCCCTGAGCTGGGTTTGCACACTTTTCTTCAGCCACGTGTGCGTTCAATTAATCCTTAATGCTTTGTGTGCTCATTGAAGGTAATGGACCTTGTTCTTAACCTTCCTAATCTTCCATGAAATGTTTAAGTACTAAGTTATACTATTGAATTGATTTTTCCTTTTATCATTTATTTAAAAAGAGGTGGTTGAGTGAGTGGTGTATGTTTTACTATTTACTTTGTTTGCCACACTGTTGGTAGTTTGGGCTTTTATTTTTAGTTACTACACCATGACAGGTCAGAGATGTGGAGATGCAGCAGCACAGGAAGAGCTGTCTCTTTACAATCTAAAATAATAATGTAGCACAAGCTGTCAGAAAACAACCTAACAACAACCCCTTGTCTGAACACTACACAGAATGTGATCACATTCTGTGTAGTGTTCAGACAAGCACGGCTTCACAAAGTTATATTTTTACTGGACATTTGTTCGTATATGTATACAACTGAATCCACCAAAATGTACGTATTATCCGTTTTCCCACAAACCACTGATATATGGCAGATACTGTACATATTCCAGATGGAAAAAGTAGTATATTTAATCCAGATTTGACGGTTAAAATGTAGTTCAATTACACTGCATGACATTCATCCAGAAGAAAATTAGAGTTAAGCGTCCTAATGCAAATAAAAAGAAAAAGATCAAGCTGTCTGTCTTCTACTCAGTTGAGGGCCAGCTGCAAGGGTAAAATAGGTTAACACTGTTCATTAAGGCAAACGTGCACATTCACCAGACACCAGACTCCTTCAACACCAGTACATGATGTGACAGCACATTGACCAGAATACTACACTGTGAGAATGAGACAAAACTGATTTACATGGGTGCCATGTGACAGGCCAAGTCATGAAACAAGCAATCTCTGCTTTGCTGAAAGAATAACTTTTTGGTGCTATATGTACTGTACATTTTAATATTGGAGTAAAGCTACCTCCTTACATTAGTTAAATGTGTTGGGACACAGCAAATCAGCAATGTGTTTATTCAGCTGAGAGGCACAAATGAGGAGCTGTGAAACTCAGCCATTCATTTTCCTTATGCATTTACTTGCACTGACATCTAAGCAAAGGTAGGCCATAGTCATAAATCACAAAGCACAATAACAGGGACATTTTGGGCTGGTCTATCATGGCTCTGTTTTGTTTTCTCATTGCTTCTTGGCAAATTGCTGTTATTAATGGGAGAAACCATAGTTTGCAGTTCTCATTACATGTTGTTCCAACAGTGCCTCTGATGGATTAAGACAAGCCGGTGGCCTTGCTAGCCTCAACGACCAGCTAATGTGAGCCAATTAAATGCCTTGCACTCTTTGGACACTCCACACTTGCTTATATGCTGGTACACTGATATGCTCCCGTAATGTTGCAGCAGTACTAAATGGGTTTCAGTTTTAATATGCACTTAAGCATATGTGCACAGTGTTTTTTCAGTAATAAAAACATCTTTGTATTTTATTTTTCTCTAAACCTTACACCACATATTCATAATCAAAACCTACAGTATTTGCTCTGTGTTGCATTTGAACATAAGAGCAATGTTGAAAAAAAAAAAATACTAATGAGGCTAGATGCTAAATAGTGGTAGGTGGTTTATCCAAATACACCAGGCTTTTAACTATTGAAGTCAGCCATGACCAATACTATGGAAAAATCTAATTAAAACAGGATATCCTCAGATTTTCTGTACACTGGATTTAAGCTCAAACACTGGTGTGCTTAAACGCTCTTACCAGTTGCAGCTATGCCCTATGTTTCACCGATTTGTGTAATTTTGAAGCTTTTCTGCTTTGTCACCCGTCCGTATGTACACCCAGACAAACAAAACTTAACTCAGTATATGTCGCTATATTCCTGTAATCCACATGAAAATAGAAACCATTCTCTAACTTTTTTTTGTTCAACTTAAACAGCATTTTTACAATCTTTGTTTCCATGTAAAGTCAAGCCGACATATTTTTAGATCACCATGCTTCGCTTACATAAAGAACTCATTATTCCATGTCATTTCACCCTGCGTAATCCTGTCCTAGCGAGAAAGGGTGCTTTGATAACAATTCAACCCCCCAGTAGAGCGTAATGGTTTATATTTAATTTGATGAACAAATCTGATGGTTCAAAAATGACAAGCACACTGTTTGTAGAAGTCTGCACGATAGATTAAATGTTGATTTTTCAGTATTTCCAGTTGACAAGGACTCGGTTAAAGTGCGTGTGTCCACTCAGAGCAAATGAAGCGCGAGGGCAGCTGTCTAAACGATCGCAAGTGTTGAATTATCTCTGATTGGTGACAAGTTATATAAACACTAGCAGTGTTGATTTTAGGCTGAACACTGTGGATTGTTGTGAGACTCTAGTCGATATGAATTCCACAAGGGCATCAAGAATAACAAGAGATATTGCTTTATTGGAACACCTTCAACTCGGAATTGGCAAATAAAATGTATCTAATTCGTAAAGTCATTTGGGTGGCTTTGGATGGATGCTGAATTGCGTGGGAACGATGCTTTTGTGTCTTGCTATTTGCAACTTGCAACTGCTCCCATTTCTCTTCCCTGGCACAAGTGCATAACCCATGTAATTTGCTCTTTTACATTTTTTTCTCATCCTTTGCCACATGCTGCAAAGCATTCTCTCCGTCATTGGCTATGCTGCATTTTTTTCTTTGCCACATACTGTGTCAGTCAATTGTTCACAATTAATCCCTGCAACCACACAGGAAGTCCACTACTCTACATAGTTCACTGTGCACTCTAATTATTATCTAGAGCACTGGCATCATTACAAATGTAAGCATTAGCAAAATAGTGGGCAGAAATGTCTTTTTTCCATTACTTATTCTGTAACATCTCATACCCACTTGTGCGGAAAACTAAGAGAGGCGTTCACAGGGCCAAGCTGCTCCTCTTGTGGCGGCGTAGTAAGTGGTTAGGATTTTCTCTAAGAGCAACAGCTCTCCGTTAATGACATGCAGTCTCTGGAAAGGTTTATCCATTCAATTCGACTCTAGAGAGAAGATCTCTTCAGCCTGCTGATTAAATTAGGATTCTTTAATAAGCATATCTAGGTGCACTGACATGAGAGACATCCTGATTTGTGTCATCTTTTGCAGTACATGACACGTTTTGCTCTAATGCCAAGTAACTCTCTATTTCTACACTCTTCTTAGTGACACAGCACTCTTTGCCAGTAATTATTCACCACATTGTGTATAATTTTTCCTGCGGTGCACAAAGGCACAGCTCTATTGTCAAGTCAATTTCTAAATTTATTTTCACCTATTTGCACTTCTACAGTTTGCCATGTATTCAGTTTTGACATGTAGAACTTATTTTTGACATTGAGTTGCATACTATCTAGCCTGTACTGATGTAGGTTTGTTTTATTTCTGAAATAAGCAAGTATTATCTGTAACTGTTTGCATAAGGACATATAAAGGACAAACTTGCATTACTGTAGTATGTTCTTCCTGAAACTGAAGGCTTCTGCAGAATTGCTCAGAGGCAATAATCCAGCCTCAGAGGGATGACTAGTGTTGTTTTTCATTACCATACAAAAAGGAAAGTGGGTGCTTACTTTTGTTACTGTATTCCTTATTCAATTTGTGCCATATGCTCAATGCCTTGAGCCACTTAAATGTTTTTATGAAATTTTAAACAAACATAAACCAGTAAAAGTGATATATAAACACTTTTTATTTATATCTAAGGCAATTTAGTTTATTATATGGCTCTCAAAAACTATTGCATTTGATTGTTTTAATCCATTCAATAGCAGGGCTTCAAAATCACTTTTAAATGACAGTGAGAGTAAATAAGTGCATTAATCCCCAAATTAAATTAAAGTAAATTTTCTAGTTTTTCCAGGAAAGATCTGGTGCATTTGAATCCATCCAGGACAATAAACACAATATCAAAGTTATTGATGAAAAATAAAAACGTTATCATGTTGTTAATGTTCCACCTAGCTAGTTGCAAAAGGTTACATGGAATACATGTATCGCTTATCTCTCTGTGTTGGCACTAAGCTGTGAAGCTTCAGTTCTAAAAGGATTTGAACACCCCTTGCATTACTCAACAAGAAACCCTGCTGTAATTACAAATATAGAGTAAAGTCAAAGCTTTTTTATGTGTAATGCTCCTCTAAAACATACAAAAGGTTCTAGGTACAGTACACAGCTTCCTAACTAACAGTGTGGGAGTGTTTTTCTACCAATTTAACAACAAGTACATTTCAGTTGTAAATAACAATTTGTTTGTTATTTAAATATCTCAATGGTCCTTGGATTTCAGGCTTTAATATCCAAAATTTGGCTTCATTTTTGTCTTTTCTACTTATAAAATAATACGATTTTTTGATTATCTAACTGAAATATTTGTTTGTTTAATTAACTTGATACTTTTACTAATAATGGATACAGAGAAACTATTATGCTGGGCAGAAGTTTATGTGTCTGTCTAGTCTGCCTCCAGCTCACTCTGCCAACAAGAAAGCAGACAACTCTAACTCTAACGACCAGTTTTGTCTCCCCCTGTGGGCTTTTAGGTGATCTGTGATCTGGTACAGTAAGAATTCTCAGTCTCCCTTGTTAAACCCAATTTTAAATGGAATAATACTCCTACATCCAATTTTTGTTTGTTATTTAGTTTAATAATTTAGTATATTTTGTTAGTAATAACTAGTTTGCATCCCTCTTTGTGCACTGCTGACTGTATGTTTAATGTTTAAACAGGGACATTTTAACATCAGTCCAGGAACAGCAGATGAAAAATAGCCATTAGGCTAACTCTGGTACATTTACACACTATTCACAAGAAGCACTCATCCCTCTTCAGCTCTACAAAAAAATATTGTCTACACATTTTTTGGTTGCAAGAAAAAATAAACAGTTGGATTATTTCCCCTAAATATACATCACTCTCACAATACTTTGTTGCTGTACATCTTATGCCCTTTAGAGCAGGCGAGTAACAGGCATTGTACGCAGTCATATGCTTCACAAAGCTGAAGTCTATCTCTGGCCTTTGCTCATCCCACGTGGGCAAAGAAGTGGGTGGGGCGTATTACTCAGTGGGTAAGAAAAGAAGGAAAGTAGGGGAGAGGTTGCAACACTTTTTGCTTTTTCTTTAATTTCTCAAAGACTGTTTGTGTTGGAAAGACAAAATGTTATTACATTAAAGCCACATCTGTTACATGTTTGTAATATACTTAGAATTTGGACTTGGTCTTAGACAAAGTCTATTTCAAATTTAAATTTATTAAGACACAATTTTGTTTTTTGTTTATTTGTGAACAGACAAGCTCGTTACTTATTTAAAATGAACCGTATATAGACTATCCCGAGTGGAAAGGATAAAAAAAACAAGTTTTTAGGAAACAAGTTAAAAAGAAATTACGGAGGACAATATTTCATTGTTTTCTTCTCAGTCCGTTAGGGGTTGCGGATGACGGGAGCCTATCATAGCGGGGTATAACCTGGAAAATGGCCGGTTAGTCGCAGGGCTAACACTTAGAGACAGACAACCATTCACTCTCACATTCATTCTCTTGGGACACTTTAGACACAATTAACCTATAGGTGCATGTGTTTGGGCGGTCGAAGGAAGCAAACTTCTCACAGAAAGGCCTGAGCTGGCTGAGGATTTTCAGGTCGGCGGAGTTTAAACTCACAACGCCAGCTGACAACAATGGGCAAACTGAGCACAGAGAGGACAACCTGAACTAAACATGCAATAAAATAAGTTTATTATTAATGTATGAAATTGCAGTGTTGTTATGTTATGGAAAGCTTTAACATTTATTTTGCCACATGGGACAGTTGCAACAACACATTGCAAGTTTAAAGTCCTTTTAGTGGCTAAGATAATGCTGTTTTGAAAATGATAAGGCTTAACATTTCCTCACATGAACAGTTTAGACACTATAACAACAATTCTGAGGTTAAAAAATAAATACTTTTTGCAATGAAATGCAATTCTTGCAGAAGGAATGGTCCAATTTGGCTGCTTTTCCCAGAAAGAAGGATTAACTGACAAAACATGTGCTGAATGAATTTCATTGCTGTAGTGCATTTCTTATTTGTTGCAACTGCCACACATTGATACCATCGCTGCTCTCCCTACTCACTTTTCAGACCACACACTGATACATTGGCCTGGCTGAGATCTTCACTAAAACTGACTTTTTGTTTTGATTATGGGTTGACTTAACTGAACTCTGAAATATTTTGACTAACTGGCACAATACCATTTTAGTTTTAGCTAAAAAAAACTATTTAGATCTAACTTTAATGAGGCCATGAGCTCTCAAGGTTTCTTTCTGTACTCAAACTGCTTTTGTTCTTTTGTTTCCTAGGATATTTGACCGTTACCATAGAGCCACTGCCTCCTGTTGTTGTTGGAGAAACTGTTACTCTCAAGTGTAACTTCAAAACCGACGGAAGGCTTCGGGAGATTGTTTGGTACAGGGTGAGTAAACCTGCCTCCATTTTCAGTGCCATTAAGCACCATATATATTCTCTAGGGCAATCATTGTATCTCTGTCTAACTACACACTTTCTGAGGCCAATAGAAACATCCCTGGTTTATGGGTGTGTTAGATGAATAATCATGCACTGTCAAACAGCGATTGTTAGGAAACAACCAATTATTTCGACCAGCTGTATGACATGCATCACTGGGCTGCTGGATGCTGGAGATTTTATTTCTCAATCCATTGGTCATTACCATCATTTCTTAATAGTTAACAGCTGGCGACTCAATAGTAATTAAAATCCCCGGTTGGTGTACAGTGCCTAAGTGCTGTCAGTAATTAAATGACTGTTGAAGAACAATAAAATCTTCTGTTGGATCCAAATTCATCCAAAGTTTATTGGTTACAGAAATTTGGATCTGTGAATGAAATCTTGTAAAATTTGAGAAAGACAAAATGAAATGGAGTGGAAGAATAGCTGCTGGATTGGGCATGTGTAATGTTCATTCCCAATAACTAAAACAAACTTAAGTTTAGAGCTGTGTTCTGATTAATGGTAAATTGTAAATGTAAATTCTAAATTGCTATAAATGAATGAATAAATAAACAAATGAAGGAGTGAATGTAAACAGTTGTCTTTCAGTTTGTAACCCTTTTATCAAAGATTAGTTTGTTGGGGGGACACCCCTAGCTCAGTTGGACCATGCCAAGTACACAGGGAGACCCAGGTTTAAATCTTGCTCAGGTAATTTGCCCAATGTTATTCCTGTTTCTCTCACCCTGTTTCTTGCCAATCTACTGTCTACTATCAAATCAATTATTTGGTGTTTATTTGTATTGGTTTCCTTTTGAAAGTCTGGTTTATTTGAGAGGATGTGAATGTGAAAACAAGCTCGGGTCTGCTTCCATGTGAACTCCATGTGTGGTTTGATGTAATTTTGGTGAAAATGCAAAGCAGACCAAAGAACAAACTGCTAACCCTAATACTAACCCTAAAGTATTGAGCACTTGTTGTTGATGGTAGTAGGACACAAACCAAATCCAATGAAAACTTTGGGGGAAAAAAAACAAAAAAAACAACAGATGTGGAGGATAAGGTGATCAGCTGTTAATAAAATATGTTGTGTGTATAACAGCTGCTTGTGAACGCCACAAAAAACAAGATCAATTTCAAACTATTCAGCAGAGAATAGCCACAAGTGGGTTCTGCCAATATAACTCTTCAGTAATTATTTAGAACAATCCACTGTTTGATAATATAGATAAGTGAATTTATCATATTTTTATTTGTAAACCATTGTCAGAAAAATGCCTCAGAACACATGAATAATACAATCAACATTTTAATACTGGAACTTTGAACACAGTGCTCGCGTTTGTGTCATTGCTTAGCATCACCACCTACTCACACTTTAATGAGTTTTTTCCCCAGCTTTTGGTTTCACACTTTTCTTATTGTGAAATATAACAGTGTCTGATCTTAGCTAATACTGACCTTTCAAGGTGGGAAGGAAAGAGATTTATGGCACTTTACACCTCACCTCCGAACCATTGATCACTTTCATCGCTGTAACAATTTCATCAAGCTGGAAATGGTGGGGGGTTGTTTTGCTTATATTGCTTCCTATTCAGTTGGATCTAAGATGGAGTTTAAAAATAAGCAGAGAGAATAGAGCTTCCTGTATTGAGTGTTCTCGAGTGGAAAGCAGAAAGGCTGTGTGGGGATCGGGCCCATCTCTCCAGTGGGCACTACTGCTCCGCACAACCGCTGATAAATTATAAATCAATTAGCTACACTCGGCTGCCAAAGTTTCTTTAATCTCAGCCTTTTATTTGACTAAATACTGTTGACTCCTCATTTTACCTCCTGTTCAAATGGAACCAGGGTTGATACTCACCTAGGGAATGCCTTATCTAATCGAAGCTTGGCCCATTTGACTGAGAGCTGAATAAACTGAATATTTTAGCAAGAGCTCATTTGGTAAAACAGATTCTGACATATTCTGTTTGAGTATTTTAAATGTACTACTCTTCCAGACTACATTTGAATGATTTACTCAATATAGACATATTTATGATAGAATTGATTCTTTTATAAAATGTTGCACTAGTCACAGAAGTTGACAATGAAGTTGGAAATGATAAAACAAAATAATAGAATTGATGAAGAAATTGAACCCCCTTAAGCATTGTTAAGTTAGCCCTGCACCACACTTTGAAATACGGGTTAGAATTTTAGAAGACTGAATTCAATCTAAGTTTTATGGACAAACAAAGCTAGTAGTAGTAGTAAGAAATGTTGGTGTAGTCAATTTAACATCCAAACCTTGTTTGAGAAGCTGTTTGTGATTGAGGCAGCAGTGGCAACAATGGTGTTGCTGTTAGTCACTACATTCTTCAGGGTCTTGCTGCAAAAGAGTGACTTCTTGACTCAATGGGATCTAATGTGTGGCCTTTGCATCCATCTTTCTCACTTACATTGGGCAAGGCAACAAGTGAATGACTGCTCAGTAGCAACACACAGACTGCCAGTCTATGGACATTGTACTGAAATGATCTGGATTGTAATTCAGATCATTTGTAATTGTACTGCTTTTTGCAGACAAAACTTATTTTGGAGTAGAAATCTTTGCAAAGACATTTTGATACTTTTCTTTCTTTTTTTAAGGATTGTCTATCATTTTCAAGTTGCCTGTCATTTACGCAGAACACCTTTTTAAAACTTTTTTTATAGGTCTCTTTCAAGCTCTTGGCAGTTATTTAACAATGTTAAATTATAGTTGTTATCTTTGCACTTCAACAGGCTCTTTGAACAGTAAGCACTGTCCTTAAAACAAGTTACAATGTGAAGCTGGTTCATAAAAGCTTTTGTTTTGTTGTGAGACTCATCTTTTTTATCAATTTTACACAAAGGGAGTAGAAAGTGCTTCTTGGTAATGGAGTGTATTCCTAATGGTTGCAAATATGAAAATATGAAAGACACTTGATATTTTTGCTGTAGAAACACAATACTTTATTATAAATTTAACAGTTTTTTAGATATTGACTTAATTTTGCAGCATCACAAGTTTTATCAACCTTTATGAAATGTAATATAGAAGATACTACATTAATTTAATGATACCATTTTACATTTTGCTGGTTTTGGGTGATGTTTCTGCGTACTGTTACTGATTCTTGTTAGGGCTCCTACAAATACCTTTTTAACATAAGGAGAAAAAAATCTTGAATCTTGGTGATATGATTGCATTGAAAACAATGATGTCAGCATATTTTATGCTGCACACAGTTCTTAGTGTCATGTTAATTAACATATACCTACATCTCCCTGTGGGAAGTATACGCTAAGCTAATGGCTCTAGAGCAAGCAGTGTCTGTTTGCTTGCCTGTTGAGTTCTGCTCTATATAATGCCTAATTTTATTCACTACATCAAGCTTCACACACTCCTCTGCTCGTTACAAAAATCCCTCCATCCACTCTGACACATCTCTTCAGAGATGCCCTCACTAAAACACTTCCCTAATTTACTACAAGGTCGTCAGCTGCAAGCTGAGCAGCTCCCTTTTTACGCTCCTACAATGTTTCTTTCAGTGTCCATTTCTTTTCTGTTTCATTACTTAATTCTATCTGTTTGCTAAATCAAATTATCCACCCCAAATGGTTTGAATTATACATTTTAATTGCATGCATTTCAATTGTATTAAGATAAAATAAGTGATTACAGTATTGTGGAAATTCTTAATTAATTTAATAAATTTTTAATAGAAAATGGCACATGATGTTTCTATAGTAACATTAGAGACTGGTCTACTAAAATAATTAAATGTACTTATCAACCTTTTAATATCTACCTCAACTTCATTTTGCATCCATTTTGGTCATGTTATTGTTTACCTTTAAAAGATAAACGTGTTAACATCAATGTTTGTTTGAGCTCATCAAAAATGTTAATTAGAGCCTTGACTAATTTTTCAAGTGAACTGTAATTATCTTCTAAAATTTCCAGCATCATCAGCTCTCCTCAGCTCACTATGAATGTATAAGTATGTTTTACAAATCCCAAAAACTGTGAAGTGTGTGTGTGCGCATATATATACGTATATATATATATATATATATATATATATATATATATATATATATATATATATATATATATTTTTTTTTTTTTTTATATATATATTTTTTTTTTTTTTTTTTTCAATGCTATCCAATGGTAGCTTGTGTAGAAGCAGAGATCACAGTGATTTAGTTTTGCAATGCAACAGTGAAAGTGCAACGGCTGTCATTTCAACTCTTTCTTCTCTTTTTTTCAGTTCACTGACCCTCATGGCACATTTAACAGTGGTGACATCCTTATGAGTCTAAACTTTCTGTCCTAACATTCACACTTCTAGGGCAGATATTACTGTATATGTCTTTTAGCTGAAATTAAAGCAATTATCCAGAGAGCTCTGACGTAATGAAATCTGCATTACTGAGGTTTTGCCAGATGTGCTAACTCTGGACTTTGACCAGCTGCTTTCAGGCAAATCCGAGAGTTGAATTTAAAATACACTGCGGACCCAACAACTGTGTTACATTAGAGTTATTCTCAGATGATAGAAGATGCTTGGTGCCCACAGTTCTTCCTTTGCCTCTGGTGAGGTTTTGCAGATTTTCTTGTGGCCCACATTTTGACAAATCTCATTACAGCTGTTGACACTGTCAAAGCGGAATATAACAGCTATGCAAATGACTTATCTGTCACCACATTCTGCCAAGAAATATAAGAGTACATTACCTTAGGCCAGTGTATCATTGGATTTAGTGCCTGCATTTTCTGGCCATATGGTACCTCCAAATGCCGAGACTCAGACCTAGTGGATACTGAACTAAGAAGCGTTTTTTCCTACTTAGTAATCCTTTTCCTTGACTTTGGAGAGACACAGGGGCTGTCATATGTTAAATCCGAGTTTAAAATCTTCTAGACAGGGTTGCCTGGGCAACTGGAATCAGAAGTACAGAGTGCTCAGTTAGTATATGTGCACAGTTAGAGAGACTAACTTCTCGTGTGCCTTTGAAAAAAACAAAAATCAGTTCTATATCAGTTGTATATGAATGTCTAATGAATACCCCAGTGGGTTAATGGTTTAAATGAAAATACATGTTAAAGATAAAGGATCTGACAGAAAGATAGATGTAGATGTATATATAGATCTATATCCACGTTTACATTATTATGTCTGACAATTACTGTAAAATGGCAACACTGGCCTTATCCTAGTGAGGACAGGACAAACCAAAGCTGATCTTTTGGTATTTTAGATTCATGTGTGTTTTGGCATCACTGATTTAATGCATAGAATGTTAACACAGTGACACAAAAGTTATAACTGGGCCACATTCTCGTGCAGTGTGAACTTTGCCTTGATATAGTGAAGTTGGACATTGTTTTCATGTGCCTTTGTGCAGCCTGCAGAAGGCCTTGGAGGCTCTGTCCTCCATTGAATCAGGCAGTAGACGCAATATGAAGGCAGCTGGCCATGGAGATGCTATGAGCTCTGTGCCAACAGCCTTTTCACTGTCCATAGAGCTCATCTGACTCTTGAGGCATGTTTGTAATGTTTCCAATAGCTCCTGATTCTAGCCATGGGACATTCTTTATGTAGCCATCCATTGCATCTAGTCACAGTGCAATATACAGACATGTTCTATTTTGAACTTGCAATGCCACTATATCTATTATATTTATTATTTTGGGGCTAGAGAACATTTAATGTAACAACTATTTAGTTTTCTTTTGTCTGCTAATGCTTATGCCCACTGAGTTATTTAGTTAGTGTGCCCTATTTGGCAAGACATTGCTATCCTCTTTTGTTCCCTAAATGTTTTTAAATTAAATCGTTGTTTACAAATGAATAGATAAATAAATCCCCTGTATATCCCCATGCACTTCTATTGTTGCAGAACTGATGTTCTTATTCAAGGTAAATGCAACAGACACCACGAACTAAACACATGTAAATCACAGAAATCCAATTGTAAGTTATCTCAACAATGCATTAGAAATGGATTTTATTACCTGACTTGCAGGTAGTTTAACACACGGCTTCACAGGAAAAAGCCATTTAAAGAGTGCCACAAACCTCTGTGTGTCTCTATTAGCCTGCTGTTCCATGCTGAATGTGCTGCCCCAAGGGGAATGTGAAATAAAGTGATATGGATCACTGCACCACAACCTCCCCTTTGAGGATGTCACTGGGGCACATAAGCAGCCTGTTATACATGCAATGATAATTACACCTTTCATGTCAGCAAACTACTAGAGGTGTCCCTTTTTATCCACAAATGCTAATAGCAACAGAGGGACTAATCACCGCTGTGCCTCTTAGAGAGAGGCTGCTGGGAGTGGCACGAACAGCAATGACGATTGGGTATTTTGTTTTTCTGCTGGTAAGAGTGAATAATTCTTCTCTTAGTGATCATCACCACAGGTTCCCATCAAGAGCAATGGCGCCTAATTATTAAAGCCAAATGATTGAATGTGAAAAGGATACAGATTATGCTTTTTCCATTAAATATTACATAGAGTATGTAGGACACAGCTATTTATTACTGTTATCTTTAATAGTTAGCTTTAATCGTTTAATACCTGTTATTCATGTAAAAGGTTCAAATTCCCAAAGCCTGTAATTTTCTAAGCTCCTGAAATAACATATTGTATGATTTCCTGACATAGACAGGTGCAAAAAAGGTTTAGAGGGACAGATGCAAATATGTTTGAGACAAACCTCAAATGAAGATTTTAAATAGATTTAGAAGGCCTTTAAAATGACACATTACACAAACTGTACACGGCTTGTCTGTTCAAATCTGCTGTCTGTAATGAGTTGTCCTCTTTATTTAGAAGAAATCAAAACAATTCTCCTTTGGTACCCTTTCATGAACTTAACTAATCCACCCTCAAGAATCCTTCTATCAAAGTGAAATTTATTCTTCCAGTCAGAGGGATCAAAGTGATTACTTTGTGATTTGTTGTGGATCAGAGCTTTTTCCTGACGTCTGTGGCATTTTGCATTTTATAAATGTTTTGAATAGTTTTGAATGAAGTGAACAAATGGCTCTTGTTGGCATTACCAGAGTGTTTTAACCCCTTTACAACATAGACTTAGTGAAAATGTCATGTGGACTTCTATTAATATATATTAATGTTCCCAAAGACTTTATATGATAGAAAGATTATATAGTCTTTCTATCAGATATAGTCTGTAGGGCAAGCTACTGAATTAAAAATGAATAAACTGACACATTACAAAAAGTTTGTGGTCTCTCTCTAAATGTAAACTTAACGCATCAATAGTCAATCATCTTTTCATGCATTTCTCTGTCCCTTGGGTAAAAATGTAAATCTTTCTAGTGTTCAACAATAGCATTCTGGTCATGCTTCGGTGATACACACACACACACACACACACACACACACACACACACACACACACACACACACACACACACACACACACACACACACACACACACACACACACATACAACAAACTGAATTAATGTACATAAAGTACATATTTGCAAAGGAAACACAATTGTTAAACCCTGTTATTCTAATTATTTTTCTATTTCATACAAAAAATTAGCAATGCAACAGCAGGACTAGTTTCATTTCTTTATGAGTCACTGTATGAAGCCCGCCCCATTTTAGAAAAGAATCCCTGGTGTTGAGCTTGGGTGGAAGATTCAATGGGTGGGCTTCCAGACCCAATAAGAAGGTTGGTGGGTCTGGCTGGCCAGGCTACAATTGTTACATAGCATGACATAAATTCTATTTTGCAATGCTTTTGCTGTACCAAAAACAAAAAAGACATTCAGCTTCACATTTATTTTCTAGCAAAATGATTTAGTTAGCTTCTAGATCATTGTCATTCCCCTGATACTTTCAGACTAGCTTTACTAAAAGCCTGAGCTGAGACCAAAAGGTTTTCTACAATTTAAAATCTTAAAACAGTGTGTGGTGCAGAAGTTGTAGAACAGTTCAAGTGTTAATTTTAAAGATGCTTGGGGATGGGATGTGTGCTAAGCCCCCTTTTCACACATACCTTTTACAATTCATTTCTACAATGCAATCTCTACTGGCACTGGAATCCATTATACCATCTTTTCAACAGGTGGCAGAACTTTGATTGGCTCACATAGGTTGCACAGACAAAGGAAATAGAAAATTGTCTCTTTGCTTGGATTGGTTCTATAGCTGACTTTATCCACCTCTGACCTCAAGCGTGGCTCATATAATGAGATATTTCTGAAGAGATTGGATGTTACTCTCCTATTTGAAATAATTTTATTAGCAATATTTTTGCTCAACCAATGTTTTTATAGTTTATTTTAGTATGAGTCGAGGAAGTATTATCAAGGTCTTGTGAAAAGCGTTTTTTTCTGCTACTGTAGTGCCCGAGCCTAAAAAAAACATTTGTTGTATCAGCTCATTCTTCTCAAAATGTACATGTGCTTATAGACTGTGAGAGAGATAGAGATTCACAATGGCTTGAAAGGTATTTACTCCACTCCAGTTACCTTATTCCATTAATCTTCTGATTGATTGGGACACATGGTTAGGATGGGACACAAGTTACTGTAAATTAGAAGTTACTGTAAATGCATTCTCCTGCCTTTTGAGTTTTGTAGAACTCTCCCCGCCTTTAAGGGAGTTGTTTCTCTCCAAAGGATTTTTTGTGATCCTTTACGTTTCCATTAACCCTTTTTGCCAAACGGTATTAAATTGACCCTGGGGTACTTCTGGCATTTGAGAAGTGAGTTTGCTCTTTTAAAAGCTCTTTTGTTGGATTTCGACTTAATGGAAAGTTCAAGGTAAATTTCCTGAATCTGTGGGTGCTTTTCCCTTTCCTACAACTACTTTATACAGAGCAAGCTTTATGGCAATGTAAGGCATTTTGTTTTGAAAATGCAAGACAAATGCAGAAATATTTGAATTCTACAAGGTTGAGTTATCTTTTTGTGAATTGTTTTTTTTTTTTTTTTTTTTTTTTTTACCGTGCAGTTTCCATGGAGTACACATTGTTCTCTTTAAACATTGTCCACAATAATCATTTTGAGGAAACATGCTGTTCAGAACATAGCGCGGCCACAAAAATGTTTTATATCTTCTGCAATTTTTAATCATTTTTTTTCTTTGACATGTTGCTATCATTGACCTTTTTCTTTGGCAAGAAGAACTCAAGCCTAAGTGAATGGATGCCATAATAAATATCACTACTTTAGTTCAGCAATCTGCAAGACTTTTCCGCATAGACTGGGCATTTGCAACTTGTCTTTTCATAAGTCCAAGTGAACAACCAGAAGAGTGGCTTTTCTGGTTATTATACTGAGGACTGAAGTGAGTCCTTGTTCTGTTAAAAATAAAAAGAGCAGAGAATACTGTATCACTAAAAATCCCATAGGCGCAGAATGGCAAACAAAATGTGCATATTAGATAACATAATGAGAACGTTCAGAGATCATTCTGTTTAATGGAGCTGTAGCAGTAATGCACTTATTGCTCTAATGCTCCAACCTACTGAGGATCCTTCGGCCACCTCTGCCACTTTGACTTCCTTGTGTCCAGAAATCTTGGATACATGACACATTACACACATTACTATGTAAATATCTAATATTCTGTGCTTAATTTTGGAAATAAACAACACCTGCACTACAATCCTTAGATACTCCTTACAATCAAGGGCTGTAATTTAGAACAGGTTAATGACATTAAATTGTTAGGTATCACAGTGGATTACCGTCTTTTCTGGTCCCACCACATCGACCATGTAATCAGTAAAATGGGTAAACGTATAGTTGTTGTTAGAAGATGCTCTCCTTTTGTTACTCCTTTTGTTATGAAAGATGCTGTGTGTTGATTACTGTTTTGTCGTTTAGACTCCTGCTCGGTCACACTCAGCAGCAAACATAGCACATTTAAAAACATTTCAGTTATTCTAAAATAGAATAACTCACTTAAGGTGAACATATTCCACCAGCATCACTATTACGCAACGCATGTTGTCATGGTCTCTCCTTAACATTAAACGCTATCATTCTTCTTAATAGGTTGACGGAATTTATTTTATCAAAAGCGTCAATTCCCGTTCTTATGTCACTGGCCTGTAATACAAACTGTTACTTGTTCTAATACCAACTTTCTACAATTTCCATGATAATCATTAGATTATCATGGAAATTAATTCATCTGAAAATAATCAGAAAATGAATAGTATTTAAAAAAAAAATACCTTCAGCACCTCAGTGCCACCAGTTCACTGACTGTAGATAACATGCATTTTAGATATCTATATTGTGAGAAGAGCTGGAAGTTAAGTTGATGAAGAAGAATGGTGTTGTGCCAGTGTTTTAAAAAATACTGTATTGTATATTCATGATGTGGACCTCAGGAGGATTATAGTGACTGCTACAATGGAAGCAAATTGACAGATTTTTTTTATTATCCTGTTATTATCCCTGTGGGGAAATTTGTGTCAGCAGCCGCCACCAGGGGACGCCCAGTCATGTCACTAGCCGGAGAGCATTTTTTGTGGGGGGAAACCGGAGTACCAGGAGGAAACCCAGCCAAGCATAGGGAGAACATACAAGCTCCACACAGAAAGGCTCTGTTCGGCCCAGCAATCGAACTCAATATTCTTGAACATTTATATACTTGTACAGATGACTAGGGGTTTCATTTCCAATTTCCAAAATAAAATAAAAACCAAGATAAACTCATGTGTAGAGAGTTATGGAATACTCTTCCATCCACAACCCCTTGCTGCCTCATGGCTACCACTGAAAAATGCCCCCCAAATCATGTACCACATTATTATGTTTCATACGAAATGAAAGTTAAAAACCGGCATTTCCTCCCTGCCATCCAAGTACACCAATCTGTTAGGGTTTTTCAAGAAGCACTTGTATCACCCACCACTTGAATCTCCTGCTTGTTCAACTAGAGCACTAAAGCAATATGTAGCAGGAGGAGAATGGTAATAAAATCCCAATGAAAATATCAGATATGTAGCACTGAGCCTTATTTGAGATGAAATGCATTTTTGGCCAAAATTTGTTAGTTACCGTATCCTTTGTCATGGAGCTATGTGAGAGTGTAGACTGACTGTACACTGCTAACAAATACGCAAATACTATAACTACAAAGCCTGAATAACCTTCGAATTACATTAGATACTTCCTGATTTTTGGTATGCAGTGTGCTCCAAAAATCCACTCGCTATCTTGCACTTTCAACACTTGAGCAAGTTACAAAAAATGTAGAAAACTGTGTTAAAGACGACAAGTAAGAAAAATCTAGCTTTTATTATATTTGACACCAGATTGAAACAGTCTTCTACTTTTATTAACACACTGCTCATTGTCTTGTAATATATTGGTACATTATGGGAACTTTGAATAATGTCACACTTTCCCCTGCAATTCCTAAATGATAGGTCTGGCTGACCCACACACCAATCAGACTTCTAATATGGACTCTGTTCACTTCTAACCATGACAGTGCTGCAGCCAAGGAAAAAAACAATTAGAGAAAAGCCTCTTTTTCCCACTGGGTTTAATGCGAGTGAAGAGAGATAGGTTTTGTAATAGATTTTTGTCCGTGTAAAATGAGATGCTGACCTCTGGGTCCAAGACACTCAAAGACATCAAGAGCAGGACAGCACACTCCCAGTGGGGCTAAAGGATATTCATCCAGGACATCATTCTCAGCTTGTGTGAGTCATACCAGCAGCCATGACAGCTACTTGTCGTGGTAGTTATTGCCCGAGAGCCTCTGAGGGTGTTCAAAGTCAAGCAATCAAGCTCTTTTTTAAACACCGGGAGACCTGAGAAATTGACACGAGGTTTGCGGGTCTCAGTGTAACTGGAGTTGGTGTTGTTAATCATGTCTATTTTGACAGATTAATAAAAAAACTATGTCTGAAGAATTATCTCTACTATTAAAATAACTAATGTTTCACAAATAATACCTATTACAATATGCTATTAGCAAAATGCATAATCTTCGTTTAACTTCTTTATATATCTAACAACTTTGTTCTAATACCAAAGTGTGAATAATCAGTTTGTCTAGTTGTAATGCTGCATGCTGTTTGAATAAAAGATACAAGTTTTTTACAAGAGCACAAAACTGGGACAGTTGTACCCACTTACAGTCTCTCTCTTCATCTACAGTGCTTTAAGTGCAGATGGGACTCTAACCACTCTAAAAGTGTCTAAAAGATATTTGGAAAAATTGTGTTGATGTCCAGTGATATGTTTTCCACTCTATGGTACCATGCCTCTCAGTTCCATAGTTGAATATTTCGTCACCTAAAATGTCTGTTCTACAACTTCTAAAATGTTTGATAGATGACATAATGGGAGAAAACTACAGTAGAGTGGCCCTTAGGGAGGTTTTGTTCCTTAAACCTTTGACTCTGTGGCTACAGTCATTTCTTAGATAATGTTCAACTTTCTTATTCACTCCTGCATTCATTTTAAGGCTTTGATTAAAGTCTCCTAGTAATTGCTGTGTGCTTTAATTATGCTACAGAAATATGCTGCAGAAACAAATTGGCCCTACTCTTGCCTGGGCTATAGGCTGGTTTATATGCATATACATTTTATATACTGTACAGTTAATGGTGCATGTCTATAGCGTTTTTCCATTAAACAAGCTGAACACACTCTAGTAACCCAGGCTTAACCCAACTCGTTATTTCACACACTCTTAGCTCTCATTATGTCCTGCTGATTTACAAATTGAACACTTTGTTTAATCTGCCTTTATCCTGATGTGATTTAACTGCTTAAAATCAAAAGGCAACTGAGATGTCTGTTCATGTAGGTTTCTGTGGGCTCTGTGTGCTTTGCTGATGGAGCACTTTAGAGCCTTATTGATGAGCTGCATGGCAGGTGTTACGTCAGCGGGTCCTTTTAAACAAACGCTTGTATTGATGAGGGGGGCAAATGTGGTGGATAAAATCAATCATTTTTGATAAATATGAAACTATTATTATATGCTTCTGAAGATATGTTGTTGCCCAAGTGAGAAAAGGTTGCTTTATGGAGAGAAAAATATGCAATGAATAAAGATGACCATCCCTGCTGTTAGTAATAAGTGAGGATCATACCCTGTAAAGAGAAACAATTTTGAGGTGTCCTGGTTAAAATAAAAACATGTTTCAAGGGCCTTATTTGAAATTCATAAAACCATAGGAAGTTTTATCTTGTTTATTCTTTTCCACTTTCTTGTTAACAGAGCTGCAGTGTAGCTAAAAACAACTTGTATAGTTCAGCATATGTTTCACGTTAAGATGCAGACTTTCATGTTATTATTCATCTCAAGTCTATTTAGAATATCAAAGTTAAAGCCCAGTCACATTCCATTTAACAAAACACACTCACCACAGTGGAACTCATCTCCACATGTCTTTTTGGGATTAAAGACGGCTAGATATTTTTTTTTTTGAGTAGGACTGAGTTTGTTAATGTGCCGCACCAATCAGCTGTAAAATTCTGTTACATTAAATGTCAGCACATCCTCTGAGCCTTTCTTTCATTTAATGGAGTAAAGCGCTTCAGAAGATTGCCAACTGATGCATTTAATAACGTTAATAAACTTGTCAGAATCTGTGTGATGCACACGGTAAAAGTAGCCTTCTGCAATAGATATTTTTGAGTCTTTTTTTAAAGAAATCCAAAAATTTAAGACCTTCAAGTGCTTTCGATAATTTAGATTTAGTTTCAAACTTTCATAAGAACTTTTCTCTTTTGATTATTGGGGCATTGTCACAAAATCCACTATTCACTGCCTCATATTCACTTAAAGCTTTCAGATCTTTTCTTCAATTGATTTTCTTTTCAAATTTAATAACCAGCGTTTTAGAAAAATGCAAAAAAATTCTAAGAGCAGCCTTTCATCTACAGCCTTCTTTATAATTATTGAGAAAGCTGTGATGGTGCGCTGCATTTAGAGCACTGCCTCTCTGTGGGGATTTTGTATGGTCTGGCTAAACCCTTTTTCCTCACCAAGCTAATGACAGAAGCATTTTGAGCCACACAGCATCAGACCAAATCCTCCGCCCCAAACCCCAAACCCCAAACACAAACATTCACTGCAGGCAAAAGTAAACTATTTCCAATCATTTGCGTTTTGTTCTTGTGATCTAATTTGTTAACAAAACATACTAATAAAGCTGAACCTTGTTGACCAAGTCACGGCAGACTGAGCACTGGCAGTTGTAGCGTTTCACTTAGAGCATTAGCCTGGGTACGTTTTTTGGTTAAGACAACATTTAAAGGATATTTTAGTTTTTTTTTTTTTTAAATAGGGTATAAATGTATGTAGTATGCTTACATATAGGGTGTATTACCTGTTGTAGTTTACTATTTCTGTGGATGCAGTCTAGAGAACTGGCCAGACGAGTTTATTAGCAGTCTTTGCTGTCAGGAATAATGGCTATTTTAAAAAAACAAACAGATAACAAATACATTTGTGTCTGAATGTGTGCTATATAAAGCATTCTTGCAGTCTTCCTTTTTTAAGAAGGGTGTTAGTGTGGTGGTATCCATGGCTATACGTAGGTGTGCTGGTGGAACAAATACAAATATAGCTGTCCCTGGAAATTATGGTGCTATATGTATATGTAATGCTCCATCTGGGTTTGGGTTTTGTGACTTTGAAGAACTTAGTAAGATTAAGGATGGAAAAGGCCAGTAGAAGTTTGCATATTGTTGTCGGCAAAACTTCAAAATTCTGTTATTTTGTCCCGGTGCATGTGCCTTTTTGACCTTCCTTGCAGTGTAGACTTGGTTAAAAATATTTTAGCTCTTGAAATAGTCCTGCCCATCTCTTGTGCTGTCAAATACTTTAGAGACAAGCTTCTAAACATTGTGACAGAAAACAAGATCTAACGAGAAGATAATGTCTGATTAGCTGCCTCTTTTACTTTCCATATTTTTACAACCTTAATTACTCAAGACACCACCAAGTGTATATTTTGTGTGACTTATGATAAAAAGCTGCCAATTGAATCTGTGAGCTTGCCGTCATGGGCATATTCTCAATTAAATGCTACATGTTCTAATCTAGTTTGATGCTACCCTGACGTAGACAGTGTGACATGTACACTCGAGCGGTAAATCACTCACAGATACGTTTCCATAGATGGTCGACTCTGTGGACAAGGTTCCAGATTACTTTCAGCACAACAAGTCTATCATCCATCAGTTTGCTGCATCAAATGCATGTGGGAAATTGTATACTCTCCAGTGTGTGCCACAGTGATTTACTCTAGTTATTTGTCATGAATATTATTACTGTTACTGTTAGCAACCAGTGGTGGCTGGTTAATAGAAAGTGCAAGGGACTTGATGCTGGTTTCTAATTTACTAGCTTCTAATTTGTTTCTTTAAATGACTCCCTGGATAGCTAAGCGCAGTGCCCCTGACCAATTCAAAATTGTGATAATGTCACTACAGTATGTCTTCTGTAATTGACTCTTTACACCGATCAGTCAAAATCACAGCCTGGCCATCAACTGGGCAGAAGCACATTTCCAACAACACAAGGACACATCCAAGGACATGTTTATTAAAGTAGTTAGTGAGGGGTGCCACGCTGCAGTGAGTAGTGACGTTAGTGACGCATTGGAGATAAAGGAAAATTGGGTTTCTTTACAAAACAACCACAATGTGAAGTTCACTTGAGTAGAAGAAGTAGAGAGAACTTGGACTGGATTAACCTGGACTTTTCCCACTCATGGTACAAGAAGTTGGCTGAATAAAAATGAGTCACTGTCAGTCTTATGATAATACTGAAATATTTTTTTTTGAACTGGGTAAGATAATTTACAGTTGCTTCTCCACCACAACATTAGTTTTGTTTGTCACTACACTTGGATGTTAAGCCAAACTGTGTATGTTTGACACAGTAGCACTGATCAACTGAAAGTAAAGAGTTTCTCTGAGCTCAGTAAAATAAAAAGTAACACAGTCTGGCAGACAATTTGTACTCAAGAGTGGTGTGGAAACTTAAAAGTAATAGCCTACATAAAATTCAGCTGAATAAATTTTTTGTCTCATTAAAATGTGTGTAAATGGATGGTTTAACTTTGCTTCCTTTTTACCTATATTTATGTTTTGATTTTTGGCACCGCTTTGTTGCGAGCAGACGTGGCCATCACCGGAATAGCATTTACCCCCGCAATCTTTGCAATATGTAATTAGGTGATTAAACAGTTAGTGTTGTTTGTAAAAAATAGTATCCTGCTATTTCTACATATTTATTCTGCAGTTTGGAGATCTGTAATAACATTTTGCCTTTTGTGTGTGACCTTGCTTCAAGCAAACAGGTTGACAACATCTCTACCACTCCAACTTGCCTATTGTTTAGTGAGAAAAGAATTCAAAGTGAAGTGTGCCTGCATCAGAAAGCCAAACAGCAACCGTACCCAACGTGTCCAATAGAAATACAAGCATAACATTCAGTCTGTATCAAATTTGATTCTTCAACACAGAACGCCAACGAATGCCTGCTGTAGGTAGAAATTTACCCCTTGTTGTATTGTTTGTGATTATATGTGTGTGCATAAACTGTATTTGAACGTAAATGTGTTTCCCCCACAAAATCAAACTGGCACAAACTTGTCCTGGAACTGATCCCAACTTGACCTCCATTTTACATTCTAGAAAGGGACAGATCATAGAGGTATGGGCCCCTTACATACCGCTGTTCTGAGCAGGTTAATCACAGCCTGTTTATTTTTTTTTCTTTTTATCCTTGGACTGTGCTGAGCTGCGTTTGTTTGTTCATCTGTTCTTTGTGTTCCTTGTTCAATAAAAGGTAAAACAAAAATGAACAGAAATTTTACAAATACAGAAAAACAAACTAAACACAATAAATGTGTTTACAGCTTCAGTCAGTTTTACCAAAAAAAAGCATTTTGCATTGCATTTTAAAATTACACAGTGACTTGACTTGATCAAACTTAATTCAAATGTTGTTGGGACATGTACATGAGGTTAAGCTGCCCCTTTGTTTACTGGTTTAATTACAACCCTGAATTGGCCAAATAAAAAGGGGGAACTACATCAAAATGTGTTAAAATGTATGGCTTTGGGTAAATCTGCCAGAGGCTTTCTTTATGCGTCTTCTGAAAGCTCTTTACATATCTCTGAGGGAAGCCATTTTCTCCCAGTATCAGAAACATGCACTGGATGTACAGCTCAAATGAACCTCCTGATAAATTGAGTTGAGAACAGTGAAAGTGAGATAAACTGAATCGCAAAGCAGCTGTGATGCTTTGATAGAGCACGCTGATGCCAGCCGTTTTCTGCAAACATCTCCACCGAGACACATTTGTAAAGATAAAAAACATCTGATTGGATCCATCACTGTGGCTTAAACGCAGTTCCCGCTCGTCCCATAAGACTCCACTTTGATTGGTACATTTGTGTCCTTTTCAAAACATGTTAGCTTGTCACTTTCAAATTTCCCAGTAATTGTTAAAAATAAAAGCTTCCCTGTTCACTTAGTGTCTGTAGGTGACTGTGTGGGCACTTTGACTCGCTGTTATCCTTTTTGTTTCACATTTTGTTGTCAAAATAAATAGTTTTGCGGCTGGCAAAAACAAAAAATAAAATAAAATAAACGGAAACCCACACTATTGGCAAATTTAGTTTTCTTTACTTTGAGCCCAGCAGCCTAACAACACATCATTCTGCTGACAAACGTCACAAATAATGCTAGAAAATCAGATGTTATTTAAAGTTCTTTTCTACCTTTTTTCATCTGTTTTCATCCAGATGCAGTCTGTTACTACTTTACAATACATCTAACCTGACTCTGCCAGATAGAACTGTTCACAAACCATCTGGGAAGCCTTCCGTTGAAAGCGTTAGCGAAAAAGACTGTGTGATTGGACGAAGCAACAACTAGTATCCGCCTACCACAAGATTTCTTTTAGCCAATCATAGCAACTATTTATTTGACATAACCAGAGTGCGGTTGATATAAAAAAAACAACAAACCGCTGTAACAGTAACAGTTTTTGCAAATTGAAACTGCGAATAAAAGGAACGTTAACAAACACTAAATTGGTAAATGAAACAAGGACATTGGCCGATGAAAAGAGCTTGTAGGAAATGCCAAACACAGTAGGAATAGAGCACAAACATCTTTTCCTTCCAGAAAATTCTTTAGTGCGGAGCCATGTTGATAACAAAAAGGAGAAAACGCTTGTTGCATTTGTCAAATTAAAAATCTGCCTCTTCCTGTTTGTGCTGCGACATCATTGGTCACAAGAGGCCATGGTTCGACTCAAGCGAATGACTTGGCACGATACAAGATGGATTTACCTGAGTTTGGAAACTCCCAAATCTCACAAGAATCCGGCTGCAGCACCAGGTTACAATAGATCCCCCCTTAACAGAATTATGTTATTGTTAATTATTAGGTTTAAACAGGACATACATGAATTAATAAGTATATAATTGTTAAACAGTTAAACCTCACTAATAAATTATCAGTGCTATCTCATGTCCTTGGGATTAACTAATTACTCTGCACTTGGCATTTATAGATTATACATTGTATGTTTAGTTAATAATTGTATACTTTAACAAGTGCCACTTCTACCTTCAAAATATGATGCTAAACAGGAATACAATTAAATTATTAAAGAAATTAAATAACAACGCATCAGTGTCCGATTGGCAGTTACTGTATTCCTGACACTATTTATATATTTAAGGCAATATATAAAAATCTTTGGCTATTGGATGTATGTAAGTATAATGTCAGTGGTTCCGAGGTCTGATGGCTTGTGGCTAAAAGCTGTCTGTAAACTAACTGCTCCGTGTCTCAGTGCTCATGAGGTCAGAGAGGATGTGCCGGCTGTAGAGGTCCTGAGTGACTGACAGCTCGGTGCCACTGATGCACTGTGCTGATGTGACCACCATCTGCAGAGCTGTGGCTCCAGGGCTATGATGCAGCTGCAGTACCGCAGGTCACCATGTAACCAGTCACGATTGTCTCAGTAGGAACTGTGAAACAACCAATAATCCAAAAGTAATGTGTTTATTTAACATTCCTACAAATCAACAGCCATTATATAAAAGTCATGTTTAAGGCATGTTTAATAAATTTTTTTTTTCCTTTTTGTTTTATTTTTGATGAAGCCAGATGAAGTGTTTTGGCAAAAAGGGACACTTTTACACGACTTATACCATTCAGTTATTAATATAAGTTATTATTTTTTAACTAAATAATAATAATAGTAATAATATTTATTTATTTTTTATTTAGTTTGATTTCGATAAAATAAAATAAAAATCTAAATAGTAACAGAATTTTTTCTTACACCCCTAATAACCACCAGTGTGTTCCCATAAACAAACACTGTGCTTCTCTTTCAGCAGTGCTCAGTTTGTTCCCTCTGATCTCAGTCCACTCTGGGTAGTTGTAGGAAGAATATTGTTTTACTACATTTCACAGAATGCACCTTTAAATATAACAGACACATTTATTTGTTCATGCTGTTCCCTTTCAGCTATTGGTGCAGTAGACACAGATTATATAATATTTACTGATGTGTTTTTGCTCTGGACATTATTTACGCTTCGTTTATGATTTCATGACATTGACCACCCCCATTTCAAACATTGGATTTCACTGTGCAACCAAAATATTTTTTTCCCTAAGCCTCCTCCTCACAGTAAAGAAACCATTGCTCATTTCTTGCATGTGCATGACAGTTCTTGCTTGAAGAAGACTTTATGCAATCTGCACAACACAAGGGAACAAAATAATGAGAGGAAATTTTCTGGAAGAAAAAGAGAGACATGAACCCACCTCCTTCTTTGTCATCATATTATTGACTGCTGCTTTATAAGACGCTACTGCTTCATCATGCTGTCTTCAAATCCTACAGCCCTGACCAGTAAAGCAAGGCCTTCTTTAAACATGCTTTATAGCCCCTATTTGATAATAACAAGGTTTTATTATCACAACTGACATTTTTGCCTTTTGTGTGCAGGGCTCTGTTTTTTCCTTTCATTGCTGCAAGGAAGTAAACATGTATGTCAAAGCTTGTAGCACTCTGTTTCCCAAGGCTTCTTTATCTTTAATTGGATCCCATTGTTTTTGATGACTAAAGACTGGTTCGCTTTCCTTCAGATAAACTCAGCCTAAGAAGGACCCTTCTTACTTTGTCTGTTTTCTGGTCACAGTGAGCAGCAAGCTTGCAAGGTACTCCGATGTCCATTTAAAGGATTTTCTGAGCTAAGAGGTATCTAGTGGTAGTTATCAGACCAGCTGATGGCTCATTGAAATGGAATGTGCCAAGGATCAAAAGCTGGTCTTCTTAGTTTTGTGTGATTAGCAGTTTGTTCTACTTACCTTATAGGCTACTGAGAAGGGGGGGATGGCTAGTGTCCATCTCCAGGAATGATGCAAGGCACTGACACACATTCTGGCCCCTGCAGGCATCATTTCCTATGGTTTAATCATCAACAAAGAGATTTTGCTAGGTGATTACAGCAAGAGGTAATCTGGACCAATAGGAGGGCAGTACTCATTGGTCTGGGCCTGCACAACAAATGCCACATTTATTTGCTCGTAGTGTTGTCACATGAACACTGGAAAGTCAAGGGTCACTGGGAAAATGTCAAACTAATGTGTCACTTCTAAAAACACACTGTTGTCACCAAACACTCATTATATCAATAAAACCAACTGGTGCTAACAGTCACACTGGAGCTTCATTTAGTAGGGTAATTATATCAGTTAATGTATTTTGATATTATGATTATTAACATTGCTCAAGGGATATTTGCTACAACAGCCAGTGTGTATATGCTACTATGCATGCAAAAATGTGTGTGGTGAGACGCTTATCTACCAACATTAATTTATAGCATTTTAACAAATAATTGGCTTCTGTTGTGCACTGGGCATTCGTGCCAATGTGCTCATAAAATATAATTTCCTGCCCTGCTCTGTTTTTTGACCCTGTTGTTTACCTTGAGCTACTGTTAAGATTGGATTGCTCTACCCTTAATCGGCATTACAGATTGCTTACGTTATGTTTACGATCCACTGACTATAAAAACATAATTTAAAGGACTCAAAAACCAGTTGCTGTCCCTGCTATCATTATTGAATCAATGAAGATCTTTATTTTAATCAATTTAATGCATAAAATAAAAAAGGTAAGATAGCAAGTAGCAAGTGCTTTTAACTGTACAAGAAGAACCCCACCCCACCCCACCCTCCATCTACCGCCCTTGCTAGGGAAGCTACACCGCCTCCTAATGGCCAGAGGGAGTATTAACATTAGACGCTGGAGTATCAATATTTTATTGTTTTAAAAATATCAATATATCTAAATTTTTTTTTTTTTTTTTTGCACAGCCATAATGCTCCTTGTCAGATGTTTCTGGTTTCAGAGTTTTTGTTGTTTTAATGTTTAAAAAATTAACTTTTCACATTTGCTTGCTATTTTATGTCTGTGAAGGTTCTCAGTCATCCAGGTCATCTTGAATAAAAGGTTAAAGAGGCATCTGAACTTAGTTTTTAAAGGTGAAGATTTTTCATCTGTTAATTCCAAGAGACTTTTTCGAAATGCATTTTATATGCATTATATATAAATATATTTTATAGAAACGCAGCTACACAGTGTGGTGATGCCATCTCTAGAGTTAAACCAGTGTTTGACATTTGCCTCATTTTTAGGTGTGTTTAGAGATATGGCTGTACTAATTTTCCTGCATGGGTGAGATTGTCTTGTAGGCCAATAATTATTTTGGGAGAATATATATATATATTTTTCATAATTTATCCTAAGAAACACATAAACGGTATGAATTACAAATGAGCGATACCAATGGTATTGTATCACACAGCAAAGGTACTGTCCCAGAGTCATTATCTTCAGCACATCAAGACTCCGAGAAAGCACAGTGAAAGATAGGATTAGGGAATGAGAACAGAAGCATAAAATATTAAATTAGAATTTTTGTTCTGTGGCTCAGACGAATGAGGAGACAATGTCACCCTGGTAACGAACATTAGGAGTAAATAGTATGAGCCGCTCCCTTAATTTAACTCAAGCATGCCTTATTAAAAATGGAAAAGCGGCCCATGCCACATTAGGGATTACAAATTTATATTAAAGCATGAAATTAGCCCTATGGACACTGACACTGCACAGTCGGATAAATGTTTCAAACTGACTTGAAAGCATATTTGCATGTACAGTTTAAAGTTGTCTACATTAATCCTTGGCAACCTCTTGACACACAATGCCTATGATAAATAAAACACTGTTTATAAAGTGCGTTAAGTGAAGAGGAGCTGGTGCTGACAGTAACCATTCGGATCTGCTGTTTTCTGTAGGTGAAATCAATCATTCACTGGAAGGTTGCTTTAACCTTTTAAATTTTTGCTTCGCAGTAATCCCTATGTGAATTTCTGCTTTCAACCAATTTCTGTCAGAGAATTGTTCAGAGTGATAAATTTACCCTCTGCATCCAGAAAAGAAAACGCTTTATCAAAATGAACCTGGCTCATAAAATTTATGAAGAAAACAAAAAAACCTTTTGTCTTTTTTAAGCGTCCTGCCAAATTCGGCATTCTCTTGCACGCTCACGATCGGCTTTATGATTTAGGCTTTGAATAACATTCCCTGTATATCCATCAACCAGCACATGCAGATGGTGGCTTCAGTAATCTCGAGGATAAGGAATCAAAAAAGGGGGTGGAAAAGAAGTGTGAAGCTGTGAGCATATGCAGACTTGTTATGTCCGCAGTGGCCATGATGTCTTTTAAGACCATCTGTTTCCCAACTTATGTGCCCTTGTGAGCCAAACCCATCTGTGATATCAAAACGAAATGGGGTAAAAGTTGTTTTATATAGGTACACTGGAAAGATATAGCATCATTAGCTAGAATATTGAGGAAAATGTATAGGTTTTAATGCAACAATCTGGGTAATAGTCATTCAGTGTCAGTGGAGTTGATTTGCAATGTTGTACTGCACTTTGATGACTAATATTTAATGACGTCTGCAGCAATTTCCAGTCAGAGAAACTTGTGCCCATGGAGAGTCACTTTGTATTAGCTGTTTGCCCGTGTTAGAATTACTGATAGCTGCTGACAACCTCCACTCAGCAATTACGCTTTCACAAGCTGCTCTGACTTTGACACAAAACATTATCAGTAGCCAGCACAGTCATTCTCATTTATTTTAATTCACTCATTTGCATATATGGAGCAGCACTTACAGTAGCAGGAATGATGTGGTTCTGGGTTAAAGAAGGCCACAGGAGCCCAGAGGTCCACCGACCAAACTACAGTGATTCAGCCCTCTAAAAACTACAGCTCTAGGGTTTAAAGGACAACATCATGAAGGAGATAGAATAATAAACACAGGAGAATACACACACAATACATACACACAAACTAGAATGCTGTTGTATTTCTCTGACAACATTAGGCATTACAGATGAAATTGTGGACTTCAAAGTTGGACTCATGCCACAAGCCATTTTTCAAATAGTCAGGCAGTCACACAAAATTTAAATGCAGTTATCCTTTCGAATATAACATAAAAGTAATAAAATTAAGCCCTTTTCATTGTTACATGTCACAACACTTATTAAAGATATGTCGTTTTGGGCCTTTTTGGTGGCGTCTGGAGGCAAAAGTGCAGATTGCAATTCCACACACTCTTTTCTAGAGCATGACGCCTTGTTTATATCGAGTTAATAAAAAAAATGTAGCAAAAACAGTTGACAACACAAAAATAGTGACATTTCACGTTCTTTGATCCAGCTGTGAACAAAGACTGTGATGATGTTTATGCAAAGTAATTGCAGTCAGGTCAAATAATAGTCAAAAGGCAATAGTGTAAAACTGGTGACAGGCGTGACTAAAATGTGACACTCTCATTTAACTGCAGTGTAAAAAATATTAATTTTCAAAGCCTACCCATGCATCCACAAAAACAAGATCTCAATGTAATTATTTATCAGATATTTTTGTAAAGTGTAGTGCATAGCTTTGGATGCAATAAGCAACATAAACACTAAGACATGTTCAACCAAAGCTTCTGTTCATTCATTTCAATCCTTTAGTTTCTCTGGTAAATATTCTAGTTCATTGTATTACTTTGTATTCGTATACTTGGCCTTGCCTCCCGTGTCCCACAGTCTGTTCCATGGCGCTCGGTGCAGCCTGCCAGCTGTCTGATAAAGACATTGTCAGATAAAGGTGCAAATGTGAAGTCACTTAATGCGCACTGATCAAACAGATTAAGGACAAGTGTCTACAATGATGTTCCTTCCTCAGTGCTGCATCTCATTACCTGGCCGTCCTTGATGGAACTCTCTGATATGTAGTTAAGTCCCTGCGTTACATAACACACTATTACCACTAATTGCTGATGTTATGCAATCTTCTCATCTTGAGACCATTGTGGATGTTTTTGGTGGAGGGGAAAACCGGAGTATCTGGAGGAAACCTACGCAGACAGGGGGAGAACATGCAATTTTTCACAAAAACATGTGATGGGAGATCTCCAAACGGCTAAAACATTTTAATACATAGTCAATAGTACAATCGTTTCATTAAATGGACAAGGACAGCTAACTTAAAGCGTTAAACCATATGGAAAATTCAACAAGGATTTAACAGTAGGGATGTTAAGGCTTTTTTAAACTGGTGTGTGGGATAGATCTAAGAAGAAAGATGTGATGGTTATCTTTTAAAGAGAAACATTTCTGTTCCATTTATAAGATTTAAGATTTTTTTTTCTGGTTCAAATTTCTGTGTTTTATTATTTGTTTGAGGAGAAATATGTAAAATTGATGGGGCATGTTTCTTAAATGTGGTTAATGTTAATAGTCAAAATAAACCTGCAATACCTGCCTGGAGAATATATTACCAGTGAAACTTCTGCACCTTATTTAGAAAATACTTGCCTTTAAGAGATGACATCAATGTAAAAGGCTATATAAAGTATTTGCATTACCTAGCACAGTGTAGATCTCCAACTAGTGCGACCTACTTTGATCTCATCACGTCCACTGTCAGCTCAGTGACAGCTTGTCTCCCTCAGAATGACAGACATAATAACCATCCCTGCACGGCCTTGTCTCAAATGGCTTTAGATAACATGCTTGCATAACGCCTAACTGCCTGAATTTATAGTGAGGCAGTGGCCGACCTGCTACCTCCAGGGTGCGGCTGAATACAGCTGGTCTGTTCCTGTCGGTGGCACAGTTTGCATGAAGCCCGGCTCTAATCCTGGGATGTAATCTGGCAGCTCCAGCAGCAGCCAATCACAACCTGTTTGTACTCTGTAATATTGGAAGGAAAATGTCCGACAGCAGAATGGGCCCATGTGACACCAATATTGGGCCAGGAAATATGCACAGCAGTGATTATGTCTATTTGTGTAAGCGTAGTCATTGGTCCAACTGCAGACTGTTTTTGGAGGTGACGTGTTGTTCCTGCTTTTGTATCTACATAAAGCAATAGTTACACATTGGCAAATTGGCATCAAATTATAGCATTGAGTTTGTGAACCTCCTGAAGTTTCCACCAGTATTCAACATAACATTAAAGATACATAAACAGAAATACATGTTAGTTAATTCTAGCCCACTCAGATTTGATTTCCTGTGCTGTGCCATTTGTATGTTTGTTTTCTTAAATAGTATACCACATTTCATTTAGCCGGCCATTATTATGTTGTCAATAATTGCCATGTTAAAATAATCATTTTTACCCATTAACTTAAGTTCTAAGATCTCTGCTTTTTGCCCAGATTTTCTAACATGCAAGTCCCATGTCCCTCAGAAAACAGATTTGCTAAAGGTATGGACAGGACACAGGAAATTTGAAGGGAAGTGTGCACAGACTCATTTTTGAAGGTTTCCATGTACAAAATGAGCAAATTTGACAAGATTTTAAGCAGAATAAAATCATGTTTTAAGCATTTGTACCTGGCTTAGGCTATTTTTATTCATGTTATCCTTTTAGAAGTCTCAAAATGGTGGCATGTGATTATGCAGCAGCTCGGCGCTCTCTACAAAATTTAGTTGTACAGTACAAGGACAAATTTAATCTATCTATCTAAAATTCTTACTAGACAAGACAAGACATTTATTTTTGTATAGCCCAATATAACAACAACAGTTGTCTGCAAAGAACTTAACAGATTGTTTCGGACAACATTCCCTTCTTTAGAACCTCCATCAGGGTTAGAAAAAACTCCCCCCAAATAAACAACTGGGAAAAAAGAGAAACCTCAGAGAAAATTTCCATCAACACCGATAATAGATTTAAATATGTGCGTAACTATATCACAAAATAGTCTACTTTTTGCCACACAATTGCAATAGCTCCTCATGCAAAATTGGTAATATACAAGTCTGGCCTTCGCTTTTCATAACACTCTTCTGAATGACAATGATGGTATAACAGCTAATTTATCTGTTTAATATTTAGTTTAACCTTTATTACTTTCCAACAGTTTTGAGCTCAAATGACAAGAGGCGCATTGACACTGAGGCAGGGCCAAGTAGATCTGCAACTCAAAAAACATTTGATAAAACCTTACCTTGGCCTGTCTTGTTTACCCTGAAGTCTCACTAAAAAAGATATAAAGGCGTTTGAATACCAGCTTGTATTCTCTACAAAGGCTGTGTTAAATGCCATTTCTCTGCAAATTCAGCATCCGTTTAAATTAGCATGGCAGTGCATGATGAGCCAATCTCAGCATCAAAGCATACCGTACATATTTGCATCATCACTTATAGCTCCCAACCTGAATTAGCCGTGCTTCCCCACTGCGTTTGGTGACAGACAGAAGGAGGAGAACAGCCTGTCATTTGAAGCATGAAATCCCTTTAACCAAGTCCTCTGTCACTCTGCAGCCAGTAGGGGATCATGCCATGCTGCGCTGTAAACGCACAGGTTAAGAGACAGGGCCACCATTGCAGCACACTGCTTGTGCTTGGTGAGTAAAGTTCAGCATTACATAGCTAGCTATCACTTAGCGACCTCCGCAGTCAGCAGGCATGCCATATCAACACCTCAGCATTCCCTCTACTTATACTTGGCAGCTCTTGTGTGCTGCAGACTAATAAACCTAATACACAACACACTTTTATTTCAGCATGTTGTATTTTGCTGGGTATATTTCAGTGTTTTATGTGCAACGTTTTGCGAGACTCTTTTCTGTATCGTTCCTTCTACATCAATGCTTTCTCCTCCATAAAAGCAGTGACAGCTAATTTTATCTTCACATAGACCAACGTTGGTGTAGTATTGTAGCACTCCTTCAGCTCAGAAACATATAATTTAATCTACAGGGTTGGAATTTAAAGAACAACAAAGCACTCTTCCCTTGAATTTATTGTTAAAATCTCTTTACAAACCCATGAAAATGAATTATAATTTAAAGTTTTAAACATTAGCATGTAAGCTCTGATTGCAGTCCCATATTCCTTTGTAGTATTCTTAGAAAGACATTGTCTCACAAAGCGCCTGTCTGTCACACTGTGAGGTAATAATATTAGCCAAATTAGCACAGATACAATATGAATAAAGTCCCATTCATAACAATACCATGATCATCTCTTTTGTCATGGCTCGTCTAATTATTTAAATGATAGACTGAATGGGTATAAATCTCATTAAAGCACTATTTCATATCTACATGAGACAAACTGTCATTTTTCTAGCTCTGTTTTTTTAATGCATCATGAGAAGATTAAAATACATTCGGTCGTTCATATTTCATATCCTCAACTCAACCTCTTGAAAACCACTATAAAAGGCTTTAACTACTCTGAAGCAGGATTCAGGTAGAATGTCTCTCAGTTGGCCTGCAGTGTGTTAGTTGATTTTCCTCCCGTGGCTGATGCAGCTGCAGCCTATAAATAGGCCCACCCCAGACATGGCAGAGTGGGGAGGGCACTGGTTAACCCCTGAGACCCCGTCCCAATGTGACCCCAATGATAGGGAGCATCCTCAAGAGCCACTTGTGTGGGTTGGCCAGGAAGGACAGAGAACGCCCATAGTTTGAGGAGATCTTGCCTTCACAACATCTCCGTACCCTGTCCATTCTCCTCCATATTGTCAACTACCTGTCACTGCTTGTTGGTTTTTCCCTCAGCAAATATTAACTAAGTGCCATATTGCAGACAGGGGTGGGGTGGTTGACTCCCACTCATGCCTGTATTTTCATATCTCCAGATGGCTGAGTGCTGGAGAGGTCCGTTGCCTTTGTGTCCCATATTTATTGCATGGCCTGAATTCAACAAAGCGGTTTCAGCAACGCTTTTGCTTCCCCAGCGGTGCTTTACTGCAATCAAAGAGTATTCATCTCCCTCTTGCCCTCCCTCTTGTAGAGCCATTTTGGCACAGTTTGGCTCCTCGTTTCCCCTCCCATCGTCTTTTTCTCACTGTTCCTTTCTCTTTCTATAGTCATTTATAACAGGGGCAGATCCCCCTGCGGAGGAATGCTCACAGCGAGCAGATTTGTGTTTATTACACAGGGGTTTATAGGTGAGAATTAATTAAAGGGTGAAATCATTAAAGGTGGAGTAAGCAATTCTAAACCACAGCACTCTGTAAAATTCAGCACTTTTTTCTTCATGATAGGAGCCAATTGAAGTCCTTAAGAATAAATAGTCTCGATAGTCTCAAATGACAATAGTTGGAAAGGGGAACTGTAAGTCTATGCAATAAAACAACAATACACACAGCAGGGAATCAAAAATGCATTTTCATTCTTACAGTAAGCACGAATCTTTAAATAGGACAGCAACGACAGCACTCTGGAATTAAGAAGACAAAAAATAAATAAATCCTTGCACCAAAAGATTTTCCCAGTAGACCACAATAAAAACACAAACCTCTGTAAAACTGATGACAGACAGAGCACATGCACCGTTCACATTGTATATTGTTTTGTTTATCATCAGTTCTTTAAAACTTCACTCAAGGCTAAAAAAAAGTGTCAGAAATCTTGTTTTAATTGTTCACTCTCATGACAGTTTTTTCTTCTTTTTAACACAATTGCTTTCTAATTAGAAGTTGTGGTGTTTTTTTTTTGTTTTTTTATCTAGATTATGTTGATGATGGACACATCTGTGTGGCTAGAATACAGTATATTGTTCAGCTCTGCAACCATTCCAACTGACTAACACATTATTATTTGAAATTAAAAACATACCTTATATATTGTATAGATCACAATGGATTAGTAAAATGCTGATGCTTGAAAGACTGAAGGAGAAAAAAAGGTCTCATTTAAAATGCGACATTGTAGCAGGTACAGCCTGTTCAGTCATTTCTGTTCAGCACACAATAAAAGTAACTTTCCACTTTCTAACCACCTAACCACCATCTTAAAAGAAACTCAGGAAAGTAAGTCAGACTGAAGTGAACAACAATAGGGCTTTTTTACAGAATACCAATGTGAGAACTGATACTGCTTCAGCCTGGTCTTTTTAAACACATGTGGTGTAGTGTGTACCAGACCAGTAGCTCAGTTTTATGTTAATCTACTCTCTTGTACCTATTAAAAGGAAAAATATGTCTTTGAAAACATGCCTAACATTTTTTTTTATTGGTATTGTTCTTGTCATGCAGACCAGGTTTAAAATGAAGATCACAGTTCATTCAAATGCAAAACAAATGTACCAGTGCAACCTAGAGTAATTTATTTCTTATCTATTATTTGTTTGTTTGCCTGTTGCTATGGGGTGTTGTTGGATGGGACACCTTGGGTCTGTTTTTGTACAAAAATGTGGATGTCCATCTGAGTGCTAAATAATTGGTCTGTCTGTGCCCATAGTTACCTAGCAACCTTTTTTTATTATATGTGTTGTAAATAGACACCAGTTATTAGTGTTGTAGTTGTTGTCATAGATACCAAGTATGTTGGTACAAAGTTATTTGGAAATGATGTTGCATTTATGTGCACCTCTAGGGATCAAAAAAAAAAAAAAGAAAGAAATATAATTTTCAGGGTTTCCAAGGACAACGTGACCAGTTTCCATCACCAACATCTAAACATGCTGGGCGCCCCCTGATGGTGGCTTCAGACAGTAAATTTCCCCACGGGGATAATAAAGTAACAAAGCTTACATATATTCATGCAATTCTTTTTTTTTTAGACAGAAATATATATATTTTTTTATTTTATTATTATTTATTTATTTTTCCTTCTTATACTATGCATGCCACTCCTTTTAACTCATACATTCTCACAAACTTGATTTGACAATGTGAAGTGTACCCGTTACATGATTTATCATACATGATGTAGGCTGTCAAACTGTTTCACGTAAGGTGTTTACAGACTTGTCGTAAAGGCAGGTTTGTTGACTCCCTGTGGTGATTCTTCTAAAAGGTCCATTATTGTAACCACAGTGTAGCTGGTCGGAAAGTGCAATTTTCAAACACGTTTTTGCTTTTAGTGGCTGACCTTACCCTGTTGCTGGTCTCTGTTTGGGTGCCCAGCCATGTCAGTGCCAATGAAATATCGAGCAGACGGCCAAAACTTTCAGGTCCTTAAAAAGAGGATTTTTTTTCCTGGCCATACAGTCATCCAAAAATCAAGATGCAAAAGCTGACAAGTGATGTTTAGATGAAGTCTTGAAGTCTTAGATGAAGGATGCACTATAAATGATTTGTTAGGAGACAAACATTCGCCTCACCCCACACCTCTCTCTCACGAATGAGTGCTGACGTTCTTGTTTTTTACAAACATGAGAATCTGTCATGCTGCATAGCCTACTAGAGCTGCGCAATATGGACAAAATAATCATGGTGCAATTTTAATTCATTATATTGCAATTTGTTTTTGCTTTTTCAAACATGCTACATTCTAAATGTATTCAGTGCACAAGAACTGCATCACAAAACCTTTCATAAACTTTATATACATTTGAACTGCACCACATCATGTCTGAAATGCACACAGCACCGGGAGCAGATTTATGTTTATTTATTTATTTAGATTGCCATTAGTTAGGTCCATGTCATAAATATTATACATACAATATTTTAAAAATTAATTGACTCACTGGCCCAAATGAGTGGTAAGCTTTTATTTTACCGGCCAATTACAAATTAAACTCTGATTCTGAATTTAAATAATAAATAAATAAATAAATAAATAAAATTGCAACTATAGTCGAGTTAGAAATTCCATGTGCTCAAATTGTGATTGTTTTGCGATTAATTGCACATCCCTACTGCATACTTTTCATACGTTTTCATGTTACCTTAGGCTAATGCCTTATTTACTGAAAAAGACAAAATCTCAGATAGTTGCGTTAGCATGTGCATGTGAAGTTTAACAAACTTTATCCACTGCACCATCTCTGTGCACCTCTGTTATGCTAAAGCTACTTAGTGGCTATCAATGTCCCAGACCAATCAAAATGTAAACAGTTAGGCAGACAGCTGACTTTGTGTAAATACACTCACCATGATGACAACCAATTCAGCCTATTTAATATTTATTTTATCAGAATTATTTTGTCTTACAGGTGAAGTAGTAATTGATTTGCATGTGCTTACTTTTTGTTTTGGTTGTCACCTCTTTGTGCAGTACCACTTAGCAAACGAAGCCTGAGGCAGTGTGCTTTCTCTAGAGGCAAGAGGTTGCATCAGTCACATCACAATCACAGAACAATTGTTTGCTCTTATGAATACAATTGAGCTTTGTCACATCATGAGTGTGCATACATTATACATTATACAGACTAATCATGAAGTGTTTTGACATGTTTACCTCACTGAAGGGATTGGACTGGATCAGGATGATAGCATTGTCCCTGGTGCACGGAAGAGAGAATCCCAGCCCACCAACAATTGCTGTCTTCAAAGCAGCATTAGTGGCTCCATTAAAATCCTGTCACCCTTATTCCTTTATGGCTGTCTGCTGCGTCTAAGGAGAGGTGAAATCACAGTCATTCAAATGCTAAGTGACTTTAACACTCCTGAGAATATTAGAAAGGAAAGAACTACTCCATCATCTAGCATGCTCATAAAAAAATAGATGAGACCAGTGTTTTGAATATCCCTTCCCCGTACCTCTGCAGTATCTCGTCACAATCGTCACAAGCCATTACCTCTGTAGAAACCTGACTGCTTGACACGTACAGCACACCACACTGTGTCAGTCTTTATTAAGACTTAACCATGTGCATGAACACATGCTGGCAGCTGCCTAAGAGATTGTGTTGTTGATGTTATCAAGTCAGCACGTTTTCAGTCCCTTTGCCCCTCGCTTTTAGACATTATAAGGAATGAGCTTATCATGGCTGCAAATAAATCAATGAGGTAATTGCAGGCAGGAGTACTACACTCTAGGGCATGGGACAACAGTTTATGAGTAGAAGAAGATTGCAGGGTTAAAGGTGAGCCCAGTGCGATCCATCAATAGAAAAATCTTTTTCTAAAAGCTCCTTCTTTTTGCTTTACAGGTCACAGATGGAGGTACCATTAAGCAGAAAATCTTCACATATGATGCTATGTTTAATACAAATTATTCTCACATGGAGGACTACCGGAGGCGTGAAGACTTAGTGTACCAATCAACTGTCAGGTAAGCCTAAAGAGGAATCCACTGTACTATGGTACCTTTATTACTTGAATTAGTCCTTTCACTTTAATCTTAAAAAAAAAATGTAATCATTCAATTGAGGATAAACTCTGCAATGACTTTAGTTAAGGTCTTTTCTAGGCTGCCTTTGCGATGTCTTTATTCAATCATGTTATTTATGTTTGTATAAATATACTATCCCTGCCCAACAACCTGTAGTTGTTCAGTGCAGACTAGACCAGAATCTAGTAACCAGGCTAAAAGGGTCAGGGCATTATTTCATGAGGACGGGTGGTAATGGCAAATTCTAATCATACTGAGGATAAAGAGTTCAGTGTTAAAGATTTAGCTAACATCTGGACAGGCCAGTCCTTATTTCAGCTGCAGTCGAGCTTCTTTATCAGGTAGGCCATTAAACAGAGGTGTAGGAACAGCCATGGATTAATTAGGAAATGGGCACAAATGCAATTTGTGATAATGATTCAAGGGTTACATCATCAACAAGTGTTTAGTTTATGGGTCTAAGAAGTTTCAAGAGCTTTTCAAGAGTCATCTTTGGCTGTACTGATATGATTGCTATTCATGCATGTGTGAACTTTTTACATAATACTTTAACACCATATTCAAAAATGAACAGTCACCGCTCTGGAACTTTGGCTAACTGAATACACCAGAGATCTGCCTACAGCAGTGTGTCCTGAGAGCTACAGAGAACAAACATGCATGCTGAGAAGGGAGAGAGATACGTTGGCAAGAATAAATACATTTAAGTGACGTAGCTAACATAGCAGTTCTGACTAACATGTTTAATCCATGATGCAAACACATCATGGTGACTGTAGGAGACAGAACATGGGTGCACTGTGTGTGTGTGTGTGTGTGTGTGTGGTTGTTGGTCTGGTGCTGAAGGGGCGGAGCTCACGGGAGCGCATGCACGTGCACGTATGTCTGTAAAGGTGTGCACTTTCCTGAGGCCAGGTGGTTGAGAGGATAGGTTGGGTAGCCATAATTTTTGTTGCTACGCTACGGTTTATTTAATGAACGCTGAGCGTTCATTAAATAAATCACAGAAAAGCATTCTGGATCAAGCGTCTCTGTTTACAATACAGTTTCAATTGCTTTTCACGAACATATGTACAGGACCCATCTTAACCTCTCAGCGGCAATAGGAAGTAGGCTACAGTGACAAGATGGTTAACACTGTCACCTCTTGTGTTCGATCCATGATTAGTGTGAATGACTGTTATATTATATAACAGAACTTATCATCTCAAACTGTTTATTTCTGATAAAGCTGATGGGACACATGGGCCTGTTCTTTTGTACACCATTATAAGAATGTCAATTATTGGCAATGCCAAAGAGCAGGCAATGTAGTGTCCAGGTGTGGTTAATATCAGTTTCACAGATGCCAAAGGCACCTGAAACACTAGATATTGATCAAGATGTACAGCTCATAAGTTTACATACCCTGGCAGAATTTGTGATATAAATGATATATATGAATATGAAAAAAAACTTTTTTTCACTCATAGTTAGTGGTTGGGTGAAGCCATTTATTGTCAAACAATTGTGTTTGCTCTTTTTAAATCATAATGACAACAGAAACTTTACATACCCTGGTAATTTTGGCCTGATAACATGCACACAAGTTGTCACAAATGGGTTTGAATGGCTACTAAAGATAACTATCCTCACCTGAGATCTGTGTGCTTGTAATCAGTGTGTGTTTATAAAAGGTCAGTGAGTTTCTCGGCTCCTGACAGACTCTTGCATCTTTCATCCAGTGCTGCACTGACGTTTCTGTATTCTGAGTCATGGGAAAAGCAAAAAAATGTCAAAGAATCTGCGGGAAAAGGTAATTCAACTGTATAAAACAGGAAAGGTATATTAAAAGATATCCAAGGAATTGAGAATTCCAATCAGCAGTGTTCAAACTCTAATTAAGATAGAAAATGAGGGATTCTGTTGAAACCAAACCAAGAACCAGAGAATTTCAGCCACAAGTGCAAGGAAAATTGTTTGGGATGCAAAGAAAAACCCACAAATAACTTCAGCTGAAACACAGGACTCTCTGTTTCTCTGTTTGCACAATAAGGAGGCACTTGAAGAACAATGGGTTGCATGGTCTAGTCGCCATTACTACGCAAATGCCACAAAGCATCCAGCATTACAATAAATTTTGAAGCCTCAAAACTTCTGGAACAAAGTTATTTGGAGTTATGGGGCCTAAATTGAACTTTTTGGCCACAACCATAAACATTACATTTGGAGAGGAGTCAACAAGACCTATGATGAAGGGTACACCATTTCTACTGAGAAACATGGAGGTGATGTTTTGTGGATGTGTGCGCTACAAAGGCACTGGAAAAGAAGAATGCAACATGTTATCAGAAAATACTGGAGGAAATTTTGCACTATCCCTTTTGGAAATTGTCACATTGGAATGGTGCACACATTTACATACACACAGAAAAACATAAGAGCATGTGCAAACAGAGCCATGGACACACACAGTCATACTGTACAGATATGAAGATTTCACATTGGAAGCTGGTTTTCATGTGTGTGACAGAATGTTGAGCTTGTGTTAGTCATCCTCTAATACAAAATGCTTAATTTTAGACTTCTCTCTGACTCTCTGAAGGAAAATTGTTTACAGCTCTAACATTCTGTCAACTGCATCAGTGCAACTAAGAAGGATTTACTGTAAAAATTCAGTGCATATATTTTTGTTAAAGTTGAATTTTTTTAAAAGCTGCCTGTCACAATCGACTTGTGATATGGCTACAGTATTCCTCTGATATTTCATCTTGTCCAACTCTGACAGCTATTAGTCACAATCGCCTAAAAGAAAGGAAGCAGCTGTAACTATGCAGTCAAGTGCCAACGCAGAGATTAGTCTTTGAGAGACAAATAATATATATGGCATGTAGAATCTACATTTAGAATCTACATCAATTTGATAAAAAGGTCCCTCCAGCTTTATAAAGTCAACAATTGTTGCATATGAAGACTACTGACTTGTACATGTAGTAAGGGCACTAGAATTAAAAGATTCAGTACATTTCAAGAGCACTACAACCCTAACACAGAAATGTCCAGCTCTCCACATACCAATGAAGTGTCCAACCAGGAGGTCAGGTCAGAGTGGAGCACGATCAGCACAGCGAGTGTCCTCACGTCCTTCCTGTAAGTCACAGCCATGTCAAGTTCTATCACAATCCACATGAAGGCTTAATCCGTACAATGCCAACATCTGAACACTTCAAAGGCAAAACCTTGCTATAGTTGCAGCAAAGGTGTTAACATTGCTGGAGGGCATGGAAATGGTATATATGCTATGTGATTCTTGCAGGTCCTGCTTTTTTGTCAGCTTTAACAATGTATGTAGACGCTTGAGCCCACTTGTTCAATAAAGACCACAGCATTATATGTTCAGATATACAGTCTGTGCTTGTGCCTCTGTGACATGTGACATATCTTGGAACAATTACGATGGGATTGCTCAAATTCAGGTTTGGGTTCATTTGTCACATGCAACAGGCAATTTTTCATATTCATCTTAAACGGTCCAATGAATACCAACACTTAATAAAAAGATACAGACAAGTTAAAAACAATTAAAACTTAGAATTCATTTATTAAGTAAAAAAGAAGTCATTTTAATTTACTATTCAATAATCTTAGCATCAGTGTGTATAAACTGGAGTGACAGTGTGCTGGATGGAGTATGACGTTATGTAACTTTTTTACTGCAGTGTGTCATAAATGTCTTGAAGCTCTGTCGGTGGAGACCCAGTAGATTTGTTTCAGCATTGTTCACTGTCTGCATTATGTTCATCAACTGTTCTGCAATTCAATGAGACTGAGGAGGACTTTCAAATTTTGATTTTTTTTCTTTTTTCTTATGATATTATTTGGAATCGACAACCCAGTACAATAGTTTGTTAATGTAATTGAGTAATTGGGAAAATTATTTTAGTGTCAAGCCATGTTAAGAATGTCTGTTCTGAAATCTGAAATGAGATTGATAAATAAAAAGTGTTTCCACAGATATCTTGCTTTGTAATTTTAGTGAATTGTTTTTGTTTTTTGCAAGAATTGCAGACAATAAAAGATAATCTAATCTGAGCAAACAGTAATAAAGTAATGGTTTGTATTTTGTTTTTGAGGGAAGTGTTTTGTGTGTTATTGGATTTTTACCAATTTCACTAGGAAGGTTTAAATGGTGTAAAAATGAAAAAGCACTGGTGTTAAGTCATAAACAGTATGTTGCTTATTTAATGTGAAGTAACTGGGGCTTTCAAGCTTTGATAACCAGCAGTGCCTCACTTTTTATTGCAATAAGGTTCTTCTTCTCTCTGCATTTTGTCCGGATTTAAATTCACACATGCATTTTTTAGGAATAAGTGCTTTAGCTACATCAGCAGTTACTCTAATGTAAACAGCCAGCACAAAGCTAATCAAACCTCTCTTGATACTCAGAGAAATCATTCCTTATCCTTGTCATTTTGTGTGTCTGCAGTTTCAAAGTAGTAGTAGGTAGTTGTGGGGAAGAGACTTCAGATGCTGCTATATTCAGACTCTTTTGTGTCAGTTGTATGTCTTGCGTAGGTTGTAAGTGTTACGAAGGAAAACCTACACACAACATGAGTCAGTCCTGACCTTCAGATTCAACTCCAAGGGAACAGTCGATTTATTTATGCAGTATGCTGTTTTTACTGCACTTCCATGTTGACCTTGGCCAGCCAAATCCTTTCACTTTCTTAGACATCCACCAAGTTCAATATGACCAACCAATTATAACTGTTTATAAATCTGATTGCAGTAGTTTAATCTGCATCCATTTGTTCCACTCCCTGGAAATTAAACTCCAGGTTAATTCTTTGTATGGAATAAAAAAGAATAAAAGAATATGGTTGGCTGGCCAAACTAATACTTGATTAATATATTGGTTATTATAGCTTTCCAAGAATTGCTCCATGCCCTTGCCTGTTTGTTTATCTGAGTGTAAAATATAAATGCTACATTTCGTATTTCTTCTTCTTATGAATGGACGTGACAGTACAATGCCCTAGATTTTTTAAATGTCCTTCATTTAACACTCTTTGCAAAAGTGTAATGACTGTATCTGTTGCTTTCAGCTGAACTCAATAGAAATCCTTTCGATTAATCATAGATGTCTATTTATTTATTTATTTATTTTTTGATTGGTTGTTTTTTTTCCAATTTGCATTTGTCAAAAGGCATTTATTTTGTGCGTATGTTATCCAATTGTGTAAGAAGAAGTTTTGTCTGCATCAGTTAATATTGTTGGCTGGAAATCCATAGAAACCACAGTTATTCTTTGTATGGAATAAAAAATAAAAAATACAGTATATACAAGGGGTACACGTGGCACGACTCCGGTCTTTCTCTGAGGAGTCTGCATGTCCTCCACGTGTTCTTGTGAGTTCTCTCCAGGTACTCCGGTACATGCATGTGTAGGTCAACTGGCAAATATAAAGTGTCCCTAATGAATGAATGAGAGAGTGAATGGTTGTCTGTCACTGTCTGTCTCTAAATGTCAGCCCTGCGACTAACTTTACCATTTCCATGCCACAATGGGTTCTTTGTAAATCTAAAATGCCCATAGTGATTGATTGTGAGAGTACATAACTGTCTGTTGTCAGCATGTACTCTGTCTCGCAACCAAAGCATCCAAGATAGACTCCAGACCCCCTCGATCTGTAACCAGAATTACAGTGGCTGCACCTGTCCAAATCAATGAGGCTCACTTATACACAATATTTCACAGGCTACAATCAGCAACAGTAGAATTGTTGTAATTGTGGTAGTAGTATAAGTACAATTTAAGTATTTTCCCCACAGAGTTGTTATTCAATTCAATACTTTACTGTTAATGTTATAAATAAATAACAAGATAACAATGAAGTACCAACAGCCACATGGGATGGAAAAGAAGAGAAGCATAAAAAGGTAACGTTGGTAGATCAACTGCGGTTTGAAAATATTCAGTCGACGAAAGAATGGCATCAAAACCAAAAACCAAGAAAGGGTAGAGTTGGAAAACACATGCTGTATCTGGAGAAATAACTGGCTCTGTGTGACTAAACCTTATATTTTATTCACAATAATAATAATAATAATAACCACTGTGTGCAAACCTAGTATGCATCACTTCTGCTCTTAAGATGTTGTTGCCTGAAATGACATGCTTCATTGAAACAGCATGTAATATGACTTCAAAAAGCAGTGAGGAGGAGAATTGAATAGTTTAAATTCTCCAATGGACAAGCTACATTTCTGGAATTGTCAAAGATTATTCTGTCAAAACCATAACTCTGTTTTCATTTGTGCAATTTTACCTCTATTCCCATTCCCATTGTGAGCACATTGGCTGTTTTTATAGCTTCCTCAACTCAATCCACTTTTATACCGGAATTATCTTATCTCCACTTTTCACTCTCTCACCCTCTTGGCTTCCTTGTGGTTTATGAATACAGCCGTCAAGATGGTGGATAACACAGCTCAGTTTGTAAAAACAAAGCAAGGCATTTCCTATTATGGAGCCAGCCAAGACAAAGCCAATTACCTTCTTTTACATTCACCACATAGAAATTCACATTGCTCATTTCACCATGTCACTTGCACTAAAGAAAAAAAACATGTGCGTATTTATGTGTATCCCTCGACAAGGCACTGGTTACAGCAAGCCTTTGTATTGTCAGGTGCACACTTTTTTTTTATGTAGACTTTGCTTTTTCAAACATTTTAAGAAATGGTTACATCAAGACTCACAAAAACACAAATGTGTTTAGACAAAAACACCTGAAACCAAAATAAGTCCACTAGTGTGTAGCAAATGTATCCAGACACTGTGATGACAGATTGGTTTAGTGTTAGACAAATACATGAACATGAAGTGACCACTGGGTGGCAGGGGTTTTAACTGCACTATTCATTGTAAGTAATATTTACATCAATAAGCTAAAATAGTAACTAAATAAGGCATGAAAATTGTGTCATTGCGAGACATTAAACAAGTTAGATTAATGTTCACATTGCTTGGGGAGATACAGGACTTTCTTTGCTGAAGGGTGCCTGAGCAACTCTTCACTGTTGCTGCTTGTGTCCTGCCGTCTCTCCAGCTGCAGACCCCATCTCAAACACCCAGGTGGCATGGACAATTGTTCCTGTTCCTAACTGTCACTGTTGGATTATCACTGTTGACACAAATACAGATTGTGAAACAACAAATGGTCACCTGCTTTCACTGACCGGGGAATTGTCAGCAGCTGGCTCTCTGGTCATACTAAGACAACAGTTACTTTCAAAATAGATCATTTCCAAATTGTTCTGGCTACTCTACAGGACATTTGAGTTTTGTAAAAGATTTGATAAACTAATAAAAAAGACAAATATTAAAAAACAATAATCAACTATGTTCAAATGTCCTCCCGAATAAAGGCCAGCAACACAGCTAAAACCTATTCTTACTTTTATATAACAATAGATTATTTATGGTTAATTTACTCTAAGATGATTTTATGTAATACCTACCTGCCAAATAACAATACCAAACAAGAATACGGAACTAATAATGAAAAGAACTAAAAGAATCCCAAATGCACAAAGCTGCTGGGATAGGCTCCAGTCACCTGTGACCCCTAATGGGACAAAGTGGTAGAAAATAAATGAATTACACAACCTAAAATATTGAGTTTCAAAATATGTAGCTGTGACAGTTCCCTGGCCTAAAAAAATACAGTATAAGAAAGACCCAGCTTTTATAGACACAGTGCAGCCTACTTGTCTTGTTCACTAGTCACTAAACTTTCTATTTGACAAAACCTTCCCTTGAGACTTGCTGCAATGCATTTTCAGATGAAGTTCTACACTGGAAATGTTGCTTTAAAATATTATGCCAAATATATTTCTGTCAGATTTTTTGTGTTAACACATTATTAAATAATATTGATTCAAAGGTCTAGGGTCTTTAATATTTGAATGTCAATAATTCAAACAAAGCAAATGCTTACATAACTCATCTTGAATTTCTTGTCACTTGCAGACTGCCAGAGGTGCGGATCTCCGACAATGGGCCTTACGAATGTCATGTAGGCATTTACGACCGGGCGACAAGAGAGAAAGTTGTCTTGGCATCAGGGAATGTATTTCTCACTGTTATGTGTAAGTACCATTATATTTCACTACTGAGGAGTTTTTTTCTATTGCTGTTTGTTGCTAGCTGGGACTTTAGACCACCTTGTGCAAACCCACAGAGAGATACACTTCAAAGCCAGTGTGGAGGCCAGTACACTTCAGACTGAAACAGTGAATGCGGGCCTGCAGGCAGGACACCTAACCCTCACGATCACTCTCCAGAGTGTGAGGTTTCTAGTTTGATGCGACGCCGCTGGGAAGATGCTTTACTACTGATACCATGCAGTTATTTTTAGCTGGCAACAAGGAACATATGTGTGTGTTGCCCATCTTCCATCTTCCATCTTACTCAAACTAATAAGAAGTCAAGCAGCTACTCATGGCCTTACTTTACTAAAATATACAAAGCAACAAAACAATGACACCAAAATAAAATTCATACATGCAATTTAATGTGCATTAGTGTTACTGCAATCATGTATTATCTTACCATTCACTCAGACAAATACATACTCTGCTTTTAAATTATGTTTACGTTTTTTGGATGATATCAGACAATTGTCAAGTTCTTACTTAAATCCTAAAAGTAGACTCAGGGCTATCGATAGTAAGACAAACAAGCCACAATACAAACAAAAGTTAGTTCATCTCAATCAGTAGAGAGGGTTTTGTGCCACTTGTGTGCAGTAGCAGCTGCATCTCTGTTCCTAAAGACCACTGCTTTTCTTACAAATTACTTCTCCCAAAAAGTAACTGAGTTAGTAACTCAGTTACCACATTGTAAAAGTAACTCAGTTACTCAGCCAAGTAACTGAAGTTATTTTTTATGTTCTATAAGGGTATAATGGTTCTATAACAGCTTAAATATCAAAGATGTTTAAATTAACTGATTGAAGAATAAAAACATTTGGTATTTATTTAAACTCAATAGTTTGCAGTCTGCCATATGATATAATTAAAAACATATAAAAAATAAATATTAAAAATAAAATTCAAGTGCAAAATTAAGTCATACAAATGTAAACTTGTGTAAAAAGAAACAAAGGGAGATCTGACCATTAAGTGCAAATCTCTGTACCTGTTTTGCACAATAAACAAAACACAATCCAACTCTCTCTGTAGATTAACATGTTGTTCATTCTCAAAGAAAATGAATAATACATTAATCTATTCTAAAATACTCCTCTCATCAACCAGTGGTTGTTGCTGAAACGTAAAATCGAGCGTTGCTTGTTTTAACAGTGGCTCTGTCTCCTTCACTGGAACTCACGCAGCTGCCTTTGGGGTTAGCAGCAGCGACAAGTGTCGTGTTAGCATGTGTTGATGTGAGGTGCTTCAGAAGATTTGAGTTACTTGAGGCGTGGATAAAGTCTTTTTTCCTGGACATAGCATGTTACAGAAACATTCTTGCCTTTAATTTCAACTAACGAGAAGTAGTGCCGGTACTTCCAGTTCGAGAACGCCACGTTTGAATTTCCCCGGCTCCTCGGCATTGTCGCTGACGCTGTCTTGTGTTTAGTGGAAGTCAGAGCGCGCAGTGAGACCGCGTCAGCCAATCATCGCTTTTGCAGCGGTGTCATCATCCCCCTCGCTCTCTCCAGCAGCAGCTGTGTAGCCAAAGCATGACACCTCGCGCTTTATTAAACCAAATTGTAGTAACCCAACACTTTACATTCTCAGTAACGATAACGGCGTTACAACGATGGGAAAAGTAATTAATTAGAATACTCCGTTTCTGAAAAATTCACGCCGTTAGTAACGCCGTTATACTCTAACGCCGTTTCTTCCAACACTGGTCGGGTTATACCTGTTCCAGCAGCAATGTGTTATCCATGTGGGTAATTAGAAAAAGGGGAAAATGTCTAGTAAAACACCAGAGAGAGTGAGAAACGGCATGTGACATTTTGCCAATAATATAGATTACTAAAACATTACATGTCTGATAAATCTGCCTATGGCTTTATATGTTTCTTTTTGTCAGTTAACTTGTGACTGTTAGTTATTCTCTCTATCTTTACCTGTACAATTATCAGTTGGGGGGGAGGGGGGGGGTTACACAGTCAACACTGTAGTGTTGCTGCAAACCGTGGGAACAAGTCAATGATGTGGTTATAGGATCGCAGGAGCCCCCTAACCCAAACGCCGCTTAAATCCCCACTCCACCAGAGAAGAAGAATGGCCTCTGGCTTTGTGGCTAATTGCCGTCTAAACTGAAACAGAAATATTCATAACCTATTAGTGTGTCAAGTTCAGTTGGAAGTAAAGGAAGAAGAAGAGAGGAGAAAGAAAGAAATGAGAAAGAAAAAAAAGTTAATTAATAGGAAGCGGTACACAGAGAGTATTTAAATTTTTTAAAGGGCTTCATAAATAGAAATTATCATTTTAATGAAGCCCCTGCCAAGAAATTCAATCATCCACTTGAAAAAGGCTAAACCTTGAACTCCCTCTAAAACTGTCCTTAACTGTCTGCAAAGTTTTAAAGTCTTCATTTTAACCCCTAGTGATGACCAACTCAGCTACAATGAATATAATTAAAACCCTACTGTGTGCAGTGAAGGAGCTTAAACTATGGAAGTGAATAGAAGTTGTTTGTTGTGAATGTACACTATATCCTACTGACAACAGCATCACTCAGCTTTTATCCTGACGATGTGGAACATGAACAAAAGCACATACCTCCTTTAACTGGGCCGTTGCGCAATGTTCAGTGAGCGGTATTTTTTCCCTTAACCCCCCTTAGCCCACACACTGTTGTATTCCTCTTATAAACCGATTACTACAGTATATAGCCTTTTCTAATGAGGTTTTTGATTGTTATCAGCGTTTAAATTCTGCATCTGAACTCAAAGGTTAGGGAAAAGAGCCCTGAAAGTCCTTATTAGTTATCAAATGTCCTGTCAAATCATACTCAGCTTTTGCCTGCAGAGGATACATTCAACAAGATGTAACTGCACAGTGGTGGCAATGGAACTGACAATCTACAGTATGGCCATTTGACCTGCTGCCAGTCTGTTTCAATTTCATTGAATTGTAGCTCAGATGAATAGCAATGTGCAACTCTACACTGCAGCCAGGATAAGCCTTTTAGAAGCTCTCACTTATTTACATCTGCAACTTTGTAAAGATTTGTCAATGAATAGTTAATTACAAATCAAGCAAACAATCCAGTCTGCTGAATCAACTGTATCTATTTGACATTTCAGCAAATCATTTTTTATTGACTGTTAGGAAACCATTTAAAATTGCCCAGTTCTCATAACCACCTCCTTTCATATCCGTTAACCAAAGATGCATGTGCATGTGTTAGCATTTGAAAGTAAAAATAAAAATATAATACATACATTTTTTTTTTTTAGATTGAAAGGATTTTTAATCTTTTTTGCTTTTTTTTTTTTTTAACATTTACTCAGATTACATTATTTGCTGCATATGCCTGCCAGAATCTGGTGGTCTGTAAAATAATTCAGTCAGAAGAAAGTGGAATTTCTGACAGTTTAACATTTATCATTGTAATGACATAATGATTTGTTTATTGGGCTTTCTTTTTACTTAAATTTCACTTTGGAAAAGAGTGTGATTGATTCATTATAAAAATACAGATATTTCTCTCTGACATGTCCATTGCTTTAAAGCTAAGGTCATAATTTTAGGCTTTTGGTCGCTGAGGAAAATCAATAGCTCTTTTTCCAAAAGTGGAGATGGGGTCATTATTTGTTATTACCCAAAGTCATTCCTAAGCGACATTCCAAAGATTACAAGGAAAGGTTATTTGTCTTATGAGAGCTCTGTCTGACCTTGGAGAAGTCAGCGCATACTGTCCGAGACAACTAAGGTTGTTGTGTTGTTGTCTGTATCAGATGGGTTTGGTCTCCTCGTTCATATAAAGAGCGTCTTAATAGCCCAGTGTTTAAACATCCTGTCACGTAATTTCAAAAATACTTTCCGCTAACCTTTTGTAAAGCAAGGGGAAGTAATCTAAAGGATACCCTTCACAAGCTCAAAGGCCTGGTATTTATAACCTGGAGAATCACAACTGAGTACTAAGGTGTGGAGGGACTAATTACCTCCTCATCCCATAAAAGTAGGATTCGCTTCAATAATGGATGCCCAACTTTAATTAAGCGCTGTGTATATTTAGGCGCCCGTTTATAAATGGGGGAGGGGGGGAGCGGTTAATGGCATAAAAAAAAGCCTAGCCCAAAACAGCTTTGCCTGCACACATTTCAGTTTGGGGAAGCAAGGAGAGTATTGGGAGCTATGCAGCCACATCCTGGAGACTATAAGCGGAGTGGCTTGTTCGGGAGGCGGAGTCCGATGGTTTGCACTAGAGCGGCTGTTCCCTCCGTGTCCTGTACTTGTTTGAGATGTGAAGAGTACATCTCGCACAGACACAGGGAGAGTGGCTAAAACATAGTGAACAAATTTTGTGCTCTCATTGAGTATGCCAATTTTGTCCAACTAACACTTTGCGCTTTGAAGTGTTTGTCTTGCGACCTTTTCTTGCGCCTTGAGTGACCATAGGGGACTTTTGCAAAGTGCTTTCTGGGATTCTCTAGTACACTCTCATTTACACTCTGTGTTGCCTTCCTGCTCATTGGGTTTAATGTCTGACAGTGTGCCATCAATGTCACCACTTGTGCCAAAATGACAGAAAAAACAGCATTTGCAGCCAACCGTAATATTTTTCTTTTTTGAGATTATTTTGTCAAGATTATTATGCATGAATAAATCGTTTGACCCTGATCACTACCTTTCAGATTTTCTGATAAAAAAGTCTCACCAACTGAATATCTTGGCTGAAATCTTACTGAATGAAGAGAATGCATGTAATGAGGAGGAGATGATGAATTATTAAATGTCTCTCTCTGAGCTGAACCCGGAGGTGATTATTGAGGCAAAAATAAACAACCCATGGGGCTCCTCAAGGATTTCTCTCCTAACATTGAACCAGGAGCCTTTGCATCATTTAGATAATACAAAGACTGTCTGCTGCATTGTGTGCTGCCAAAGTGATGTCTTAAAGGATCTCCTTGTACATTGTATTGGATTGTCTTTCAAATTTTTGCTGTGCTTGTCTATCTCATACAGGAAATCAAGTTGACTTTTGATGTGTGCAAGCTCTAGCCTTATGAGCAAACCTGTTTTCACACACACACAATTCCCTAAGCAAATAAAAACAACCCTCAGATGCTTCAATCACATTGTTTTCCTATATTATTTTTGCAAGATGCAGTATGACAGTATTTTGGCGGGAGTGGTTATCAGACTTGGAATCACTATATGCCGCATATTTTCTATGCTCTGATCAGTTTGCATTTGTATGCAAGTCACCATAGCACCAAGTAAATATTATCATAGTGCTAGCCAGCATGAACCTCCGCAGATTGCATTCAAATCCTCGGCTGGAATCCTTGGGTTTTATGGAGCTCACTACATTATACTCACTACAGAGTGTAAGAACAGTAGGACTGTGTGGATAGCAAACATGTCAAAAGGGATTATTGTAGAGTTTGTTGGCATTTCTTAAAACCAATCTTCCAGTTTGTTTCCATGTATTGTTTCCAAGAAATATGCACATGTATTAATGTTCAAGGAAAAAATAAGATAATTACTAATATTTGCTTGATTAACACCTGTGTTTAAAGAGTTTCTCCAAATTGCATTTATTATAATTATTCACTTATGTCTGTCACTGTGTCAGAACAAGCATGGGGCCTCAGTGGTATAAAACCCTGTTAGCGCTTTGGGTGATGCTTATTTGTTACTAATGATGCAAAAGGGCAAATGCTTTATGCCTGAAAGCATATCAACAAGCTAGAGATTCTCAAGGCTCAAACACTTATTATTTTAATAGCAAGAGTTCATTTCATTCAGCATGTCTTCAGCAAGACAATAACAGACATCAGCGAATAATTGTAATGTGTCGTTTAGTTCTAACCGTGTAACAAGTAAAAACAATTGTATATTTCAATATAAGAAACATAGGTAAGTAAAAGAGAAATTATTTAGAGGAAAAAGAAAGCAAGTTTAGAGAGAGAGCAGGGCTTTGAGCCACGACATCACTTGTATCACACACTGACCAACAATCCACACTTTAATACAGTGGGACAAAATGTGATTTTTCTATTTTATGTCTGACAAAGCCACCCATCTATTTTACCATTTAGGCTAGAAACATTAAACCAACATCATTTAACTTTTTAACTGAAAATGAATTTAAGAATGGAGATTGGTTGACATGAAAAGGGATACACTTAGGAGGCACTTATATCTCCAAATAAACACTAAACTTTAACCACCACACCTAAAACGTACATGGAAGACTTGGTTTTATTGGGTGAAATTTCTGAAAGTTAAATAGAGCTGCTTTAATTATGTGCAAAAAATAAATTAAAAAAATCTGGGCTTTGCAAAACTACTTTATTATTCCCTTTCCCATTTTTCCTGTACATTTCTTATTTTCTGACTTCAAGTCAAAGGAGCCTGCAGGCACATGAATAATTTGTCTTGTTTGATATGTAGGCATGTCCTTGAAGACCACAAATTGTTGAAGACCACATTAAGGTTGCATTCATTCTACTAGGCTGTTACTCTGCGTGACACCAAGGAACGTTGTGTTAAACCCCAAAAAGCACAACATCTCTGTCTGTCATGCATAAATCATTTAGGAATGCTCCTCCTGGATACATAATCCCAGTCATGAGAAAGCATCACCCATCACTGAGCACTACTTCTGCACAATATTCCTATGCCTATTGTGGAATAAAATATACTGCAGCAGTTGTAGAGTCACTTTTAGTCAAGGTTGTGATAGGCGGAACTGCCACTTACATGACAATGTTTTTTTTTGTGTGTGTGTTTTTTTAGCAGGACAAAAACTTTCAGCAAATCAGCATTTTTTTTTTCAAAGCTCCACAGAAGTATACATCTTCAAATAGTTGCAGGAGTCTTTAAAGCATCACTTAAGAATAACCTTGTGATGTCTTTCATGATGCCGTCCTTTGTTGTTTTTCTGGGTAGCATTTAATGCCTTCCCTAAGTCTCGTTGCAGATGCACAGTAACACAAGTGGGTTTCATTTTTTTCACTCTCTCCTTCACTAAGGAGGATGTCTTCATTGCTTGCCACACTCCTCTCCCCACCAAGGTCCCTCCTTTAAAGCATGGATGAGTGAGAAGGCAACAGAGAAAAACAGCTTCACCTCCCCAGAGACAAGCGCTTATATCAAAGCATGAAAAAACGTACACTCTCTGCCTTTTACCTCGATATCACCTTGCCAGATAAACTCACTGCTCTGTTAGAGGCATCCACCAAAATAGTTTTTTCTTTTCAATGGTATCCGTTAGAGTCAGCTAAGATTAGTGTTTTATGACCACCACCAGGTACAATTTTAGCATCAACTGCCCAGTGGGAAAGAAATGTGCAGACAGTTAGGTGGTCAGTGTTCAGTAGGATATCTAGTGAAAAATAAAAGTAAAAGAACCTGGGTTATTCACGGAACACACATCACCATCAAAAGCACAATGCAGTTTAGATAGTAATGGTAGTTTTCATATTTAAGTGCATGTTGTACCTGTGTAATTGTATGTGACTAGCATTAAACCATTTACCTAATCTGCTAAAAGATATATTGAAGTATTTAAATAAGTTTCTCACAAGACAAACTCAAGGCTATCTGTACCTTAAAAAGGTCATCTATGAAGAACTGGACATAAAAAAGAGATGTTATGGCTCCCCAGTCTGTAATAAAAGTGTAGCCCTTGCTGCAAGTGTATGATTTGATTTGTTTTAAGCACACACCAACATGACAGTGCCATTCTTTTACCACAGGGAAATACATTTTCTATTTTAAATCTATGGCTTTTCATTTATAGCCTCTTCTCTCGCCTCTAAAAACATTTATTTCTTCCTCTCTTAGAAAACATATTATAGTATTTTGACTAATAGCTTGCCATAATGCTCGTCGAATTTTGTTAAAGTTCCCAAATGATTTTTTTTTATGTGTTTCAGACTTTAAAGAGAGTATTGACAGGGGAAGATAACAGTGACATTATCTGTTCACAAAGACTACTTTAACATGAGAGTTAATAACAAAGACACTTTTTACAACAGTGTATCTGGTGATGTGTATGGTTTGAGGTAGGGCTGCGTTGTAGCGCTCTTCTGCAAACTCAACAGCAAAGAATATAAGTTGAACTTTAGGTTGTGGAAAGATGAGAGTCAGCATCCTAAATCTTCCAAACTGCACCTTTTACTTTGTCTTTCCTGTGCCACACTTTAAAGAGAGAGAGAGAGAAAAAAAGAAATAAGTGGTAGACATTGCTGAAAGTAGGTCTTGAGCTCTTTGAGGTTTGCCACTCATCTTTTCTGAGGCACAAAAGACAGCAAGACAGCCGATAAATTTGTGTCGAGGAAAAAATACAGCTTTAGGAAGGCCCTGAAAGAAGCCTATGGGCACGGATCGAATGGATTTCCTCTCACTGTGGCCATTTCTCTTAAAGTTGGAAAGAAATCACGACAGAGAAGCTAAAGGGAAAATTTAAATGGGAAATTCATATAATGTCAGGACCCATCCAAGGCTCCTTGAGACTCAACTTTAGCACTATTTTACAAACTTAACATCAAAAGACAAAAATCAATCTTGACAAATACAGAAATCAGAGAACGCCTGATGAATTAAAGATTGTGACAGTTTCAAAGACCCCATGAAAACTTGCTGTGTCTGTTAATTTCCTTTTCATTCTCTTTTGTTTTATTATTAATGCAGCAATTGCACTAGGGAACTCAATTCGTTTTAAATGATAAATGGAGGATTGCATTAAGACTGCATTTGAGGCCATTTGTTACCCAAGATGTCATAGCAACAGTTGGTCATCTTGTCCTGGAGTGATGCTGGGGCTATTGAACATCTTGTGTCAGAGGTTTGCAATACAATCAATCGATACTGAAACCAGAGTGTACCGAAGGCATATACTTAAACAAAAAAACAAGGTCAAGATGAAGACTAAGTCCAAAGTCATCATCAACTACAAAGACATGGTTGAACAACAGCAGGGGCCATGATGCATAAAAATGACAAATGAATCAAGTTATTGGTTGTGGTTTGAGGAGAGATGTTTCCATCCAATCACAGTAATGATAGTGTACACATGAATCAAATGTGGTCTTGACTGGTCTTGATTTCAAGCCCACCTCTGTGTTCAAGATTGTGGCGACGGAGACCTAAAAAGAGAGACCACAGGGCACATTCAGAGTCACATGAGGACTGGACAGGCCATTGACCAAATGCTGCTAAATAACTTGTTGAAAGCATATTCTCTGGTGTAATTCATGGCACTATAAAGATAATACAAAAGCAGAGGTGTTCATACAGTATATGCCACTCTCACATTTGAATACCACATATGATATTCTCAGAAAGTGAAAGTAAATGTGAGTGCTATTTGGGGATGGGAGTGACACTGTACAATTGATATGCCTACATCACAGCAGCACTCTTCTTTTGGCTGATACACAGACTGTTTATGGAAATGTAGTCCCACAATGCATTATTTTTGCTGTGTGCAGTAGATCTTAAATAAAAAAAACTGCTGCATGCTGAAGTCAACTTAACTGACGTGACGTGGCATTTAAAAAAGTATCAAAAAACACCTTTGTTCAAGGCAAAAGCAAAGTTGGTTTGCAAAGATAGCCAAGAGAGATCACAGAGACTGTCCATTTCTTAGTCTATATGGGGCAGCTTGGTGAAAGTTAATGCAAGCCCTGCTGGTGTGACATATGGCATTGGCACAGAGAACTGCACAGGTGTTGCCATGTGGGAGAGAAATTTTATTCTAATGTTAGTTACATCCACCAAAATATCAAGACATAGACTGCTCAATGATTATATCTCAGATGTTTGAAGCTTGAACGTGTCATGGAAAGCATTGAGGCCTTTGATTCTCTTTATACAGTCTCTAGTATCATTGCTTATGTACAAGTAAAATAATGTAAGTGAAATTGGTGCTTTCAGACTGAAAAAGAAAAAAAACATTATGTGAAGCAGCAGCCAGACTATAAAGACAATAAACAGGGATTTTCTGGAATTCTTTTAGGATTCTTTGGTGTTATAGGTGGAAGTGCCACTATGCTGCTCATAATCTCATATGAGCAGCAGCAAAAGGCTAAGAAGTACACGTCTATAGAATTTTATTTGCATCACATTTTGCATTTGGATCATTATACGGCACAAAACATATTGTGTGTGATACAGGAATGGGAACTTGCTGAGAGTTAAAGCGCCACAATAATCTAATAATGCCATAATGGGAAGTAGGTGCAGATATATGTGTAGCCTCATGTGTGCCAAAGTCAATATGTTTGTCAGATTGCCCCTGAACAGAGTAACGGTGCTCCATAAATGATTCCTTGTTTCACATAATGAAGACTCTTTGAGCTGGCTCTCACTGGTGGCTGTGACTTTGCCTGAGAGCATATTCTCACCTGTTTTATCCAATTGTGACTGAATGACTGTAGAATAGGAACAGGCTCACAACCTGACTTACAATTATAGCTGGGCTATTCCTGTCAGGACAAAAAGGGTTGTCTTTGCGCCTTGTTTCACTGTTAGTGATACGCACAGCTTTTATAGATGTGTTGACTGCACGATTGTGAATAAGTCTATGATCTGCTTTTACAAATATGAGTCAAATTAGATGTTAATAACAACAATACATAAAAGTAACACTGCTTTTATGTATTAAAAAGCACCGTTACTTGGCCAGTAAGCCATCATCATGGCTCGCTGGCAATTAAAGAAGACCATTGTTTCAGTCAGTTTCAGGGCACAATTCAGAGTGTTACAGCCACCTGGGATTTTAATTTCCAGAAAACTACAGATCTTCTGTTTAAGACTATTTTCCCCGATACGCACTCACACCCACCTCCACCCCAGCCTCTCCTTTTGTTTCAATATAATTTAAATCAATAGGTTATCAATATTGTTAACAAAACATTTACTTTGTAGTGCTTACAGAATAAAAGTGAATGAATGTGTTTGATCTTCATATTATCTACAAGGTGCTTTCAACAAGTCTCTGAACTTGTTGAAAGCACCTTTAACCAGAAGCCCATATTGATCCCATTGAGAGAAAACACACATTTCTGCACAATACTCTAAACTATTTAAATCATGGTCTGCTATATTGTCTTCTGAACTGATGTAAAAGCAATATCAAAATGTTGAGTACAGTCTTGTGGGTATCACAACAAAACAATTGAACCCATTTTTAGTAAGCTTTTGGCTTTACACTTTTCACATTTTTAGTGAAATCCCCAAACATTCTAAAGTCAGCCATGTTCATACTTGAACCGGCAATGCTGTGATGAATATTATAAGTAATAAAATATATATAATAAGTATCAAAAAATGCTGAAAGAAACACAATTAATGAGAAGTAGAAGGCTCTATATAACCCTGTGAAAGGGTTCTACTGTGGACTTGCATTCTGCATTGTCACCACTAGATTCTGCTAAAAATCTACACACTGCCCCTTTAAACACTTAAACACTGCTGATTGGCAGGTGTCTACACACATTTTTTTTTTTACCATCCTTTCAACTCTTTGTCTTTACTCACTTTTAAATAAATTCAAAAAATGTCAAAGGTAACCCTCAAGTATGCTATCATACAACACCATGCTCTTCTGTTAAAATAGCTCAGGAAGTAACTGCAGACATTATAATACAATAAAAAAATACATGTTATAAACATATTCTGTTTCATCTAGAAAAATTCTCACCAAATTAAGTTTTAATATGCATGGGTCACTACATATGTCTGTAAACTGACAACCACTTTTGTCCACTTTAATTTAGACACCAAAAAGCATTATTATTATTACAAACTATACAAAAGAACATCTCTGGACTGAGAAAAGAGCCTTGTTTTATTTGTAACATTGTACTGTTGATGACATTACTGTTGCCATCACTGCCATGGCAAAAGGCAGTGATCCGTCAGTCCCACCGCCCGCTCCTGCTTGGTGAGAACGCATTGGGCAGCGGACAGCTGTAGTCACCCCAGGGACCAGCTGGAGGATCCATTCGCTGGGAGGACAGCTGAGCCCGACCCGTCTGTCAAACCAACAACCGCGGGCCTCTGAGGAGCACCTGGAGGTGGCCCATCCTCCAAGCTTGTTCCTCCACAAGCATCAGTGACCCTCTTCAGGCAGACCAGGAATCTGCCTGGGAGGCTGGGTCCCTGAGAACACCTAACATTTTTCCAGTTAGGTGTTCTATGTAGAGTGAAAATTTATTTTTAGCTTCATCTAGTAGCTGAACGTAGTGTGCACAAGTGTGATGTTAAACATTTTACACAAATTTAACTATACATTTTTTTTTTATTTAACCTTCCCACTGAGATTACAAATCTATTTTGCAGGGGAGTCCTGGCCCTGTGTGTGTGTGTGGGGGGGGGGGGGACTATTGTACGTGTTCTTGGTGGTAGGGGAAACAGGAGATTATGTTTATAAGTATATAATATAAACTTATAAAATAAAAAAATTATATATATATATATATATATATTTTTTTTTTATTTTATATTTAAATTTATATACATTTGAACGATCTGGCCACAACCATAAAACGTTACATTTGGAGAAGTGTCAACAAGGCCTATAACAGATACACCATTCCTACTGTGAAACATGGAGGTGGATTGCTGATGTTTTGGGGATGTGTGAGCTACAAAGGACCAGGAAACTTGGTCAGAATTAATGGCAAGATGAATGCAGCATGTTCCAGAAAATACTGGATAAAAATTTGCACTCATCAGCCCGGAAGCTGCGCATGGGACGTACTTGGACGATCTATTATGACAACAATCCAAAGCACAAGACTAAGTTGACCTGTCATTGACTACAGCAGCATAAAGTGAAGGTTCTGGACTGACCATCTCAGTCTCCTGACCTCAGTCTTATTGAGCCACTCTGGGGAGATCTCAAACGTGCAGTTCATGCAAGACAGGCCAAGAATTTACAGGAACTGGAGGCTTTTTGTTAAGAAGAATGGGCAGCTTCACCATCTGAAAAAATAAAGAACCTCATCCACAACTACCACTAAAGACTTTAAGCTGTCATTGATGTTAAAGGTGGTAATACACAGTATTGAGGACTGGAGTATGTAAACTTTTGATCAGGATTATTTTGGTAGTTTATGTTGTCATTATGATTTAAAAAGAGTAAACACAGTTGTTTCAGTTGTTTCACAATAAATGGCTTCACCCAACCATTACCTATGAGTGAAAGAAAAGATTTTGTGTTATCATACATATTCTCTGAAAAATGGCCAAAAGAAATCACAAATTCTGTATAAATATATGTAAACTATCCACTAAAGTGGATATTAACCAAGTTTACTTAAAATCACCAATAAATCTGCCTTTGATGGATTTAGACCTGGTAAATTATTTTGTGTTCAATAATTAGTTCTTATTAACTTTAGCTGAGACCTAAAACCACTTTAGATCAAACCCAATAATAAACACTGGTCTCATGTGTTTCTCTAAAACATTAGAACTTCATCAAAACAATTGTCTAACTGTTACTTTTTTTTATCCATTTGCACCTTTTATTTTTTAATAATAGCAAGTATGTTGTTCACAGTAGGCAGCACATGATCCACCAGAACATTATTACATCTCTCTGACAAGGGCATCAAACAGGTGAACAATTTGTTTAAGACGTCTGACTGTGTTATGAAATAATAACTTATGGCTCAGAGATGGTTCAGACTCAAGACAGCAGCCTTGTTTACAGTTTAGCCTCTTTGCTAACACAGATTACTGCTCACATTCTCTGTTCTCCATCGATGACGGGATATTTATGGTACATTTTGAATGTTTGGAGTTAGTAAGGCTTAGCCTCAGACTTGTTTTCTGAGTGCGCTCCTTAATCCCTGCACGTTTAGTCCGCGAGAAGCTAACTCGGCCCGGTACTGGTCTGTGCTGCAGGTGAGACAAAGACGGTGAGTGAGTGAACGCCTTTTGCTAAAGTGGATTTAAACCGCTATTTTTTTATTGTGCTAAGTTTAAAATTGTGATGATATTGTGCACTTCCTGAACTGACTCTGTGACAGTGACTGGAGGGAGGTGTGTGTTTCGCCCCAAGGCTGTCCCGAGGAGCATCATGAACCGTCCCCAGGACGGCGTTGGTCTCAGGTCCTGGCTTGGGGGCCGGATATGGCCCCACGGCCAAAAGTTGATGATCACTGATGTAGGTCTTATTTCTCCCCTCTCTAAATAGTGGTGTTTATCCCTAGTGTAAAATTAACCAATTAAAAAGACATATAATCCAAGTAATGATGCATGGATAAAATGCACTCACATTAAGCATTACTGTAATGCATAGAAAGCTTCTCTTGGATTACAAATGTATAAATAAAAAGTAAAAAGTGGAGGAAAAAAAAACAAATAACTAAATAATGCTTCCAATTCTACAGTGCAATTTCCAGGTGGACTCAAAACATTATCTAGGTTGAATCGGAGCAGTCTATCCCTCCTAATTACCTTGTGCCGTATGGGAAGCTGCTGAAGTACTCCAACACAACTGTAATCAAAACTTAGGCTGCAGGGTATTGCGATGAAGGGCCACTCTAGATATGCAGTTAATATAAAAATCCTGGAAAAAATAATAAAATAAAACCTTTAATGCAGTATGCACAATGTGTGAGGCTTCTTTTCTTTCTTTGTTTCTTCTCTTCCTCTGCCATTGCAAAGGCAGGAATATTAAGTGGTGGATAAAGGAATAGATTGCTGATGGTCTGGTCTAGGATAGATTAACCTACCTTTAATCAAGGCCATGTTTCACAAATCCTACATTGGAGCATGACTTAACAGTTCATCTCATTCTCCAAATGATTTGATTTTGTATTAGTGGCTTTCTATGTCATTTCCTACATTTCCTACTACTTTAACAATTAGGGGCATCTTTAAAACTGAATACAGCATGTCTAGGAGCAAAGCCTGAGATTTAATTGAGAGCCTTTGCCAGTTGGTTTAGTGTGAAGCGGCTCATGTAAAATTGGATTTTTGGCTGGAGTTCTGTATGTGACAGAATTAGCTACTGGGGTGTTATGACAGATTCTCTGTACTGCCATGTTCAAGGACTTCATTGTCAAAATTGAAGAAGGGAATATGGCAGAGAACAATTCATCAGCTGCAGGGAAATGCCAAAAGAAGTGTTCTTTGGTATTAAAAGACAGTTTAACATTGTCTTTACACCAACTTGTATTAAGAAGTTCAATATTGAGGACAAGAGCCGTGTTTAGTTTGGGCATTAAAAAGAATAGTAACAACTTATCTGTTTAGTCTTATCTAGTTTTAAAACTCAAAGCAAATGCACTCCTATAACTTCCCATTTTATTTTAGCTATGAAGTTCACATATTTTGATCAAACTGTTTTTTGTTCAAATATATTATACTTTGGAAATATTCTTTATTTAGTCTAATCTTCTGCTTTTAATTATGACTAGTGTTGGCTCTGACGTAGATATGCAAAGAAAGCAAAGAGATAAACAATAAAGTACAACAAATAAGCTTGTATTGAGAGGAATGCTGAGTATTTTGAGAAATTAAATCAACTTTGGTTTGTAGATTTTTATAATTATTTATTTTTTCATAGAAGTGTGAATGTCAGTCACAATATTTGCCAGGCCCAGTAAATATTGATATAGATCCGCCTCTGTAATGAAGTTGAGAAAATACAGGTGCACCAAGTTTGCCTATTTCAGCTGACATTGTCCATTCAAACAGTGGAGTCAAGAATGTGTGAATCTGAAGTAAATGAAAGATTTGGGCCAGATCTAGCAACTGCAAATGTTCATTTTTATGTATAATAAATCTGTACTCAAACAAGAGTCCATCCATCCATCCATCTTCTACTGCTTATCCGGGGCCAGGTCGCGGGGGCAGCAGTCTAAGCAGAGACGCCCAGACTTCCCTCTCCCCAGACACTTCCTCTAGGGATACCGAGACGTTCCTAGGCCAGCCGAGAGACATTGTCCCTCCAGCGTGTCCTAGGTCTTCCCCGGGGTCTCCTCCCGGTAGGACATGCCCGGAACACCTCCCTAGGGAGGCATCCAGGAGGCATCCGAAACAGATGCCCGAGCCACCTCAACTGGCTCCTCTCGATGTGGAGGAGCAGCGGCAGCTACTTTGAGCTCCTCCCGAGTGACCGAGTTCCTCACCTTATCTCTAAGGGAGCGCCCCGCCACCCTCATTTCGGCCGCTTGTACCATGTGTATCGGCACCTTGTATCATGACCATAGGTGAGTAGGAATGTAGATTGACCGGTAAATCGAGAGCTTTGCCTTACAGCTCAGCTCCTTCTTCACCACGACAGACCCGGTACATCGACCGCATCACTGCATCACTGACCGAAGCTGCACCGATCTGTCTGTAAATCTCACGTTCCCTCCTTCCCTCACTCGTGAACAAGACCCCAAGATACTTGAACTCCTCCACTTGAGGCAGGAGCTCTCCACCAACCTGAAGGGGACAAGCCACCCTTTTCCGACTGAGAACCATGGTCTCAGACTTGGAGGTGCTGATCCTCATTCCAGCCGCTTCACACTCGGCTGCAAACCGTCCCAGTGCACACTGGAGGTCCTGGCTTGATGGAGCCAACAGGACAACATCATCTGCAAAAAGCAGAGACCAGATCCTGTGGTCCCCAAAGCAGACTCCCTCCGGCCCCTGGCTGCGCCTAGAAATCCTGTCCATAAAGATAATGAACAGGACCGGTGACAAAGGGCAGCCCTGCCGGAGTTCAACATGCACCGGGAACAGGTCTGACTTACTGCCGGCAATGCGAACCAAGCTCCTACTCCGGTCGTACAGGGACCGGACAGCCCTAAGCAAAGGGCCCCGGACCCCATACTCCCAGAGCACCCCCCACAGGGTGCCACAAGGGACACAGTCGAATGCCTTCTCCAGATCCACAAAACACATGTGGACTGGTTTGGCAAACTCCCATAAACCCTCCAGCACCCTGGAGAGGGTATAGAGCTGATCCAGTGTTCTACGACCGGGACGAAAACCGCATTGTACCTCCTGAATCCGAGGTTCAACTATTGGCCGCATTCTCCTCTCCAGTACCCTGGCATAGACTTTCCCGGGGTGGCTGAGGAGTGTGATCCCTCTGTAGTTGGAACACATCCTCCGGACCGGAGGATGTGTTCCAACTACAGAGGGATCACACTTCTTGAAAAGAGGGACAACCACCCCGGTCTGCCAGTCCAGAGGTACTGTCCCCGACCGCCACGCGATGTTGCAGAGGCGTGTCAACCAAGACAGCCCTACAACATCCAGAGACCTGAGGTACTCAGGGCGTATCTCATCCACCCTCGGTGCCTTGCCACCGAGGAGCTTCCGAACTACCTCAGTGACTTCGGCCTGGGTGATGGACAAGTCCACCTCTGAGCCTTCCGCCTCTGCTTCCTCAGTGGAAGACGTGTCGGTGGGGTTAAGGAGATCCTCGAAGTATTCCTTCCACCGTCCAACAATATCCCCAGTTGAAGTCAGCAGATTCCCACCTCCACTGTAAACAGTGTTGGCAGGGCAACCCTCCTGAGGCGCCTCCCAGAGACTCCAAGAAGGCCGGGTACTCTGCACTGCCATTTGGCCCGTAAACACAAACAACAGTGAGAGACCTATCCCTGACCCGAAAGCGCAGAAAAGCGACCTTCTCGTTCAATGGGGTGAACTTCAACACATGGCAGCTGAGCTGGAGGCCGCCTCTCACTGCAGGCAATTCCAGAGTATTGGAGAGTCCAGCCTCTCAAGGATCTGGGTTCCAGAGGCCAAGATTATCTCTTGGCCCGACTATCTCTAGTCTGTATCTCTCAACCTCCCGCACAAGCTCAGGCTTCTTCCCCGCCAGCGAGGTGACATTCCATGTCCCTAGCGCCAAATTCCGTGTCCGGGGATTGGGTCGACGAGACCTCCGCCTTCGACTGCCACCCAATCCACTTTGCACCGGCCCCTTACGGTTCCTCCCGCAGGTGGTAGGCCCACGGGAGGTCGGCCCCACGTCGCTCCTTCGGGCTGAGTCCTGCCGGGCCCGTGGGGAAAGACCCGGCCACCAGGCGCTTGCATGTGAGTCCCAACCCCGAGCCTGGCTCCAGGGTGGGGCCCCGGTTGCGCCATACCGGGCGACGTCACGGTCCTTGATATTCTGCTATCCATAAGGGGGTTTTAACCGCTCTTTGTCTGGCCCGTCACCTAGGACCTGTTTGCCTTGGGAGACCCTACCAGGGGCAATATCCCCCGACAACATAGCTCCTAGGATCATTCGGGCACTCAAACCCCTCCACCACGATAAGGTTGCGGTTCAAGGAGGAGGTCAAGCAAGAGTATTGTATTTAAATTTAAATTTGTATTTAAATTTTACTCAAGTAGAAGTAAAAATACCCAATCAGATTATTACATGCATAAATAAAAACATATTGACTGCTTCAGTTATTATTTTTGTCCTGGAGCTCATTTTGTGTGGCAAAAATGTTTGTTACAGAGGCACCCCTCAAAATACTTTCACTCATTTACAGACTCGAGATACTCATGTTACTTGAGTAAAAGTGACACATTTTGATAATTTTAAATTTTACAGAAGTTTATATTACAGTGTGTTCTGAAAGGCATACTAAAGCAAAAGTACATAGTTACTCCTCACATCTGTTTAACCATCAGAAGCATGTGGTGTTTTATAAAGAATGTGAAAGCCAATGTAACATAGACTCAGAAGGATGCATTTAAATACTAGGTGTGTTTAGAATGAATCGAGCTGGCCACATGGGTCCAGTAAACTAGAAGATGGTTTAAAAATGCGAGGTCAGAACCGCTTAAAACATACCTTGTGGCTGTAAAGATCGATGAAGAGCTGCATACATGGCCTTTCCAAGGGCCATCTATCAGTTATGCACCTTAGTTGAGCAATACCTGTCTATTACAATAACACACTTTTACAACCCACTCGCTTCATTATGTTTCCACCGGGCTTGATTGCACTTTAATGCACTGCATACATTAATGGATGTCGACTAAAACATGCCACATATGTTCTCATTACAAACTAGAACAAGGCCACCAATCAAATACAACACAAAGGCCAATTATTATCAGTACAATGTCTGAAGTTAGACACTTTAAGTACATGAATCAAGAGGGCACTGTACTTTGCATAAACCTTTTTATACTTTAGTTACATACCATATAATTTAAAATGGAAAGTAAGTTAAATGACTGAATGTTAAAGGATTGCTGTATATAGATTTCATATTGAGCTACACTACACAGCCTATACAGTACAATTGTAAGGTCTACTGAAAGATCTTGACTAATATAAGGACAGAGGAATAATATATCAGATGTTTTACAATGTGGTGATAATGTTATCAGTGTAGGCTGGTGATTTGAAATGATGTGCACTTAGTGGGCAATTAGAACAGTGTGTTTGCTGGGTACTTTTCTGTAAATGATGGATATTTGGAGTATTTATAGCCAAAACGAGAAGCAATGGTGCCATTATCCAGATGGAGCTTGTTACAGTTTGTTTAATATGGACTCAGTCTGGGAAAAGTAAACTAAGGAAATAATGTTACATCTACAGTCTGCCTCACCAACGACTCTCATTTGTGTTGTACGGTAATATTTGGCGTAATCGTCTTCACCGGTAATTGACAAATGTTTTTAATGCAATTATCAGGACTGATAAAACAGGAGTTATAACTAAATCACAGCAATTTATAGGACCAACAACAGCGTAGCAATATGCTAACTGTTTGTTACACTTCATTTATACTGTATCATTAAATTATATTACATTGTAGACACTATACAAAGATGTTTTTTTCTGCAGGTAATGGTAAGCAATTGTTCTGCAATGTTTTAGCCATGTTCAGAAACGTTGGTATACATACCAGCTGTCATTCTATATTTTAATATTTTGGATTAAATAAATAAATAAATTATATATATATATATATATATATATATATATATATATATATATAAATAAAGCTTATTGAAAGAAAGATTGCAAGTATTTAAAGGTGAGTTATTTTTCTGCATTTTCAAATGAAACCCTTGAAGCGGTTGGGCATTTGTCAAAGTCATAAGGGCTCTGTTACAGCCTTTGCATGTCAGCTTGAAATATGAATTCTCCTTCTTGTCCTTGAATGCTGGTTATCTGTGAGGTTTGTGGTCATGTGACTAAAGGCATTTGATGTAGATTTTATCAAAGAAATATTTGGAAATTGTTTTAAAACAAGAAAAGCATTTACTACCGTAAGTGCTTTTCTAGCTTTCCAGCCTCACTGTCCCTTTGGTCTGTAAATTAAGTGTCATAAAAAACAACACCTGCACCCAGGAATGCGTCTGTGATGCCCAAGGCACTGGGGACCTGTAAGGTGCATCCATGTCAATGGCTTGTGAATTATCAGGCAGCCAAAGGGAGGCTCGAAGAGGCTGGAGAAGCTAGAGGTAAAGGGGCCAAATTGTAACAGATTGCACACTCTAAACCTCTGCCCTAAGCAATAAATAGACTTTAGGGATAAGGGTGCCAGTCACTGCAAACCGTACGGCAGGCTGGTACTGCGTAAGTCCCATCTGCCACTGTCTGCTATTTGTAAAAAGAGAGAAAACATCTTTAAATCGTGCTGGCAAAGTCGCCTCTTCTGTCCCACTTGTCCTCATTAAAGCACAAAGCAGGAAGCCCAAGGTTGGTTTTATTGTCATAGAGGCACACCGGGGGGGAAATATGGACCAAAGCCATACTGACATATTTCTTTATCTTACCATATGGAAACAGAATGAAGTTGTATTTTAGCTCCTGAAAAATATTTTACAAAACCAACAGGTCTGTTTTTTTTTTTTTGTTTTTTACAATTTAGCATTTATAGATCGAGAGATAGAGATTATTATCTTATTTTTATGTCATCTTTTTATTGAGTCATTTTGACTGATTTGTGATGGACTTTTAATTACACAGGTGCATTTGGATGTCCTTTGACTAAAAAGATAAAATTCTTCTGTTTTCTATTTAGGCACACACTCATCTCATGTTTCATTCTGCTGTGTTGCTGTATTTCTACCAACATCACTATGATTAATGGGTTTTGAAAGTGGGAAACTTGTTCAATGTGACACAAGCCTTTGTTTCTGTGTGTCATCCCTTTGCTCTTGGTGACAGCCAACAGACTCTCCTTCCCAGCCTCCGCCAGAGTTGGGGGGTGGAAGGATGCAATCTGACCTGACAGTGCTGTAATAACCCATGCAAATTAACAGGGTGTGGTATAAATGCTGTGCACACAATACAAATTAAAATCACTCCATGGTGCTTTTTGTGTTGGAAAATAAAGCTTGCACTGTTTTAGATCCCATTTCCTCATCTTTTGTTCCTCTCAAGAAGACTTTGACTGTTTTTCAGGCTACGCACTATGTTCCCGACAGATGCAATCATAGCTCACCTAAGTGTGTGACTTAGGATATAAGCACTTTGGCAGCATTTTACGTTTCACTTAGCCACATGTTTGTTTCCTGCCATCAGCCGACGATGCCCTTTTGCGTGCCCTGTATGTTTGTGTGAAGAGATTAAAATTTATATAAACCACCAAAAGACTATCTTGCTCGACTTGACAGCAGTAGGTTACAGTGGTTGTGTAACCAAGAGACGGCAGTTTACTTCCATTTTTGGATGAGGAGGAATCATATCCTCAAGTCTGCAACCAAGATGATCATAGGGTTGGCTCGCTCTTGGACAAATTAACATTTACTCTTATTGCTGCTGAGAGGGTTATTAGGTAAAAGAGTCAATTACAAAATGTGGCATGGACTTACTTACTTTTTATCCTTAACATCTTTGTTGTTTTCAATCAGTAACAAATTCTGAAGAGCTTGGACCCTATCTTTTTTTCAAAAATCTGGCTTATTGGGTTGCAGAGTAAGATGAGATAAAGTGGCACACCGGTGTAGGAAGCATGTTTTTAAACAGAAAACAGGTTCAAGCACCTGAGTCACTTAGTGCTAGCATCTGCTCTACACAAGTGCCTTCATGTTGGCAACTGTATCTCTGGCAGTTCCGCGGAGGCTGCTCTATAGCTGGCCTTGACTCTGGCCTTTTAGTGAGCCATTCAACTGGAAATCTCTATAAAGGCTTGATAAAAATACCCCACGACTAGAGGCAGTAGACCAGTGCAGTGGAACTTACTGAGTCACCTTAACCCTTGCTGTTTTTGACCGCCTCTGCTTGTTCTATTTGTATTGTAAATATTGTTGTATCTATGGTAGATCTAGCTTGCTCTGTTGCAGTTAAGCACAAAGCCAGTCCAGGACATTTATTTTTTATGTAATAGTTATATTTTTGAAACAAACGAGCCGACTCCTTCGCGGTAACAGTGATTATTGCGCTCACGCGCAGATCCAGAAAGGCATACAGAACAGATTTTGTGGATGTGTAAAAAGGACTTAATATACATCAGTAACATCTTACTTGTCGCCTTTGTTTTACTTTAAATGACTTGATTCCACAGAATTCTTTAAAAAACATTGGAAAAGAAAAATTGAATACACATTAAACAATGGGGAAAACAGCATTTTGTGGTAACTGAAAGATGTCTGACAAATAATTATTGTCATCCCAAGCCTTGAGTATGCCAATGTCATAGCTGCTCAATCTCATTTTAAGTAATTGAAAATGGTCCCCCAGTTCTGAAATCTTGCAGTGAAGTAAAACACATTACTTTATCATTTAGCTGATAAGCATTCAAATATTAATTACAGGAACCACAGGCTCATATCATATATGCTTTACACCATATTATTGTCAGAACAAGCAAGCCAACAATGACCTTACTGCGGTTTCTTGGCGACCCCCAACCGCATACACCCAGAGGTTCCTCCTTATTCTCTATAAATAAACCCACAGAGATCTGAACCCAGGGCCAGGGTGCTAAGCATTAGCAGATGATGGGAGTGTTTCTTGTGATTCCAGCTGTCTCCAGAGCTCTCAATCCTTTAATTATGAGGCCAGAGTACACATTCTCTTGGGAGAATCAAACACACTACTGATCTGCACACTTTCAATATTTGCTCCTTTTCATGTGTGAAAGTGTTAAGTGAAAAAGAAAGAAATTCAACAAAAGAGAGAGACAGAGATCAAGGTTTAGCTGTGTGTGAGAGCTTTGAACATTATTGGTAGAGAGAGAGGTGGCTTAAGAATCGTTTCTATACTGAACAAAAAATTAAATGCAACACTTTTGTTTTTGCCCCCATTTTTCATGAGCTGATAAAAGATAAGACTTTTTCTATGTTCACAAAAGTTTCTCAAATATTGTTCATAAATCTGTCCAAATCTGTATTAGTGAGTACTTCTCCTTTGCCGAGATAATCCATCCCCCTCACAGGTGTGGCATATCAATATGCTAATTAGAGAACATGAAACATTGCAGATGTGTGTCTTAGGCTGGCCACAATAAAAGGCCACTCTAAAATGTGTAGTTTTATCAAACAGCACAATGCCACAGAAAGTTTTGCCGGAGCGTGCAATTGGCCAGACTGACTGCAGGAATGTCCACCAGAGCTGTTGCCCGTGAATTGAATGCTCATTTCTCTACCAAAAGCCTTCTCTTAAGGCATTTTAGAGAATTTGGCAGTACATCCAACCGGCCTAACAAACGCAGACCACGTGTAACTTGCCGACTTGAGTGGGCAAATGCTCACATTCGAAGACGTCTGGCACTTTGGAGAGGTGTTCTCTTCACAAATGGTGGTCACACCAGATACGGACACGGACCCCCTCCCAATACAGTGAAAGTGCACATTTTAGAGTGGCCTTTTATTGTGGCCAGCCTAAGGCACACCTGTGCAATAATCATGCTCTCTAATCAGCATCTTGATATGCCACACCTGTGAGGTGGATGGATTATCTCGGCAAAGGAGTGCTCACTAACTCAGATTTGGACAGATTTGTAAACAATAGGCCTTGTAAACAATAGAAATAGGCCGTTGTACTTAAAAAAATGTCTTAGATCTTTGAGTTCAGCTCATAAAAAATGGGGGCAAAAACAAAAGTGTTGCATTTAAAATTTTGTTCAGTATAGATAACTCCTGTACGCTTCTCTGGGGAGGTGTTCTGGGCTAGAATTAACGGAGGGAGGCTCTATGGCAGAATCAGGACACACTGAAGGGACTATGTCTCTCTGACCTGGCTACGCCTCTGTATTCCTCTGGAAGACCTACAGGAAGTGTCTGGTGAGGGGGAGGTCTAAGCTTCTCTGATTAGACGACCTCCCTGACCCGGCCCAGATAAGCATATGAAGATGGATGGCTAAAATAAGATGAGATTAAGATAAGATAATAAGATACATTTAATCTATTATCCCTGAGGGGAACTCAGTCTGCAAGGAATGATGGGTGGATGAAAAGGCACACTGACTGAATATGTATCAAAAAAATAGCTAAAACAGTTTATTTGTGAGTAAGATTGAGCTTGTTCAATATCACAATGGTTATTAGTTCTGACACTGCAGAATCATTTTAAAAAGCCATCTATCTATATTCAGAGGTGAGGGTAACCACAGGATGCAACATAAATCCAATGGCAGCTGGTGGGTTTTTGATTTTGGCATAGTTTTTTGCAATGCTACAATGATACATAGTTGAATGCCACCGGGACACACAGAACTCCTTCTGACTCGGCATGCTTAGCAGCTCAAACAGAGGGAGCAGAAATAGGCCAATGCACTGGACCCTTGATGAGTTATATTTGTACAGAATGCACTATGACCCTAACGTTTTTAGAAGGCATGTTTTTATTTCCAAACTTGCCTGTTTTGGATAGTTTCCTCAAACCACACAGACAGATTGTAAAGGGGCTCTGCACCCCTAGTGGCTAAAAGTTACATAGTGTGGCTTTAATAGACAAATTTCTCTTTTCTTCCACGGCTGTATTTTGATCATTATGAATTATTACAAACATACAAGAGATAATAACCATGTCAAATTATATATTTTAATATTTGTATGTATCGGCAAAAAATGTTAACTAGAGATATTTTTTTTTTCTTTAAAGACAAAAGCAGTAATTAAATAAGGTTTAATTCCAGCCATGGTAATTCTATATAGGGGTACTTTGTAATTATGTTGTGCGCAGTAGGCCTTGGTTTAAGCATGTCAAACAATTTACTGAGGCATATTGCTATCTTCAGCTTTGGCTCCCATTATGTGGCACCCACCTACAGGGCACAACACAAAAGAGCATCATGATCGATGTGAAGCTGTGCCGAACTAAGCTGACTCAAGTGCAAGAATTGTTTATCTCTCCAGTCTCTTTACAAGGTTGTGTTAGTGATTTTATTCTAACAAAGTAAATCCTATTCTCACTGCTACTGCTCTACATGGAGGGGATTAGCAATACTTGCCAGTCAAGGAGAACCTGCAATTTGAAAGCAATTACTTTTCATGCAAGGTAATTGGATTTTCTTTGTGATCAGCTTTTGTCTGATCTGAAGGTTTTCTAAAAGATAATTGTTACAGACAAAAGTATACTAGATTTTTGTTGTATGACTGTATGTACCGTTTTCACAAAGCAAATTTTGTCCAAACTCAGTATGTTGAACATAGAAAGAGGCAGTCTCACAGAGACCTAGCCTTGTCTCTTGCAGGTTTTATTCTTATAACTTTAGATCAGATCATTATCAACTTCAAAATATTGATGTCATAATAAGTAGATATGTAGGATAGATGCAGATTATTTATATTCATATTATTTTATTTTGAGAAAGAGACTATATAATACAAAAAAAAAACATGAAATAAAATGAAATCGAACTTGTGAACACAAAATGTTTTTTTCAATATTATAAGCCAACCGTTAATATGTAAGAGAATGAAGATGGATAGGTATCACTTCCTTCCCTCGTGATCACAAGCAAACTCTCGTACTAAAAGCCCATTGATACTTGACACAGTTGTGGTGTGAAGTACAAGTGTGATCGGTCAGGAAGCGACACCTCTGACAGCTTATCATATACTCGGTTGAGACTGATTTGTCAGTGAGCTAATGGAGTGCTCTAAGGTTAATTTACAACCATATGAATCCCATCAATAAGCAATTAGGAGGTGTGGAAACACAGAGGCGCCCGAGTCAGCAGCTAAATCTACAGCAGCCCCCACCGTCTTTTAATCAATTAATTGCCGTGCTATGTCTGCTCTTAAGCCACATGATAGATTCAGAATAAGCCACTCACAGGAAAATCACTGCTCCTTGGCTGACCTCTTTTGTTGCCATTTCTCTGTTGATACATGGCATATTGAAACTGTAGCTTTCATAGAAATTTGATACCTTGCTCATATTGTGGAAAATTCCTTTTTACTATCACAAATCAAAAGAGCAGTAATTGTACTGTAAATGAAGTGGTTGTCTTTCATCAGTAGTAGATCCAATCTCGCTGTCAACTAAAATAGCTAAAGTAATCTGCCTCAAATAAGAGCATACAATAAAATAAAAAAAATACCAGTAAACAAACTTAACTTAGGTTGCTGAGGACGCTACTAAGTATGTATTGAGTATGTTGCATAGTTCATGGACAAATATCACCAAGCCAACCGGTGGTGCATCAATCAACCCTATGTACCAGGCAAAATGTCTCTGAGCTCATGTTGTGAAAGGTGGCTAGGATACAGAGAGATCTCATCAAAATTCAACTGAGAGCTTGTTGCTCATCATCTGCCACCGTGTTAGCAGTCAAAGGTTTCTTGTTGATTTTTTACTGCTTCTGACACAATGGCTCTGTAAAGTATTCACATGCATATTTAAGCCGCCATATGAGCCGCGGCCTGCTGCATGTTGAACACCTAATTTTCCCTCGTATTGCTGGGGATGTTGGAGATTTCCTTTCATTACCTCGTCCTCCTCCATGTGCTGCTGTTCAATGCTATGAAGTCTCCGTCACGTTTCCTCTTTTTTTTTTACTCTGCCGTGACACACTTGCCAACGTCCCTGGAGATATTCAGATGTAGGGCTGGTGATATGATATGTATGAGATTTTCTGCCTTATCAGCTGCATCCGACTTATATGAGCCATGGGGATTTCTTTTAACTTATTGTCCCAACTGTTCACTTACCATTTTAAGTGGAGAGTCACACAGCGGGAGCCGGACCTTTTATTCTGTTGCAAAAGGGACAGATTCCACAGAAAGATACTGCTTGGTTTCAGTTTATTTTAAAATGGGCACTATTGTGTGTGTCACTGTCCCCACCTACGTGTGCACCTATGTCATCCACCCACAGACATGTCACCTTTTCAACACAAATATTCACACAATGTACCGGAAAGTCTATCATATATATAAGAATGTTTGGTCACAAAGATTTTCTCTTGTCCTTCACAGCTCCTCCAAACAACATTTCAGTGATGGCAGAGAACACGCCAGCTCCATTCAGTCGATACCAAGCCCAGAATTTCACCCTGTTGTGCACCGCAAAAGGAGGGAAGCCAGCCCCATCAGTGAGTCAGAATTTAACATTTACCAACTCTTTAGACACAAGTTTCTATTCATTTGTATAGTCTTTGTGAGAACTTTTTGTCATGGAATTATAAATCTTTAAATGTACCCAATCAGATGATTTCCAATATCCATTTCCAAAGAGCACCAGAGGTCACTGAGAAGTATGAAAATGGTTTTGAAATAATTTTACAGGGCCTTCACTAATCAGTGTGGCAGCATCGTTTGAGTTTTTGAACTCAAGGGAATAGATGCCTTGGTCTAATCATTTGTGTTAGCATATAATGAATGAGCCCGTTGGAAGCAAACGTTTGAGTAGGAAACCCCCTTTTTCATCTCACTAGCTTTCTTCATATATGATTTTAACAATCTAATCCAGAAGGCAAGGGCCCTGAGAAAGCCCATTAATGTTAATAAAATTAATTTTTGGAATAATGGTACTCATTCCTCCATCAGATTTCATGAAAACAAATCTAACAGTGCTCAGGACTGTATAGGTTATGTAGAATGTGATGCGTATGTGTTGCCATTTACAGCACTGTACAGGTCTGTGATTGATTTTTGGCACTAATTTAGTTGTGCTCTGTTATCATTAAAAAGGTAGAACAGCTTTCGGAAACAGACACATTAACGTTATTGATGGTGGCTCTCACAGTAATTTATCTAATTGCAGTGACACAATAGAAATGATGCCACGCAGCGTTATCACTAAAGCCTATGCATGTCCATTACAGTTAAAGGCCTAATGCAAAATATATTACAACACATTTTACCCATAAGTAGACAGAGGTAGACCAGATTCTGTGACTGGTAACATATAAGAGGGCAGTTTGAGTTTGGTCGCTCACGGTTTGTTCCCAGCGGGTCATTAATCATTGTCCGTGGGTGTATGGTAATTGACTCCAGACCCTGACAACACCTATCTCCTGCAATTATGAATCCAGCGAGAGGTGAATGCAAGGTGAATGTGATTTCCATCTATCTTGCAGGTACTTCTTGGTTGTAGCCAATAACCGCTAAGCACAAATGGGCAATTTATTTTAAGGATTCAAAAACATTCGGCTCTCAGTATTCACAGCCTGTTTCAATGTTTATTATGCTTTGCCAGTGATTCAAAAAACAAATAATTCAAATTACTGATCTAAAAAACAAATGTGCCTTTGATGGCAGAATGACAGGGTTTTGACTTTATGTAAAAAGATTTTTTATACATAGTGTTAACTCATATTTTTGTAGCTCTGTATCAAGATTTTAAATTAAAAAAAATGTTTTGAGAAGAACTTATTTGAAAAGATCTGTATGTGGTTTTCCAATTCCACTAAAGAGGAATTTAGGTTGGCAGTGGTGATGATGAATAGTGACAAAACACTGATGTCAATACACTACAGAAACTTTAAAGGGTAGAAATATGCCCACCCACGGCTTTTCAGTCAATCTCTTAACTTTCATGTGAAGATAAATTTCAATCAGCCACAAGTTCAAATTCAGTTTATCATTATGTAACAACATGTAAGTGTCCTTTTTGTGGAACAATAACACAACCTCTTGCTCATACTGTATCCTGGTGATGTTCTGTCTATAAACATAACCGTACAATTCAGTTTTTACAAACCTTTTCTAACTCCCTTATCAAACAAGAACACTGAATAGCATATACACTATTGTTCAAAATAATAGCAGTACTATGTGAGTAACCAGAATAATCCAGGTTTTTAGTATATTTTTTAATAAATAGTGGCAAACAAGTTACCAGTAGGTGCAGTCTTGGTTTCAAACAAACAAAATTATGTTATGGAGTGGCCAGCTGGACCTTAATCCAACCTAGAAGCTGTTTCTGAAGCAAAACCAAGAAATGTAAATGAATTGTGGAGTGGAATAACAGCTGAGAGGTGCCACAAGTTGATGTCACACAGTGAAGCAGTTTTAAAAAACTTTGGTCATACAACTAAATATTAGTTTAAGTATTAGGATTTCTAAATCCTAGAAACAAAAATGTTTGTACAAAATAGTTTTGAGTTTGTTCAGTCACTGCTATTTTTTTTTTGCCAAGTCACTGTGTAAAAGGCACAGAATGTACCTCGGGTGGACAGGACTTTTTCAATGAGAGCGAGTCTCATTGAAAAAGCTTCATATCGCGTCCTTTGAGTGAGAAGACGCTGTGTTGGCACCGCTGGTGCAAAACGTGAAGTTAAGTCAAGTCAGCATGATGCCAGGAAAGTGAGAAGAAATACATCGAAGTTGGAAAATTACATGGGCTGTGTGGGGAGTCGATCTGTCAAAGTTGCCTTACACTGTTGAACTGAATCCAAATCCAGTAAACATACTCTCACATTCTGACAGGCTTCATGACAAGCTCTGAGAAAGCTCATCATCTTGAAGGTGCAACAACCCATACTTTATTGTTTTCATAATGATGTGGAAACACCTTGCTCACATGTTGCACAATGGTTCACTCGGAAAGGGTGTAATAAGGAAGGAAACAGTGGGATATTTCAAAAAATTGTGACAGAAGTATCACATTTTAAACTATGCCATTAGCTCTCTTTAAGTTGTATCTGGTCATGCTGTATAACAAAACACTATTATTAGCTTTGTAAGTATTTGCTTTAATATTTATGCTCTGGCCCAGTTATGTGGCTGCAACTTCAAACAGCTCCCTTTGCTTTTTGATGAAACTCATTTAGACTTGGTCGGTGGTGCTGCTCGAGGGCTTGTTGCAAAATGAGCTGTTGTCAGCTCTATTTTCAATGTCATATCATTGCATGTCTGCTTTCAATAGTGGCTCACAAAGAAGTTGGCCTGGTTTATTGAGCCAGCATTTAACAGCTGCTAAGTATGACAATTCTGCAGATTTTCCCAATCTTATAACTATATTTATTTTCTACTCTCTAGTATGTAATAATAATAATTTTGCTCCACACAACCTCTCTGTTGGTTTTAGTTAAAACAGAAGAGGCTATTGGCCTCGTCATTTGTGTGCTTTGTGGTGTTCCACTGTGTGAGTCGGGGTCTAACATCTTCAGTCTTCATGAAATGACACCGAAAGGATCAATAGCAGCTGAGCATAGACATGCTGGAGCATGAAGTAAGACTGTTGTTGGTGCTCTTGTGATAAAAGTGAAACAACAAAGATCAACCCTTGTCCTTATCGCTACATTCTGTTTCTGGTGTAATGCTGATATCATGTGGGTTTTGAAGACATTTGGAGGTAATATTTTTGAACATAGGTGAGACATACACTAGACATGTTACTTTTCTGAAGTGTGTTTTATTACCATTGCATTACTTACTTTTTTAAAATGTATTTAGTTTCATTCCAAAGCATTTGTATATACTATATATGGAGAGCTGCATTCATCTTTTGCAGTTATGAAAGAGGTAAATATAATTTTCTGCGTGTTTTGGAAGTGTCTGGTTTTATGTTTCAAGGCAGCATCTGATGTCATTGAAGCAAGCTGACATATCAATAATAGCTGCCTAGTGCCACTCATTATAACATTCTCAGAGCACAAGCAAGCACTGATTGAAAAGAGGCTAGATAATGACAGTTAATAATAAGAAGAAAGCTGATTAAGTCATGGCCAGGAACTTTCTCCCCGCCTCGCTCTTCTCATTTTTTTCTTCCTTCTCTCGCAGCTCCGTTCTCATTGAATCATTCTGTCACCAGGAAAATTACTGCCTTGTCCTATTGACACCGCCATGATTAATTGCGGCAACATAAAGGTGTATATGGACCAATGCAAGATTGTTACAATTTCACAAAGGTTGGGGATTTATAATGTGAGGTGGGGGTGGCTTGGCACTGTGAAGAGTGCAGGTGCTTTTATCACTTGCAATTCAGAGAGAATATGCAAAACCCTTCTGTAGCCATCCAAAGTTTAATTTCATCACTACATTGCTATTTTGTGTGTGGGCTCCTGCTTGGAATAACATTTCTCTTTTTTGGGAGCTATTTTTTTTCAGAATGAAGTAACAATCCTGTCTGGTCTCATTGTCAACTTATATTGATCTATGAAGTAGCCCCTTTTGGGATTTCAAACAGAGGCTTGATTGATAACACAGTTTAAAAAAGCTAATAGTGGACCAATGCCAAAAGCACTATAAAACAACATTATTTATCCAACACTAGCAGATTTCAAGTAAATAATGAAAACTGTGTTTGTACGTCCTAATGTACAATTTACACATTTTTAACACAGGTTATTAAAAACAAATGGACTTTAATATGGCACATTTAACAACTAATATGGTTAATGTGGTGCCCTGTGGAAAAATATCCAATTAAAAGACCTAATTTGGTTCTAAAATATATCTTTCTATTTGTCGTTTGTATTTCATTACTGTGTGATAGTTTTCTGTGAACCACTTTTTAACCATTGCAGATTCTCTGACCCCATAGTAATAGCCCTTGTAAAAGTTACTGAAACATTTTTCTAGAACAGAGGGTTTATTTAGGTACAACATGATTATGTTAGCTCTTTATTCACTTTTAAAATCTGTAAAGGAAGGAATGTGTTTTGTTTGTTAATGAAATGGGAAATGAATGGGAAATGAGTAAATTAGCAGGTACTAAAACCTCAAAATGGATTTTTACAGCAGTGATAGTCTGTGAAGACATTTAAAAGGTTCTGCTGATGTCATTAAACATTGGGGTATTTTTATTATTATTATTATTTGGGGGTTACTATGTAATAGTACATATTTCATGCTATTATGTTAATAATAGATTTTCAAATGCCTTTTCAATTAAATGTATACAATTAATATATATTATTAATTAATTATTAATTATTAATTATTAATATATTAAATTCTATTCAGTGTTGGTGAGTGATGTGTTTAGAATAGCTTTTAACACCCAGCAATTTTCTGTTTTTAGTGTAAAGCACTTTCTTGTAAAATAAATCTGTCTTTGAGTATAACGTAGACAATTATTACCTATCAAAACTATATTGTTGGCCCTGTCATACAGAAAAGGAAAATAAAAATAAAATATAATTAAAGTCAATGTACTAAGATGGATGCATTAAATGTATGCAGAGGTCCTGGGATTGCCTTTTGGACTTTGTGGAGTATACGTAATACATTTAAAATCAGTTGTATTTAAAATCCGGACTTTTTCCTCACTAATTACCATACTTGCCCATAGATGTTTACAGAAACAAATCATCCAGGCGTGCACATTTTGCAACACAGATGTTCTTGTGTAGCCACACCATTTTGTCCAACAAAAGCTCTACAGAACAGGTGCATGAATGCTTCTAATCCAAGCTGCCTCCATCCACCTGCTGAGATAATTAATGAGGTGTTTTAATATGTCTTCTCTAAGTGAGGAGTTGGGTAGCTACCAGCAGACGCATTGGGGTCATTGTGTATCTGAGCGCGTTGATTTTACTACCCATTGTGCTTTCTGAACTTTAAGCTGAGGTGCTGCAAAACACATGAGGTAAAGCCTGATAAACACTGATGGCTATTAAATCCTTTCAATGGAGCCCAGTGTGTTAATTGTCTGAATTGCTTTTGTATCTTTGCATCCAATGATAGGCAGTATTTTATTCAAAAATATTGATTCATGCATTCACACTATTGATCCTGAAAACAGATTTACGAGAAAGCGCTATAGATTTAATAGCTACATGCAAACATGTGGTGTGATTGTCCATTTTTAACACTCTGTAAAACCTTGCAGAAGAATAGGAGCTTTAGAGCTTATCTTTTAAGAACAGATTTTCTTATATTTTCTTTATTATAAAAATAAATGGAAACAAATGTAACATGTACAACACTCCAGTTCAAACAATAATTGCAGCATAATACCATACATCTGAGAGACTTATACTGTTAATGTATAAGTAAAAGTTTAGTTAGTCTCTCTTTTCTTTGTAAAATAAGTCTGAAATCTATGTTTCTTCTGTTCATTGAACAAAAGGATCAGACTGAATACATGAATATTCTGGTTTAACAGAAAACTGAGAAGGCGGGCCCTTGTGTACAGAAAAGTGACTGCAGATAGATGGAGCTACAGAGCAGCAGGGCTATATAAAAGAGTCACCAGCCAGGAGCTGAGTGCCTTTGAGCAAGGGCGCCCAGCCCCATGTGCAATTTAGACCAGACCATTCAGATAACAGGCATTGTTTTTTTTAGAGTCGGCTATAAATACTCAGTGTATTACAACCCAGCAGCTTGGAATATAATGACGCTACATCTGTCCTATGAAAACATAACCTCCACTTAGGGGGGGGTTGGGTTAAAAATACTGGCCAATTATCCTTCAGTGTTCAAAACAACACTACTAGTAACATTGAAATCCAGGCAGTGTGATAAATAAGTGATGATTCCTTCAGTTTAGTTAGATGAAAAAAATATATAAATAAACCAGACTATTGCACTATACCAGAGCAAAAGTCTGACAATGAGCACTTTTTTAGTCATTGATTTTAGAAACCAAGGTCATACAACTAAATGAGTAAGAGTAATACACAGAGACAGCTGTTCTTTTCTTTTCCAACATTTTGGCTGAAGGCCTTTTTGAACTAGCATTTTTAATTTAGTAATTTAGTCATTTGTATGAGCTAAAGTTAAAACATAGTATGAAATTGTCTTGTTTGAATGTGCACATTTGTACCAATCCATCATGCAATAAAAAGTATAATCAAATTACATCTGGTCTTTTATATTGAAGTCCCTATTGGTTTTTATTGAAGCAACACCACTGGCGAAGACATTTCAATGAGTTTTAATAAAACACCTGTAAAGTCATTGAAAAAATGGGATCACAAATTTCCTGTAAGGGGATTAGGTTGCACAAGATTTTAATGGACTCATGCAACAGTATGAAAAGCCTTTAATATCCTGGGAAAGCCCTTCCAGCACCTACACCAACTGAATATGAGAAAATGAAATTTAGATTAGGTACTTAACAATTGTACTATATAACTGCTACTTTTACCAACATTTGATAATTAAATGAACCATAGAGTGTACCTCATGTTAAAAAAATGATCTTTCTTTTTTAAGGTTTACTTCAAACGGGACGGTGAGCTGATAGAGGTGATCTCCTATACACTGCCCACTGCCAGCGAGCAAGGAGGGGGTTCTGCGAGCGTGAGAGGGGCTAGACCGCTCATCAGCAGAGACCTAGATGAAACGAAGCTTCAGCGCTCGCTTTCTCTTCTTGATCCTGAAGGGCGGTCGTCCCGTCTCCACACAGAGAGCCCTCAACGCTTTCACACCCAGGCCCAGCAGGCCTCTGAGCCCAGCCCCGCAACAGAGGTCATCCCAGAGACAGTAGTGAGCCGGGAGTTCCCCCGCTGGGTCCACAGCACAGACCCCCTCTACTTCTTCAGCCACACACACGTCCCCCAGAGTGATGGCTCAGTAGTGGTGCAGGCCCGCCTCACCTGGACCCTCAACCCTCAGCTGGACAACGACGCCCTCTTCAGCTGTGAGGTCAAGCACCCGGCACTGTCCATGCCTATGCAGACAGAGATCACTCTGGGTGAGTAGGATGCAGACATGGCTTTTGTTCATTGTTCCACTTTAGTCAAAGTCAGGGGATTATACCTACCAACACTGATTTAGAGAAACAATTGAGATTGAAACAATGTCTCATTTTAATCTAGTGACACCCGGGCCTTAATGGTTCAGGGCTGTTGGAGAGCAAGGGGTGACCACTTTGACATTCCACATTATTGCCCCCCTTCAAAATAAAACATTATTTTTCCCCTAAAGTGAATTTATTTTGGTTTTATTTTCCACCTGCAACTATCTGAAGCCTCCTTTTTGTATCTCTTGCAAATTTACTCGGTACTGGACTGATTTTCATTTGATGCTGCTTAATTGTGTTACAGCTGAGCAGATTGCAAGTAGAAAAAGTGAGTGACAGGGTAATTCATTGAGCTTTCTGTCCTGAGATTGAGTTAAGTTAGTGCTCTTATTGAAAAAGTCAACCTGAATTAGAAAAATTAGAAGAGAAGTCAATTGAAAATTTAGACACACTGACCAACATTATATCACTAGAGAGAACATGCTTCTGTTCTACCGCAAAAAGCAATCTATAAATTTCATCACTTTATAAACTTCAACAAATTCTTCTTCTTCAACAAACTATCAAAGTAGAAGATTTAAAGATGAGAAAGTTGTACTTTGAAGGTACTTAGACGCAAAAAAGTGGCATAAATCTTTGATGGCATGAGAAGCAGACAGATTTTCTAAAAACAAAGACCAACTTCCTCTTCAAAGGCGATAGATTGACCCACATAAGCCTTACAATCCTGACATGATAAACACAGACATTATCTTGTTTGGATGAGGTGCCTGCAATGTGTAATCAGATAGAAATAGACTCTCTGCAAGAAAGTCAGTGTTATGTAGCTACATTGTGTGCAACAGCGAAAATCTATGTATCTTACATTAGTGCTAATTAAAACCATCTCTTATGTCCAGTCTGAATAGGTTATCAGAACATGATCAACAAAGTTTCTCTATGAAAGGAAAGACCTTAAAATAAACACTCTATTATACAAGACAAGACATTTATTTTTGTATAGCCAGAAATCACAACAACAGCTGCCTCAGAGGGTTTAACAGACTGCACCTGACAACATCTCCTGTCCTTAGACCCTCCATAAGAAAGGAAAAAAGAGCCATGGGGAAAAAAGGGAACCTCAGGGAGAACCAGAGAAGGAGGGATCTAATCCCAAGATGGACAGGTCAAGCAATAGATGTGTCCAGGACAGTAACAACATACAGATAAACACAAAACATAAACAAGTACAATATATTTAATATCAATATTATACTGGGTCCATAGAGGACAGAGTTGAGGGGTGTGCACAGATGTGGGGACTCTCACGAGCATGATGGGGGTGAGGCTTTGAACGTGATTTGTGTGCCCTATATTTTGCCTCTCCCTCTATTATCCTTACATTATTCAACAGTTGTTTTACAAGAAGTTTTAATGGTTAGTAAAAATAAAACTACTTCTTTTAGACAAGGTTGATTTTTTTTACAGACATGGCTTACTTCAATGACTCATAGAAATAAAAGAAAATAATGTTACAGTATGTTTCCTCTTCGTTTGCATATCTACCTATCGAATCTACAGGGTACTAATTAATAAAAAAGATGAGTCTTTCCATTTCTATCTTCTCTTCTGCTAATATTTAGCTGAAGCTCAATCTTTTTCCTTGACATTTTGTTGATGGCCAGATTTTACACTCATTTTTTTTTTTATTAGCAAAACCCTGATGATGCCTTTAGTAAAAGCCTGGCATCATTTTGTTTGTTACCATATCATTAAATCTGATGTCATTAAAACTTAGAATATCTTCACACGTCTTTAAAATACTATAATTAAGTCTGCAGCTGCTCCACTGTCAGCTTATAGCATTTCGTTTAAAACCAGTTGTCACTTTAAGCATTGTGCCTTTTTAAAATGATGGTTTGAATTCTCCCATAAATGTCTTTTAAATGTAGTAAATGTCACCGGCGTACACAAAGTGGATAGAAATACCGTGCGTAACATGCAAGAGTGAGACAGCGACATCAGTTGAAGGTGTAATGGCATGAGCTGTCTTCTGGCGTCAAAACATCCAGAGAAGGATGGATTTTAACAGCTTTTCGCCTCTTCCGCATTCTGACGATAAAACAAATGACACATCTTGAGGAGACTGGCTGTGTGAAAGTCTTGCTAAATGTCAAAGAGACTAATATTTTGACAAGGCTTGAACTCTGTGTTTGTTTGAAGTTGTGGATTTATCACTATCTTTGTTCTTTAAAGATAATGACTAGGCTTTTTTCACACCACCTAAAGATTAGTCTATTTTTAGCTCAGCTGGCAACGCTCAAAGCTGTTACCTGAGACCATTTCATATGTTATATTATTATTGATTTCTCAAACATTTAAGAGTTGGATAGAATTCTATTAAACCATTTATGAGTTTTAATGATGATGATGACTAAATGACTAAGGCAGATAAACTATTTCAAACCACAATTGAATCCTCACCCACTTAATAACAGTTACGTACTAGTTAATACATCACATAGCTGTGTTGAAAAGCAGTTTTCATTTTCTTACTGTATGGTCCTACTCTTGGTTCTCTAAGCTGGGTTTAGTCAGGAAATGAAAAGGAGGTCATTGCAGTGTCTGTAAGTAATAAATCTTTCAGAGATATAACATGAGATGGAGCGTCAGTCTGACAATCGACCAATGTTGTATTACACTCCATGAATATTTACGAATGTCTCTGTGCTTTACAAATGGCCACAACACTGGTGCCAACACTGGGGGATCTAAAAAAAAAGATGCCCTCTATGAGAACATGGACTGTGGCTGTATACTCTTTACTCTTATTTTCATGAGCATCTATATATTTTAACTTTGACATTTCATTTACATGAGTATAAATTACTGCAGCGAGGTTGCTTCATATCTCCTAGATATCCCTTTGCCAAAGCATGATAATCAAAGACCAGATGATCAGGAAGCTGTGTCTCCGTGTGTAGACAAAAGTGTGTATCTAAATGTCACTGCATACGTAAATGTACCTTGTCTGTTTGTCCAGCTGGATATAGCTTCATTATGTGCACATTGTTTGGATAATTCCATAGCTGTCCCATATTCCTCTGTCTGCTTTGTCTCTTGCTCTTGCTTGGCTTTTTTCACTAAGTCTGGCATGTTGATTCAAATCAGTGGAAGACGTTATGCAGCGCTGTGTTCATGACAGTAGAGTAGAGCACTCCAGTGCCTGGTCTGGTCCTTTTAAGTGTGCTTGCATGCCTCTACTGCTTTCCTTTTGCAACAAACTCAGTCACCCAGCTAATGCGACAGGTTCCTTTAACAGCTTAAGTCTGTTGTGCATCTGGGCAGACTTGTTGATCCATTGGCTCATGTTGAGAGCACACCTGATGCAGCGTGGAGTACTGTGTTAGATTTTTGTATGTGCTATTCATGAGGGGAAAACGTTCACCTCATGACTAATCTGTCAAGCCAACCATCTTGTTAGTTTGCAGCCCATGATTTTTCATTTTTGATAGAGCTTATGTTATGTCCGTCACTGCTTGGTGCCCTAATGAAAGGTGATGACGTAGAATGCCAACTGTCGGTGTTGGCGTGAATCCCAGAAACAGCCGTCATCTTTCCTAGCCATATGCCTTGGTAGTGTTATGTGACGCCATGACACCACTAAAAATATATAGTTTGTTTTTGTGTGGGTGATAATAATGTAATCACGTTTGCTTTTAGCCATGTTTAACTGCTTACATTATGTTGATATATGTTGAATAAGGATCCCAATATAAATAAATAAATAATAATAAATAATTCAATGTTTGGGTTCAATTTAATTTGTACTGCTAGAACATTACAAATTAAAAATTTACATTTTTACATTCATTCTACATAAAATAAACCCTTAAAATCAACTCAAAGCCATTAAACTATTATTTTGACATTGAAGACATTATTCAGATCTGAATTTCCACATAAAGTTAGATGACAAGCTGCAAAGTTCTATGTTATGTGATCTAAAATAACTACTATTTCCATTGGAGTTTGGGGGATTCAAACAAATTGGAGAAAAAATGGTGTCTAATAACAGTTTTGTTTTTTATATATGTATGTGTTGTACTGTGTTTGACACAGTGCCCCTCCTATTCACAAGGCTCACGTTATTGTTATAGGAACTAATATATTATTGGGTTAGGGTTATATAACAAGAGAACTATTTCATATCATTTCTCATTTGTGTCTGTGAAATGAAAGGCTTCCTACAGTATGGCTCTCACCTTATGCTCTATCTTATTTACAGATATAGCAGTGTAACTTTTTATCCATTAGTCTGTGGCAGACTTATAGTCAATGGCTACCAAAGAAAAGGCTGTGCTCCATTAGCCACAGTAGACAGTTTGTGGCTAGATAAATAGCTTAAAAGAGCTCATTTGTCTGTTTATTTATTTCTCCTTTTAGTTTAACTCATCAATGAAAACAAGAGCCAATGTGTGATTTCTATTGAGAGTTTGAAGCAAATTAATGGAACTCGAGTTGTCCTTAGGTGGACTCGCCCTGGTGTTATTTATAGAATGCCTTTTATTCTCTTTGGATGTGCTTCTAAATTTTCTTACATACAGAGCAGTGGAAAAACTATCTTCTTGAATCATTTCAAATTACAAAATGAGCCTGCATACACTTCTAGTTTGGTGTTATAAAATGTTATACAATTTTGTTAAAATGCAAATCACTCATTTTATTTGAGGCAATACATGGGACAATGAGCAGCCTCTCAGAAACACAAGATGTTGGAGTCCCCTAACTATCCTGTAGGCATACACTCCATTGTTTTAGATGGTCCACATGAAAGCCATCCGGGGACCTGTGTCCACACCAAGACAAGGGAATTAGCTCTGTGAGTGTCCCTTATCTCACTGGCTCCACACTGCACCCGCTGCACTCCCATTCTCCTCCAGTAATGACTATCTACCCAATTTACTTTTTTTCTCTCTCCAAGGGGGAATAAATCCAGCACAGCCCGCCGGATAAAGGAACCTGCAGGGGCCGTGTCTCTTGCCCCGTGGCCTTAATTGACAGGAAATTGTATTTGTCTCTCTCCTCAGACAAAACAGGTGTCGGGCAAGATTTGCTCACCATGAACAGCCAGATGACCTTTGTGTATTTTCTTTTCCTCTTTGTAGCTGCTCCGAAGGGCCCTATACTCTTCATGACCCCCAGTAGAGCCAAGGTAGGGGATACGGTCCGGATCACAGTACAGGGATTCCAGGTAAGACACTCTGCATTATGCACGTGTGGTTTAGGACAGCAAAGGCTTTAATTCAACACAAAAATCAAGAATGTGAACTTTTGAGTACATCTCAACTACACATACTGTACACAAAACCAGAGAATAGATTGTCGCATATATATCGGTTGTTCTTTTTTCCTTATTCATGACTATATTTAATGTGGTACATGCTTCTATTTAAGCTTATTTTCTTAGCAAGTTAAAGTTTCATCACCTTTGGATTTTCTAAAAAGTAGCTGAAAGTAACAACAAAGTGAATGTCTTTTCATCACCGTAATCCCCAATGAAAAGACAGATCACAGACTGAATAGCTCGTGGATGGGCCTGATCTTTTTTGACAGGACTGACACGTCAATGCTTGACACCTGGAAACAGTCAAGAGGATCGGGGTAATATACAAAAACATACAGGATATGCCAAAGCCTTTCCACTGCATCTGGATTGCTTTCCGGCGATTCTTTAGTTTTGAATATATTTCACTGTAAAATTAATTTAGTGTATTATTTTTGCTTTATGCAGCACTGCTGATGTGTTTGCCCATTGACCTCACAAATCTCACGACTCCTAAAAAGTTTTCTTTGAACAGTGTTTGGATCTAAATAGGCTTTACTGTGGCATGGAGCCAGTCAATTTCCTTTGGCAGTGCAAGTAACTGCACAGACCACATTTCACTTAGACTTCTGTGTTACAGGATCACTCTCCTTTTAAATACATTTTCAGCCACTCAATTTTGTTTTCTATAATTCTCAAATGAAACGGAGTAAATGTTGGAGAAACAAAGTGCTAACCAGAGCAAGCCCTGCATCAGTAAGTGCAGCAGTAAAAGCATGAATCTAGCAGAAGCAGACAGAGAATTGCGAGAGTTCAGGAGTCCACCTTGTTGTACAATGTATAACAGGCTGCCAGGGACGGCACTTTCTGAGTCAAACATTTATCTGCCAATGACTTTTTAGGATATCATTGGAATACTGTCATAACCTAAACACTCTCATCATTTGTTTTGATATTTCCGATTATTACATAGTCCTCTAGCCATTTCTTTCTACAAGTCAGTCCTAATTGACTGTTTCTGAAAGGTCACACTGTTCAGTTTATCATGTTGAGCCAACAAACATGCTTTGAGCTAGTTGTCAACGCTTGATTGTGTTTTATTATGAGGAAGTGAAAGAGCACCGCCAAACTCACTCCAAACTGTAAATCTGTTCTTTTTTTTTAGTTTGATGAGAGGGTTGTTGACATCTGATAGTCAGTGATCCTTGTGCTTTAAAGAGTTTTAAGAATTGGCAAACGGCAGCGGTAAAGTTTTGGCTAAAGTTATTAGAGTAGTATATTTGGCTCTGACTCTATGCAGCCCTCTATGTCAACATTTATCAAATTAATTCCACATTCAGAAGCAGCACAGCTTTAAAACTTCTTTAAAACACAAAGATAAAAAAATAAAAAAATAAAGTGAGATAAACTTTTAGAATATAATTGTGGTTGTGATCCTGCACCTGTTTTCTCATTGTACTGATTTATTGTACAGTACATCATGTTCACGTTGATAAACTCTAAACTGTCTTTCTGCCTACACAGCTGTTTATCCTGTTTGTCTTGCACACGTATATTACAAAGGCATTCATTTCCAGAGCAGCTTTTATACGTTCTTACTCAGGTATATGTATGAATGGCTGTAGACTTAGCTTATCCATATCATTCCTCATCCAAGATCCATCAGATCGCCATCTTGATCTGTGCTTGGAATCTCAGGTCTAGTCTTATTCTAGTAGTATTCAGCTCATTCTCAACATAAATACTCAGCCGCTGATCTCCTAGTCCTAGATCTCAATGAAAAATGACTCTATGGGCTCTGTTTAACCTTTTCCAACCTTCTCCAGAGTTTCCATATTCTACTGCCATTGACATGGGGCAGGGCAAAGTGTGCTTAAAACAAGCCTGCATAAGTCATTGCAAATGTTTTATAATGATTGTTAGACTCCATTAAATTCCGAAAAAAGAAATAAGATCAAACTGTACATTATATTTAAGAACATACAGTGACCATATTCTACGTTTTAGAGGTCCACAAACAGTCAAAAGTAAAGTTTTTTCACTGCCCAAATAAAGTTTTTGAAAAAGGCATAAAAACTTCAGTTTCAGCAGAAGGATGGCTCCTTTCACACTGGGTTAATAGTTTGAATTGTAGTTTGAAAGGCAGCATTTCTCAACAAGTATTCTCAGGGTTTCAATTTTACTCGATGGATTACGGAGAAGAATAAGCATGGGCTTCTGGACTAAGGGGCTGTGGAGTGAGAAAGACCCAAAGCCATTTTCCCTTAAGGGTGAAGCCTCTTCTTCTCTTAATGTGTTCTTATATTATCCCTGCACATGTCAACCTTTGCAGATGAAGCAATAGAGGGATATAGTTTAAAATTTTAAATTGGTGTGAAGGGTACTTCAGTGCTGAGGAGGGAAACTGTTGTAAAGTGAAGCGTTGATTATTAATGCATGTTGTTAACTCGCAGTAGCATTAGGGGAAAATTGGAGCTTGTATTATTCATGTATCCTTTGCTCTTAATCTCTTGGCTGAGACTCACAGACTTCCCCACCCTCACTTTCACTTTTGACTCTTTATTCTCTTCCTATTCTCCTGCTGCTGATAGAATGAGGTTTTCCCCGAGCCCCTGTTCACTTGGACGCGGGTGGGAGGCCGCCTGCTGGACGGCAGTACCGAGCGCGAAGGCAAGGAGCTCATCCTGGAGCGGGTGCCAGCTGAACTCAACGGCTCCATGTACCGCTGCACTGCTCAGAATCCTCTGGGTTCAACGGACACGCACACACGCCTCATAGTGTTTGGTAAGGGGTGTTCTGTTTGGAAGTGACTATAATATAGAACAAGTTAAAGTGAAACTAATGAATTATTAAAACGGCTATGCGTAATTTTGGCTTTGCAAGAATTATGGAACACTTACACAATTACACAGTGAAATGTCATAGAAAGATTATACAAAAAAATCTTTGATATATCTTCAGTATCTTTGTAAAATACTTGGAAAATTATGTGACCAATTATCTGTATGAATCATTCATGCAGCTAAGTGTGTGATTAATAAGATATTGCATCCCTAATTGTCTTTATAATACGTTCTTAGTAGGGCTGAGGAAAACTGTTCTGGTTCTAGAGACCATTTGATCAATGGCCTGCTTCCCCGTTAAAACATCGGCAGCCGGCAGTGACATCAAAGCCCCATTACAGAATCAAAGCATTAACGTTGATGAAAGTGTTTGAAAAGCACTAGCGTTATTCACTGGCCAAACCAAAGTAATGTGCTCATGGAAACCTGGATGTCTTTTGAGATGCAAAGAGACAGAGTGCAAACAGACTCCATTATACGTGTGTCCCATTACGTTGGCTCCTGTGTAGTTAAAACGCACAGAAGATTTGGTCATTCAAAGCATTAAGGAGCATATCTACCAAAAGTTGGTGTTCGCTTCTTTATACAACTATTTTTATATGTCTTTATATAAACTTATGAACTTTTATAAATACTAGGATTGTAATATTGAAGCAAGCCCTATAAAATACAAAAATCTTTACACTACTGTATAGTGTAATTCCTATGCTCTCATTTTAATGCTTACACATACTGTGTTCTTTTCTTAAAAAGCCTCCTATGGACAGGTGTTGAAAAACACTTAAGCAATGCATCTGGTTTGGTCCAATGTATTTGTGTTGTTCATACTAAATAAATAAAAACACACAATTGATGAAGATCAATTAACAATTTTAGCATAATTGTGCATAACAGGTGAGACGCAGCTGTTGGAAATTATCAAATTCTTTTACACAGTTTTTGCCCAATGAATGATGAGCTCCAAGTATTTGTTCTAGAAGCAGCTATTAGAAAGCTCCAGTGAGTCTCCATTTGATTCATAATGGTCATTAATTAGGGACCCAACTGTAAAATGAGTGTATCAGTGCCTAAGCCCATGAGACTGAACACTTTTTCCTTGATGTCATAATTGTCTGCTGTTGTTGTTCTTCTGCAGTGCATCCAAATCCTCTTGCAAATCAGATGTTAAATATAGTGCAAAGAACACTGCTCTGTTGAATCTCTAGTGGTTATGAGCTGTCATAAAGTCTATGGTTACAGGGAAACAGGCTCATATTTACTGACAGAGAATTGTTTTTATTTCCAAAGAAAAAGGTCATTGGGAGCATGCATAAAACACTAAAACAAGTTTAAGAGCATTTATCAACTGAAATGCACCCTTAGAAAGATTTTCTTTTAAATGTGTTAACTATTTGTGTTAAAGGTACATTACATAAGTTTCAATGCTTCAAAAAACATTTTTCTAACGCATACATGCATCAGCAACAGCCTGATGTGCATCTGAATTTGCTGCTGTTGGCTCTGTAAGCTTGTACAGTCAATTAAATTCCTGCGCTGTTTCAGCGGACGTCATGCTGAACGTTTACCTGGTTCTTACTTCCTGATTTGCCGCCATAAGTAAACTAAGCAACGCTAGCAGCAAAGTTGAAAATGAATCCTACAAACACAGGGATGAGACAGGCCTCCAGCGCACTCTAAACAGCACTGGATTATAATGTATTATATTTATATCACAGGACCCAGCCCTGTGCCAACTGACAGAGACGTGGCAGCCTTTTTGTGCCTATGGCCTCTCGAACTACCACCAAATTCACACCACACATTCTTACACCAATGCAGTGGTATTGGAGGGACCTTGTGTTTCTTCAACGTTGATTTAATTGTGTACTCCATAAAAGATGTGTAACACCGTATATATATATATATATATATATATATATGTGGCACGTATAGTCATTTCTGAAGTTTTAGAAGCCTTGTATGTTGTTATAAAAATGTGCTTTCAATAGCCCCATTAGCAGCCATGCAGAATATAAAGTGTCATTGTGCCAGTCTGCTGCTGACAATTACCTGTAGGGAATGAGTTACCTATTCATCTTTCAGAGCCCCTTTTGCAAAATACTGGACTATCCTTTTAATGTCTGTTTCCATAAGAAAAAAGAAAGTTACTTCCCTTTATCTTGATTGCATCAACACATTACACAATTATTTAGTGATATTGTGAGGTCATACTGACAGTGACTGTGCAGTAGAAGGATAAAGTCAGCTCAGTTATGTTCCTTGAGGGTTCAATGCCCCTACAGAATGCAAATCCTAGAAAAGAAAGTTTTTCTTTAAGCTCACATTCTGCCCGGAAGTCATGTGTATTCATGTAAAACAGGCAAACTTTGATCAACTATAAAAAAAAAAGAATAATAGATTCTCTCTTAAAGTCGCCTTCTTAAGTGTGTCACAAATGTACAAATTATTGGTTGACACCATTTTAAGAGAAAATGCCACTTTGGAGAGGCGTTACCTTGGGAGGCGTTTTGCTAGGAAGAACACTAATGTCTATTTAACACCCTGATGCACCCTAAGGTGTCATCGTCTCTCTGCCTGGTGCACCCCATCTGTCTGCTTGCTCCTTGTAGATTGGTTTCACTCACACTTAGGGAAAGTAAATGGTGATTAAGCGACCTTGGCACCATCCCCTGTGGCCTTGAGATGAGACACTTCTCTCCGCTGGGGGGTGATGAGATGGAAGTATTTGGGGGCTCTGCTCACTTGGCAGAGTGTTCCATATACATCACTGGGAATAATAGAGTGCAATGATGGTGAGGTAAAGAGAGTCTCTAGCAGCAATGAGCAGTGCTTCATGTCTTGATGATCCACATTTTTAGCCACCCTCCGTGATAATACCCTCAGATTACTGTGAAGTGAGTCAGCACTCAGTGGCCGGCCGGTCACACACACTCGAGCAGCACGCCAAACTGCTACATATGCATAAACACCAACTATGTATTCATATGCAAATTTATAGCTAGACAAGCATGTGCACTGTATTCACGATGTCTCTGGGAAACAGTTCTTCTTCCCAAAGTGGAATGTGCTGATGTTTGGTCAATGGGCCATTATTAAAAGCTTTTGATGACAGACTTGGTATGCAAGATGCTTTTCACTGGCGCTGAAAGAGGAAACCTTATTAGTCCAAATATTTTCAGGAAAATGCTGTTTAAATAAGTGAATACTGCAAACATTACAAGCTTTTTCAACTTTGTGTAAAGAAACTGTAAGAAATTATGTTGTAGGCAGGAAGTGAATGTTTTAGTCTGAAAATACAAAACACAAACACAAATGTAGACCTATAAAATCAAACTTGCAACCATCAGTACAGGAAGTGTTACCAGTGATCAAATCTAATCAGATGATTTGAGAAACAGAATGGGTTGCCCTAATGTTGATATGGCTACAATGAGGTCAGGAAAAAAATGCATGTTCAGCTTGAACCTGCTCATATGTGCAATCCAAATATAGTGCACAAAAGTGATATTTAGAGGTGGTGCTAATGCTCAGTAAGCCCTTCTGCTGCTTCCTTTGCAATTACTTTATCCCTCGAAGAACTCTGCAAAGTGTATTGTGCAAGGTGGACATCAGTGGAGCTTATTAAAGGAAGAGAGTCCATTTCTTCAAGGTCTCTGCCAGACTTTCTGGCTCCAGCTGAAGTGTCCTGCTCTCACTAGTGCAGCTTGTTCTGGAGCTGTGCACTGTGTTCCCAGTTCCATTAAAAAAAACTTTGTGTGCATTGTTGGGCCAGTGTGCCAGTGTACATCTACTCTAACTTAGAAAGTTAGTTGGTCAACGTTTTCTCTCATAATTTACACTTGTTTATCTCTTTGCCATTTAGGTTGTTAATTTATTTACATGTTTTTTTTTTTCTCTTATCTCCCACAGAAAATCCAAGCATGATGAAAAACACACAGAATCAAAATAGTAAGTATCTCAGTCACCATGACAGTTTTCATTAAGTCACTTCATGGTTTGACGCTGCACTCAATCAGGATATGCAGCAAGGATCAGAAGAGAAAAATGTGTTTGTAAGGAGGCGGTTTCAGTGTTCAAAGTATTGACAGGTGTTTGTTTCTTATTCACTCCTCAATGCATTGCCCCAGAGAGAGTGATTCAATGAGGATTAATCTTCAGTCGCAATCCCCCTTTCCCTGCTGTATGACTAACCGAGCCTGTCACTTTGGCTTGAACGCAACATTATTAGTGTTTCATATGTGCAGCAGTGGCTCATTTGTGGCTTCTGAGATTATCATATGTAAAGATGAGGGATTGTCAGAAAGAGCCGCTGGGCTGTGACAACAACCTCTCCATCTCTTTCTGCTTTCTGCTACTCCTTGTTTGTTTGACTTCTTGACTTCTGTCTTTTCAATGCACTATTTAAATCATTCAAACCTATTTTTTTTATCTGACTTCATTTGTCTTCTCTCATTTTATTTTTTATTTAAAGCACCATTGCATAAATCTTTACCTTAAAATTAATTTAAAATAAAATAAAATAAACTATTTGGATGGTTCCTTGACATGATGGTTAAAAGTCCCCCTCTCAGAAAGTACATTTTCAAATATGTACATGCAGGTGGAGAAATTTGAGTTATTGCCTTCAAGTTCATGTAAATATCCTAAACCTATTGGAGGGCAGTAGTTAGAATTTGTCTTAATTTTAGTAACACATAATGCAGTTCTGGTGTTAAAAACCCGAACTCTATTAACTATTAAGTTACTTTTTTATTTGTGATTATTTATTTAGTTACACAAAGCTTTAACAGCTAACAACTCAAATTCAAATAAACTCTTGGAGTCAATTCTGTAATTGTGAATGACATTAAACCAAGCTAGAATCAATAAACACTTTTTAGCCAGTATAGTGTAATAGCTTTAACACTGAGCTAATGTTGATTTCCCTAAAATGTATTTGAAAGGTAAAATTGCACTCTGTAATTTCCAGTGCATACACGTGAGACACATGTTTGCTCAGTGTGAAGTGTAACCAGCTTTTTAAGCAGATGGCAAGCAGAGCTGTCTTTAAGCACAACTGGTCTGGTCAGGTGATATTCAAACAGCCCTGCAGTCTGACAAAGGCGTTCCCCTATTTTTCCCATTAGCTCTTAACTCCAGACATATCTTCTCTCTCACTGGAATGGAATAAATCTCTCATCTTGTTCCACTTTCAATTTGTCTCTCGCTCTTTTTCCATTTGTGCTTATTTTGCCCTTCATTTTCCTGTTGGTTGTATCTTAGGGATGCAAATCTAAATATGCAAATGCAGTGGAGAGCACAGGAGCAGGTGTGTCTGTGCAAGGACAGAATCAGGTCAGCGTGGACCTTGCATGCAAGTCAAATAGGTGTACAACGCAGGCCTCAGGGGTCAACACACACATTTTCCATCAGTTAATGGACGAATAGTCAATGCCTCGGCCGCCGCAAACATTAAGGACTGCCTCTGTCAGTCACTCAGGAAATGAAAGGAAACAGAAAATGATGATGTGTGTGAAGACTTATATTAATTCATCTTTGACAAAATTCAGTCTCCAAAATGACATGTCAAACTGCATTTGAAATACCAATGAGATCAATTTTGTTAGATGAGTGAAAAATAGAGAATGTGACACAGTTTCTACACATAATGCTATACCTACGTATTCTGGATTTGGCAAAAGGTAAAGTCTATTACTGCAAATATTTAACAGATGGACAATCAAAGAGAAAGAGGCGGTAATGAAGTCATTATGAACTCACATAGTCTTTAAAACACAGGCACAATCAAAGAGACTAGACTTCAACAGACTGATCATGTGCAAAATGAGGCATTGTGTTTTTAGAACCACTGAGGTAGTCATATTTTATTAAAAAGACCATTTTGCCACTGAAATCCATCCCAGTTGTCTGTAGGAAAAAAAAAAGTCTGGCAGGAAACCTGTAAGACCAGAGCCAACAACTGAAGGCTAACAGATGGCAGGCGACTTATATATGGTTGTCGACTGAAAGAGACCTCAGATGATGGTTTTATGGCTGAATGAACACATGTCCTACTGCATGGGATAAACAACATATTGGTGACATTTGGGGGACATTTGTTTAATATTGCTATTGCATGTCACTGGAGTTCATAACATAAACAAATATGTTTACAAAGTAATGTCAAACACAACTGTCAGACATGTTCAGTCTCCAAATGTTTTCACAACCCGCCGCGTTGGCAAAAATAATGATTTCTGCACAAAAAGTGCAAGTACTAGCATACCTGTATCTGAAAACATAAATTTTTTAACACTTTTTTCTGGTGGTACCGAGGACATAATATGCAGGATATCTAAAACCAACAGTATGTTGTGTTGGTGTTATATTTCAGTAACAACTTTTGACCACTGTGACAAATAAATACATCTTTCTACACATAATATTTAGATAATACTTTCATGTGCTGACAATATAGATACATATCTATATTGACAATATAGATACATGTGTGTTAGCAGGAGTGTAGTTGCATTGTGGGTGCAAATTCTAAAACGTTGTCTAGTGTTTGAAAATAAGATGTCTGGAAGATTGCTTTAATATAAATTGATTGAAACTGCAATTGTTTTGTAGACTACAAATACTTAAGTGTCTTCACAATAAAAGTCAAGGTTTTTTTTCTGTTTTATTTTTTTGTTGTAATCATACAGTGTTTTTTTTTTTGTTTTGACTTCTGCCTACACCCTTTTGGGTCAATATAAATGATATAAGAAAACAGAAAACAGAAAGTATTCTGTTTCTGCACAATTGAAATGAGCCATAATTTGTTTTGCGTGACCTTGGTTGGGATAATGCCACTGTATGACATTACAACAAAAAGCTAAGCCCCACCTACAGTCTACCATGATACTGCCACCACAACAGTTTCTTAGGATACTCATGAGGGTGCTCTGCACAAGCGGCATAAAGTTGCTGCCTCTGCTGTTCTCCGCTCTATAATCTAGCATCCCTGCTGTGGGCTTCAGAACAACACTTTCAAAAAATAAAACCAAACAGGATGAGACTGCACACAGAACCTTTTACCTATGATTGAAGTAGAAAATGCTCTTTAGGCCACATGGGGACAGTTTGGTTGTTTTAAACAACACTGGTACCGATAATGACAAAAATTTAGATATAATTAAATACTGTAAGCATACAAAAAGTGCTTCTTGACAATATAAAGGTTGCCACACATAACTATTGTCTCACTATCAGTCCTACATTATATTGTGGCTGTAAATTAAGAATACAGAAGCAGTAAATTGTTTTTTTGTTATAGTATACGTAGATATAGAAACTCATTGAGGCTATAGATGTTTGAATGAAACATATGATTGAGGTATTTTTGAAGTACTAATGAGCATAATTATATTTACAGGATAATATTTCTGGTCTTGATTTTGATTATTGAGTATTACAGTATTAACAGTTTCAAACTACAAATCATAAAGGCCTTTTTTTCCCAATAATTTGTTTATCTCATCATAAATTCCATTAATTAATGTTGAAATATTTATAAAGAAAACCCCTTTTTCTTTTATACTTAAAAATAATTTCTTCTTATACAAGCTGCATTCATTATGTTGAGCAATCTTGGCTTGTTTATGTTTGCCAGCTGTATAATAATGTCTTGCAGAATTTACAAAAATGTTCTTTATTGGCTCTAACAAAATATCTTTGCAGTTAAGCCAAGTAAATGAACAAATTGGTATTAACTTGTGTTATAATATTTTCAGATGCTTAACAGTGTAAATGGACAAAGAGCTCAATCCATATTGCATTATGTCTCATTAAATCCTAAAGTGGCTAGACTGAGGGGGAAAAAAAAGTCTTGTTATTTTTTTATTTTATTTTTTTTTGCATCCATTAAATACATGCACCATTGCTCTTTTATCTTTATGTAAATGTATTTGCAGGTTTACAGCAGTGTTTTCGAGATATGACATCAGTGACATGATTAACAACGCCTCTGAAGTTCTCACTGTTCTCTTTTCACTGTTGCAGACGGAGCCTGTCGCTCGGATGTGCTTGGACTAACGTGGATGGCACTTGTCCTCACAGTGACAGTGGAACTGACGTGAAAACCTCTCATCCAAGACATTTTCACCTTTACCCACACACACAAATTATACACTTCTTCTTACGCAACATCCCTAAAAAACACAAGAACAGTACGATTCCTACGAGCCCTCTTCAATCATCAACACTCCATGCGTCAAGAGACCAGGAAAAGTGCCCTCATGGGAAAACAATGCTATACTGTTTTTGTAATGAGAATAATTACCACAAATGACAAATGATATTAAAAGAACAAAATGATGATCAAGACAATTACCACGTACTATATAACCCTGCCCAGTTCCACCTTATTTTTGTTTCTTGTCTGACGTTTGCTAAAATCAGCAAAGAAATGGAAAATAGAAAAAAGAATATGGAATTTATTTGTGATGTGAATGGTGACTGAAAACTGGATTTTTGACCATCCCTCCGTAACACCCATACCCGTCTGCCCCAGGATGCACCTGATTAAGCAGCAATTCCACAACAGAATAAGCAGAACATTGTTTATGATTATTATATTTTTCCTTTAATTTCTTTTTTCTTTTCTTTTTTGATGGCTCGGAATGTACAAGAAGATTTAAAGCATTAAGAATCTAGAAAAAAAAAATCTCCTTTTTGAGTGTATTTTGTGTATATCAGTGTAAATATTGAAGATAATTAAAGAAGCTATATGGGTATTGGTTAGGGGTTGGTTGCTGACATAGTCAGAGTTCTCCATCTTTATTGTACTTCATCCAACACTGTTTTCAAAGATAACCCTTGGCTGAAAGAACAGAAAATTAAAAGCCTTTCTGTTTATCAAGCTTTTATATCAAAATGGTAAGACTGTAAGGACACAAAAAACATGAACATGTCTGCTGTTCTAGGGGTTGTGGTGCATGTGACATTTGACGATTCTTTCTCCGTTTTGGTGTGTTGCAAATGACAGCACTGCAGATCATTGTCACTGACCTGTAATCCAGTTATTTACATGTGACATACTAAGTGACCTACTTTGTGTACGATACGTAACTACTACCCAAACATTTACAGTACTCATAGAATCATTTTTATAGCCGCCATTGCAGGGAGGTGCTCACCTGAGGCAGCGTGTATAAACAGGGTTGTTGCATTTGTTTCATTTCACCTGTATTAAAATGGAGAAATTATCAAATTCACATGACTTGACTTTACTTATACCCTAGCAATCTTTGCCTTTAATTTCAACAGAGTTAAAGAAAATAATTTACATTATTGCCTTTGATAAGCTAAAACTAGTTTTAAAATGCAAAATGAATTTCTCTTAGTCAAGCTAACAGTTTATTCCCTGTGCAGGATCTTCTTATACTGTATGGACACTATGTAAGTTATGAAGAGCCACATAGCAGGGCCCCCTCCCTCTCATGCCAAGTCAGTTGTGAATCAAACAACATGTAATAACAGTAAATAGCTCTTCATCGCCACTACAAGTTCTGCCTCTTTCTGATTGGTTGTGTCTGGTCATGGTTGGTTTGGGATTGGCTGGAGCTCTGGCTGTATATAAAGTTGAGAGGGGGAAAGCTTCTCAAGAAGTGCATTGACTACAAAAGCCTCAAACAACCTTATTTCAAACAACGTCAAATTATTTTAGCCATCTAATTTCTTGTTAAATCTCACTACATAGTCTCACACTGCATCCCTGAATCTTGAAAGAGTTTTACAATGATGAGGAACAAAGATTTGATTCCTCTGCAACAGCTGAATTGGACCATTGTTTTATGCATTTCATTTTGTTCTGCCTCCTACATCGGAAGGAGAGCTTGACATTGCTCTCAACCTCTCACATTTTTGTTCTTGTGCACAGGGAAAGGTTACTTAATACAAGGTAATCCTGTATTTTTGGACTTTACAGGAATTGCAATTTAAGCGCTTCTAAAGACACAACGTGTATTAAAGGATTACAGTTTAAACAAGGTGGGAGGTAAGAGAAGAGATTTTAAGGCTTAGTTGAAAGGCTTGACCTCTTTGTTTGGGATATATTGGCTGACTTTGTCAAAGTACAATCCATATTCCAGTATTCAGAAAAAAAATTCACAACACATTAGATTGGCTGTATGGGTACATTTTCCTTACAGAAGCAAAGACGACCAATCATTGTCCACCCACTATAGCTTTACAACTCAGCTATCATACTCATATTGATTCAAGAGGCTCTTTGCTTTTATGACCATTTTCACATTCAAGAGGCAAAGGCAGGTCCATGTCTAGTGCTCACTGCAGAACAGAAATCCAAATTGATGCTGTTAACTGTTAGTATTTTGTATATGGGTGTCTATGTCAGCATAAAAGTATGTGAATCCTTTGTTAGGTCATAAAGATATTCAAGACATTTTCCATGAGAGCCATTTACACTAAATGTTATATGTGTATACCCAAGGCTTTACCACAAAAAAACTCCTAAAATCTCCTGAAGTCGTCTACTTTTGTTTAGTAATATAATATGTGACATGATGCCACTAGCATGTCAAATGAAGAACTGTCCACACAACAATGCCCAACCTCCGTCTATTGTGTTTTTATTGGTTGTGCTCTTGAGTGTCTTGGTAAGACTCAGAGCAATAGTGAGGATAAGCAGCTGTCTCTATGGCCCATCTGTGAATAATTCAAGAGTCAACTGTGCTCACAGAATCTGGTTTCTTTTATGTTGTCTGAGGCTGAGCTATCATATGACCATACTCCTGGTCAGCCTGTGCACCTGAACACACCCTCTGTCCACAGAATACAACCTTTAAATGGCCACTAGAGTGCTGTTCGAAGAAACACGTTTATGTGGTTGGCTACAGCATGGCTCAAGAGTCTTATCACAGGCAAAAATGGGTCTCAAAGGTCTCACAAAAGCTACTGAAAGCCGTGACTCATGTAATGCAGATACACAGTCCTCTCTTTGATAATCTGCACTTGTACATTGTGCTTAATAGTGTGCCATTAGACAGTCGCGGATCTTTCTCAGCATAAGCATCTGTGCTGGCCCAGACAGGACCTTTGATCTGTGACATGGCTATGCAAACAGATGTATCCTGGTTATTAAGTATTTGATAAATGCCACCTGTCATAACGCCACACCCCTTATTCAAACCATGTTTTCCGCCTGCAGTTAGCCATGTGTTTGGCCAAACTAAGCAGTGTGTCGTCATCTATCATAATATTTCAGTAAATACTAGAAAATTGACATAATGACAGAACAAAATATGACCTGCGCCACTCCTATTTCAGTAAACAGCCGCCTAATGAGGCTTCAGTTAAAGTTAAATTAATTCAAGTAAAATTTCACCTCTTTAAAATCATAAATAGTTCTGGTTTAAAGTTATGAGAATTTGCTGGATGACAAACATTTGTCAGTGGATTATTTACATATGTGACTACCTGTCTTGTGATAGGTTGTGAGTCCCTTGTGCTCCACCTTTGTGAAGCCAGTGATGCAAATAATACCAGCAGAGGGATCATTTTACACCTGAGAGCTTGGCCAAAGAAGAGCAACCATCAGATCAGAGCTGTCTTCCACAATGAAAGCAGGCAGCCGTCTGCTGTCAGCTGATCTGCATTGATATTAAGCTTCAGGAGGATATGTGAGCCAATCATCACTGCTTTTGCTGCTAAAATGATTCCTATGGCAGAGTACTTGGGCATCAGGTTTGACATGCAGTTCCTGTTGAAGCTGAGCCTCTCTGTGGCTGTGGTTCTACTGGTTTCTTGGGCCTACAAATTTTACAGCTCCGGGGAAAAGAAAACTAGCCAACTCTGTTGCAACAAGAAGAAAAATGCAACATGTCAAAAATGCAATGCAAAGCTGGCCTTACCAAAAGATGACACAGAAGATGCAGACAAGGAATTGTCATCTTCAAACCCAGAGACTGATGTCTGCTTCATGGAAAGACCAACAGGAGCTTCCCTATGTGACACTGCAAATGGTAAGAAAGCATTTAGCCTGGCACAGAGTGACAGAGGTAATGGGGTGGAGGAAGAGATACTTCAGAAGCAGCCAACGATCTCCACCAGTAATATTTCATCTGGATCAGCTTTGAAGCCTCCGCATCCAACAGAGTGTGGGATGGCCATTGCAACAGGGCGCCTCTCCCCTTGCTTTTTGCAGAAGCTTGAGGGTAGTGTGGGTGTGGGCAGGGAGTTGAGGCAGGACTTGGAACGCCAGGGGGCCTACTCCAGCTTCCTCTCCAAGGCCGAGATCAAAGTGGAGGATGCTAACTTAGTATTGGAAGGAACAGGAGATCAGATTGTGCGCGGGAAGATATATGATTACTATGTGCAGTCTTCCTCTCACTCTATTACAGAATCAAGCACTGTACTGGGACATATTGACAGAAACTCCAAGTCCAAACCAGTGGAGGCTGTAAGCCATAACAGCAGTCTGTCAGAATCTCCTTCCTCCATGAACTCCATCATTATGCGTGATCTGTTTTTACCGCAGAGCAACATTCAGAATCCCTCTCAACTGGGAAACCTCGAGCAGAGGCACCCCACTAGGCCCACACTGCAACGCAAGGAGAGCTATCTGTCTGCAGCAGAGCAGTCTGAGCTTGCCATTTCCCTTTTGACTTCAAGAGCTTTAACTCCAGTGACAGATTCTGAGCCCTGCACTTCTAGCCCAGTTCATCCTAAGATCTGTCCTTCTATGGTAAACACAAACCTCAATGAGGAAGAAGATTCTGTGTTAGTGACTAGAAATTCAAACCTTTCCTTAGACAGCAAAGACTTGGAATGCTTGAAAAGTAATCTTGATTTGGGGAACTCTTTAGAGACTTTGTATTTGGCCAAAAAACATGGGCAGACATTAGTTCAGCAAGCGACACTTGATGTTATGTCAGACAACTATCTTGAGGTTCTCAGAGACCCAAACATTTATGGACGACTAATGGCTGATGAACGGGAGAAAATCAGGAAGCAGAGGATGAAGGGAAGAAGGTTTGTCATGGTGGCAGATATGAACCCTATAGACCTTGCTAGGAACACTGACGGAAGCACATCCAGCGCAGTGTACTGCTATGATGACTACAAAGACACCTGGCATAGACTGTGTCTAATCCCACATGAGGTTATCTCTAAAGCCTGTGCCATGTGTACACTGGATAACTACTTATATGTTGCAGTAGGCTGCCAGGAAACAAACAGAGAAATGACACTCTCAAAGCAAGTCTTTTGCTACAATCCTCTGACATCATTTTGGAAAGAGATTAGTCCTATGAACGAAGCCAGGCCCCGCTGCAAACTGGCAGCACTGGATGGCTTCATCTATGCCATTGGAGGTGAGTGCCTCTCGTCTGTGGAACGCTATGACCCACGACTGGACAGATGGACATTTGTGGCTCCACTGCCTAACGATACATTTGCTGTGGCGCATCATGTCACAGTTTGCAATGGGGAGATTTTTGTGTCCGGGGGAACTCTTAGGTGCATGCTATTGCGCTACAACCCCCAAACAAACACCTGGAGGCCGAGTCTGTTAGGCATCAAAGACAGAACCGCTGATATGGTAGCAGTAGGGAGATTTCTTTATCGGTTTGATGTGAACCCACTGCTGGGACTCAGTGTGTATCGTTATCACTCAGTGGCTCGACTGTGGTACGAGTGCAGCACCAAACGCCTTCTCCGTTGCCCTGCTTTCCAGTGTGTTGCAATGGATGAGTCTATTTACTGTGTCAATCGCCAGTTCACCATGAGATTTGAAGCTGATGAGGTCTCTCCTGGCTTTGCAGATGAGGATTTGAGTGTACTCTCTGCAGCAAAGGGCACGCTTTTCCCCTTTGTCCTTTCACTGCCTGATATAAAGCCTCGGCAGACCAGTGTGTAATTAAGATTCAGTTTTTCAGTGATGATCTTTTGATGTAATAATCTTGCAGGCACATGCTAAACATAAGTTTAAGTTGATATTTGTTCAGGTTTGTCTTTTGTGACTATTGTACTGTAAAATTTAATTAACATGGTCTTGTACTGATAATGTTGAAATTATTTGAAATTAGACTGTTAATGTTTATAAAATCTGTTTTATTTTTATATTCAATTTGGGTTTGAGTTATGGGTTTTATACTGCAAACATATAATTGTGAATGGCCCCGGCTATTAATTTTCTTCTCAGATTTACAGTGGATAGGCTGACATGCTAATTATTTTCTCTTTTGATTTGTCTCTCCTCTCTGACATTTACTTTAGGTGTGTGTCATTTCAGGTGTTTCAACTGTTTCTGCATTTCAACTGTTTAGCTGCAGAAATAAATCATCAGTAGATTAGGATAGACAGGTTCATTCAATAAATTACACCACCTGATCAATCCAAAATGTCATAAAGTCATTGCAGTACAGAGCAAGTTAGTAAACACTGCCATAATGGCAATGCAATTATGTACATTTGCTCTTTGTGGAACATCACAAATAGAACAGCACAATATAGGTGACAGTCCTAAAGCATGCATCACTAAACTTAAAATTATTCCAGCAGACTGTTACTGTTATAAATGTAGCTGTTCTCCGAGGACTGCGTGATTTGTGCTTGTGTATATACTTTGTACCAGCACAATGTCTTCTTTTTTGTTGTTGTTTTTTAATCATCAAAGACATGTATGATCCCAATCCATATAAATCCATACTTACTGAGTTGTAGTACAAAGCTAACTTATTATGTTGTCCTGACAACTATCTTACAATGGAAATATGCATAATAATAGACCAATAATGCATTTACAAACTAAACTAAAATCTCAACTTGTCAAGCCTTTAAAATACACATTGACAGCTTTGAGAGAGTGACATGCTCCTATAGCACCATCATGTGGATGGGAAGGCAAATACAGCATTGCTTTGGATAGACATGTTGAGCTCTCCAGGTGTTAGACCAAGGGAACATCGTGTGACAGTCAGGTACCAACAGCTCAGTGAAGTGAGTAACAGTAGGTGAAAACAAGGCTCTGGCAGCTGCATTGGAAGGCAGCCTGCAGAAAGAACGGCAGGCAGACACAGATGGTTGACCATCAAACATAAGCATCTTTGATTCTTCCTAATTAAACACTGTGATTCCCTGTAATTAAACACCTAATGGAATGGGACTTGGAAAGGTCCCTTTAGACACTGTCTTACCTTCAAGTTATTATGCAACACACAGGTCACTTCTTGGCTTCATCTCTTTTTTCTATTTTTATATAATACCAGGGGTAAGCAAACAGTTTTGCATATTAAGCACAAAGAGAGGTTGAGAGAGGGAGGGGTGGGGGGGTCGGAGGTGGATTGGCACATAATTAACAGTTTGAAAGACATAATTTATTGCCCCATCTCTGTTCTGTCTAGCACACAGCTCATCAAATCAAGCACAATTAAACTACGATTTCCACTGCAGCACCATAATAAGAATAATTTTAATATATTTAAATTACATTTATTTCCCAAATGCTCTGTTATATTTCTTCACATCACCAACCAATAATAAATAAACCACAGTACCACGGCCACGTAGCATGCAATGCAATCTAAGAGTCACAGTTCAGTGTCTAGGCATAATGAGATGGTTGAGGGAGACTCAAACAATGATCTGGGACCTGTAGCAGCGACCGTTGTCTCAGATCCAGGTCCTTGTTGTCATGATTGGCTTTGTGAAGGTGGCTGGACATCATGTGTGAAGCCCTGGCAAAGCGGCTCTGACAGAAGGCACTAAGTGGGTGCCGCTGGTATGCTGACCTGTACACAGTCACTGATGGGACATGAGACTCCAGTTTCTCCATATAGTGTTTTTGCAACTGCCTTGAGCCAGAGCTTCTAGGAATGGCTGTTAAGGAGAGCAGGCAGTAAGAAATTAATAGAGCAAATAAAAGATCCTGAATCAGATTCTGATCTGTTTGTATCAAAGGCCAAACATGTAAATGTCACTTTCTTGTCACTAGAGACTAATGTTTCCCTTTCCTTTTTAAAACATAATATTAACAGTTATTTTGTTTATATAGTACGGTATTTATATATTTTACATTTCTGTGGCTATACTTTTACACCAGCAATGTCTGTTACCGCAACAAAAATTCAGAATCAATATTAGTTCTCTCTGGATCTTTTTTAAATATAAATGCAAATGCAAAAATGCTAATCTCAAAAAATTAAGATGGGACTTATGTCACAGCAGTGTGGACACAGCCCTAGACATTACCAGATGTCAAGCTCGTCGGATGACAGGGTTGCAGTGTTGGCAGGGCATTAGTGTGTTTACGTCCATAGCTATCTTCATAGTGTGTGACCAAGCAATGAGAAGATGGTGAACCCTGCTGCGCAAAGAGCAGCTTTGCTGGGAGCCCCTGGAAGATAACACACAGTGGTTTTGACATAGTTAGCCTGTACTTTTTGGCCCTTACTAGATTAAGAAAAGAAGGCCGCAACCCTTTCCCAAACAATAATCTTCAGAGGAGTAACAATTTGACAGCAGCAAATTGCTTTAACTAGCTTTTTAAATGTTTAGTAGTGCTGATGATTTAACACTTTTGTCATGAGGGCTGAGCCTCACCAGAAACAAGCTTTCATAGAGTTTTATCCCAGGTCTTTATCTTGACTGTCAATAATATGCCAAAGTAGCTGCAGCTGAGTGAAAAAAGCCCTGACTTGCAGGGTTGTGAGAGGCATTAAATTGATGTTAATGCCATGAATGAGCAGTTAAAGGTTGACCTCAGCTCTCAGCAGGGCAGATCTTCTCTCAAAGGCGTCTGACTTGATGTCCCAATGGGGTCGGTAGTCTGCTTGGCTGGTGCTGCTGACTACCCTTGGCTCCCGGTTGAACTGTGTTAGACAGAATAAACAGATATTGTTAAGAAGCAAAGACAGGCAACAAAGAGAGGCTTGAGCAATGACTTCAGCACAGCGATCAGCAAAGCTAACACTTCACTATCGATCTGTGCTGTTCTACAATATTTCTTAAGTCATTTCTTCTCTCGGATCTTGAAGGAGCTGCCCATGGCGGAATTTCGCGTCAATGCAATTAGTCTCTGACTCCAGCCGCTCCCACCAGGAGGCTGTGCTGATGTTGCTGAACTGAGCCTGCCTAATCACTTTGCTATAGATTTGACTACCAACTGAGGTGCTACAAAATCTCTGGCTGGTTGCCACAAGTTTGGCATTATGTTTTATATCACTTTATAAAAAGCCATTTGTCAGTGTGTGTTTTCACATTAAATTAAAAGACATCAATATAAAAAGCTACCAGCACACTAAATAGTAGTTTTCCTCAATTCATGATAGTTTCTGAACCATCTCATTATCATCTAAAGGGCCATTTATCATTTCATGCTGACCCATAGAGTTGTAAGATGTAAGATATATGTATAGTTTACAGATACAAAATGGCCTTGTATGGTTGTGTTTAGGTCAGAACCATACCTGGTTTGTCTTAGGCAGGGGTTGCTTGTGTGTACAGTGGCCCTGTTTCAAGAAGTAGGTTGAGTATAAACCATGGAAAAAGGGGTTTTCAGTTTCACAGAAGGAATAATCTGAACTCTCTGTCTGTTACTTAGGTAACTTATTCTGTGACCATAACATGGTCGGTGTCGGGTTTTTTCTGTAACCCAGAGAAGTCTCCTCCTCTGCTGCTCCGGAAGGAGTTCTCTGCTTGGATGATCCATTTCCTCATTCACAATAGTACTGAGAATATACACTTTAAACGCATTGACAATAGTCCAACAGTGAATGTTTCATTTTTATTACTTGTATATTTATGATCGCCATTTACAAACTTAATATCTAATAATCCCGATCCTTGCATTAGTAGATGACAATCACTCTGTATAAAACACGATTCAGTTATTTTACTATAATAATAATAATAATAATCTTTAAGCTTTAGCCTGTGTAGCTACTAATATCCATAACATGGCGGCCTTCATTCGATTACCGTTGCCATGGTGACTTCTCTTTTCTCGGCTCCATTGATAATGACTTTTGTCTTCAGCTAAACTCAGAGTGATTAAACTCCCAGTTGCCTGACCAAACTCTAAACTTGTTTTCTGAAACACTAAACTCTGAGTAGAATAGTTAAGAACACTAAGTTTTCAAAGCGCTTTGAGTGCCTACTAAGTGGAAAAGCACTATATAAATAAAAAATAAATAAAAATAAAAAAAGAGTTAAGAATTAAACTCTGAGTTGGTTCAACCGTCTTTGTGAAATAGGGACAGTATTTTTTTGTGTAGGAAATATGAATAGTACCACTAACAACAATCATATTAACAACAAGTAGAAGTAGTAATAATGATAGTAATATGTAGATTTTATACTACTTATAATAATCTTTTAGAGTTTGCTCTCACTCAAGAGCCCCATGTGCCACTGAACTGTTACAAACACACTTTAAGCTCAAGAATTTTGTTAATTGATGAGTCCTTATGAGACTCACAGTAGTGTCCCCCCACCACTTAATTATGGACTATATCTGGTAAGGGACTGTTCTTTCAGTTTTGTGTTAGGAAAACAAAAAAATATATAGTGAGGCTTAATTTTAATGATCTTTACAAGGCGTTGCGATTTAGGGGGAAATACATATTGTTACTTCAACATAAGACCTCCTAACCCTAACCACTTTACAAGTCTAATTACCTCTGGTCAGTAGATGAATTCTGAGAGTAGATGAATTATTCTAGGACAAGCCCAGTACTTCCACACAGTATACTTAAGCAGGAGTAAATGTTGGTATAGGATAACTTGGACATGAAAGCAATAATTACAGTCATCCACTGACTTCACTTACCTGAAGTCTTTCCTCTGCCCAGTTGCCTAATAAGACCTTGTTGGTGTACTTCTTCTCTATTCTCCATCCGGGTTGGGACCATTTAACTTGTGCAGCCTCTGGGAGATACATGCTATGTTCACCCGGTGTCAACCAAACCAAACCCTAGGAATCCAAGGTCCATCAGTACATAGTCTGCCAGTTGAACAGATACAGTAGGTGCATTCACCTGGCTCCTTAATGACAGAGGCAGAGGAAGGGAAATAGAAGAGCTGTGTTGCCATGGATACAGCAAACACGGGAAGAAAAGACAGTGGAGCAGAAAAAAACACCTCTTCTTACTTTTGAATTAAAAAATCATAAGACTGCTCATAACATTTTTATTGGTAGTTGGTGAATATTGTTAGTTTCAAACCAGAAGAGGTTTCCAGGATTTTAAGTTTCTGGAATAAACACAGGGTTTGTTTAGAGACTAATAAAGGAAGGATTGGCTTGAATGGACATTGTAATTTTACTAATAAGTAGGCCTATACACAAAATGAGAAATGTCATAATTACAGTGTTTTGACAAAATCAACAATGTGGTCTAGAACATGGACTGCAGAAGGAAAACTGAGCCAACCCTGGTTATAAAAATTAATAAGACCATGAAAGCCATTGTTAATGTGCTTCCAGGTGACTTCTTTGTTTAAGTCTAGAAGCCGCTTCCTAAAAAGAATGCCATCATCCCTCAGGACATCATATTCACAGGTGAGAATGAAGGTGGGCGGGGATTTTTGAATGACAGCATCATCAGCCAATAAAGGTGAGACCTCATGTTCCAAGCCATCTTTGACAGTGTGGTACAGCTCTCCGTCATACTGTGCCTTAGGTGGTTCTAAATAACCCCTAGAAAGGCACTCGGGGGGCAAGTTGGCTGGAGACAGCCATGTCTTATAGCGTGGCCTAAGTTCGGTTGGGACATGGTATCCGTCCAGCAAGTCTTGGCATAAAGAAGAGTCTCCATTGAGGTACTGCAGGAAATAGAATGCCATCCGGCCACGGTACAATATGGGCACAGCATGATTTTGCTGGTATGAGGGCAGGTTGAAATCTGCCATCTGCAAAACTGGGTAGACCAGGACCTGAGCACAAGGGAACAGCAGATGTCCATCCTCTCTCCACGCCAGCCTTTGGCACAGAGCTGCTGCCAGGTTTGCCCCTGTGCTGTCCCCTCCAACTGCGACTCTGCAAGAGTCCACGCCGAACTCTGCCTCAGCTACAGATACGAAGTGGCACATTGCTGCCTCACAGTCGTCCAGCTGGGCAGGGTACCTGTGCTCAGGGGCTAATCGGTACCTAAGAGAGGTAAGTGGGCAAACAGACTCAATATGTTGCATTCTGGATAATTAGCGATCACAGATTTTTTTGATTTTTTGCAAATTCAGATTTAATAGAAAAAAACATACCCAACAGAAACCACAGTGGTCTCAGACTCCAGAGCAATGTAACGGCAAACTTCATCAAAAGTATCTGATGAGAATAAAAATAATTTTATTAAAGGTTCTGAATACAATAAAACTTCATTGTGTTGTTTATTTGTATTACATCTTCTTACCTACACTTCCCAGGACCCATCCTCCTCCATGGAAATACACCAATCCTCTTTTCAAGCCAGTACAGACCGTGGTAGGCTCATAGACTCGAACTGGCACCCCAGAAAACTTCAGATTTTTCACTTGTAGGCCCAGGGTAACCGGATTTATGTGAGTCAGAAAACATGAAACAAACCACCGTATGAAGGTGACCTGATGACAAATACTCAGACGATGGAGGATCCGACCCTGGTAAATGCATTATTATAATGGGTGGACAATGTCAACATTCTTTATACTGTTGTTTATAAAGATTTCATTGTTAAAAGCAATATTAAACATAAATATAAAACTCATATATAGTACATGTATTCCTTTGACCGGTTACTGTTTGTGTCATAATCCATCTGCTTTAATGTAATGTTGTGAATATGTTTGTCTGTTTACTTCCCTAATGCTTCAGGCTCCCACTAGTAAACCTGTTTATGACATCGAAGTACTATAAACTGAGGGTAATTCCCACAGGGAAGAAGATGAAATAGAAAAATGTGCATCAAAGGCTCCAAATGTCTGCAAAAGAGCTCACAAAGACTTGATGATTTGACAGAGGCATAGCGCTGAGCCTATACGGTTATGGAATGTAATTGAATCTATGAGAATGGACACAGGATTGGGCCTGTGGTTAAAACAAAAAAATAAGGTTTTCAGTGGGTAAAGTCAAAGGAAAGGTTATTAGCTGAGAGAAAACATATTTCCTATGACAACATCAAAAAGGACAACACATGACCTTGCTTTTGTGAGACTTGATTTCTTATCAAAAATGTCTCTGATCTTTATCAGAGGCTAGAGGACAAAGAAAAGACAGCCATATATCAAATACATGTGAATGCAGTATACTGCCACAAGAGTTTATTAATACAAAAATGTAAAACTTATTGTCTACTTACCATACTTTTAAATCTATTACAGTGTTTTCCAGTTTTTTGTTGTTTTTCCTCGGGCCCATATTAAAGAAGGTCAAATAAAACACACCCCTGATACTCTGATCCTTTGTTCTTTTAATTTCATTTTTAGCATGGATTACTTTTAGTATAGTTTTGGTGATGAGTTTTTATGTTCACTTTTATGGAGACTTTGTTACCTTTGACTAAAGCAGCTGTTGTTTGGTAAATTAATATGGACAGTCCTAATATCAGGCTCCTTGATTTTATATACAATTTCAGCAACTGTGATCCATCCTTGGGTGAAACTAGGAGTTGTTAGTGAAAAAGGATGTGGTGTGAAATACATTAATATTGACAATATTTCATACTCATGTCCGGTCCTCTAAACCTGGTGTGCACTGAAACTACTTCCTAGTGCATCAAAGCCCACCGCAAAAAAACAGAACTACCCCTTTAATAATCCAGCAGACCTCCGATGTTGCATACATAAAAACATAAATGATAAACAGCAATTTTAAAGATGTCGTGCAACTCACCACAACTGCTATGCCAACAAACAAGCCATGAACCATGTGTAGTTTCCCTCTATTTTCTACCCCATGAGGAATGTCTGAATTCATCAGCTCCGAGTACACAAGTCCAATTACCAGAAGGAGGAAGGCTGCAACAAGAGCAGCGAAGCCAATTATTAAAATTGCAGAGCCGATGTCCATGGTTCTGCTAGGCATCACTGCTAAAGGAGCAATTAAGAGTAAATGTGTTATCTACCTGCTTGCAGCTTTCTTTACACTCCTCCCATATTCACAATAACATAGTGACCTTGGGCTCATTTAATAACATGTTTTGTTGCCTGTTTCCCAGGAATAAATTCATGTCCTTTCATACTACAAGCAACGTTATTACACACTTTCCTAATAGACCAAGATTTTTTTTACCACTCAATATATATATATATGTTTTTTTTTTTTTAACATCTTGTTTAATGAATGTTCTTCTGAACCCTAACTTCTGTCGCAAAGACCCAAAGATGATTGTGTTTTGTGTGGGGACCAAATAATGTTTAAATATGTTTAAACATGAAATAATCCACACTGTTCTGAAGAAAATCTTAACTTTCGAAGCACTATCTGAACTTTCACTGTTGATCTGTAGATGGCAGTGATAGCATGAGTTTGGTTTGCTTTGGAAATCAAGACAGTCTACATCTTCTAAACCCAAGTGCTAGAATTTTTGAAAACATTTGAACAATGCTATCAAATTTACAAACTCTATATAAAACCATGTGGGACTTTAGCCCTCCATGAGTTACTGTAAGGTTGCTCTATAGAAATTGAGAAGAAAATAGCCAACTGGAATATTACTGAAAGTAAGTGGTTTTAGGAGTCTTTCCAGGGGTATTGTTATCTGGCACCCTGCCAGTGTTCAGCTGTACGGATGATCTATTAAACAAATTATAAATATTTGATTTTGTCTTTAATGTTCCATTTACAGGCTTTTGACCACAATTCAAAGATTTCTTCTTTTTAATAGGTCCATTTGTAAAATCCCAGTACAGTCTCAAGATGCAGAAAATTGATAAAATAGTGTATTCCACAGAAAATTTATAGTGCAACAACACAGACAAATAAAAAATACATTGCCCAATTCCTTAATGAATAGTATAGTCTTTTTCATTATCATAATTCACAAGATCAAAGTTTTTGAATGGGATTTTTGGCCCTGCATGTGATTGTATCAACAAAGTCCCAATAATTAAGTGCTTACTAATGGTCAGATTGTCTTTATTGTTTGTTTCCATTATAATGAGGCACTGCTTTGGCATAGCTCACATCAGCCTAATCACATTATAGTTAAACTTTTCTAAACTACGTTAGCCTCCCACCGAGGACCTTGTGGTGTGACCGCTGGGGGGCCCCGAGCCACAGCTTGAGCCCCACTGCTGTAGACAGATGAAGGGGGTGGGGAAGACGTGAGTACGCAATCAGTGTGGGCAGACACGGGCACTGGGGCAATAAAAAAAGAAAATATTCATCCCCACTCAACATGTCAATCAGGATTAATGCCCTTAGAAAGCGGTTTTCGGGGTGCGTCAGGTCTTTCACTGGTGGAAGTGGCCAAGCACGGCTACGGCGCGCAGATATAAAAGGCAGGACAGGAACACAACACAAGCAAAGCCCAGCGGTTTGAGTAGTGCACACCACGGAGCGTCGCCTGGACTTGTGTCTGTACGTCTTTGCCATTGGCTGACAGGCGTAATGACTGATTACTCACACATATCCAAGTCTTAACGCGTGCATGCCTGACATGACGGACTTTCTTCAAGTTTTCTGCCCTTTGGATTACAAATAGAACTCTCTGTAAAGCTGTACGTAACTTGCTCATGAGAGGTGACTTTTAATCATCTGCTGGAGACGCGTAAATAACACTCTCAAGATGGATTTCATGAGCGCGTGTCGCATGTTGCTCTTCCCGGTTCAAATGCTCTATCACGTTATGAAAGCCAGTGTGTCCTCGCTGATGTCCAGCAGAAGAAAGGACCTGAGCAGGGAGGTGGTGTTGATCACCGGAGGAGGACGAGGCATTGGTCGTCACCTGGCCAAAGAGTTTGTTAAGCAGGGTGCCCGGAAGGTCGGTATCGCACTACTCCATGCAACACCTATATTGCAAACATGCTTTCTTTTATTTATTTATTTTTACGGAAAATGCTGGTACTGTGTAAAAGTTTCTCTAGACTTATCTTAGTTGCTGCATTGTTGGTGTCAGTAGGGGCAAAGGTAAGATTTCCTAATGACCCCATTGCTCAAAGTCAAGAATGATTGACTTTAGAAACATTCATTAAGTGTAGTTTGTCAGTGGTTTAACCTTTCAGAGTCACAGAGTGATGTGGAATCTAAGTCCAAGTTCTAAATCCTGTAACCCTTATCTTTAGTCCAGCATTAGTCCTGGGTGTAAAGTCCTGGAAGTGGCCCTGGTTTATTCTTGGTTATTTATGCGTTTTTAGCTTGCTCAGTTTTACTATGTAGCAAAATGAAAACCTTTTAAAACGCAATAAATGCTCAATATATATTCTTGTTTGGGGCGTTATGTTTGTTTTGCATTCATTTATCACTGCGATAATGCAGGAGAATGCACTGCCATATCTGTCAGTTCCAGGTGCAACTGTGATATGAGTCTTGTTTGTGCAAGCATTACTTAATAATGTATGTTATTGTTTTTACATTTATTCCATTTATTTATTTATTTTTACTGAATTTTACCTCAGCCGAACATGTTCCTTTAGATCGTCCTGCTGGTCCTTCTGGTTAACCAGCCTGCCCCTCCCCCTTTGCAGGTACAGCCCCTGCAGCCACTACTTTCCACTGAGCCCCAAGTGTATTGTCACTGGGTTGTATGAAAGCAGAGATCGTGACCTCCAAGTAGCCGTAGTTGCTCCAGTGAGACTGCAGACTCTGGCCTCAATTTTAGTTGGGAGTATTGCACAACAGCATGGGTCAAGCAGAGGGCAGTGTGCACAGCCTTTAGAGCTGATTGATGTGATTAAGGGCACTTCTTTTCTGACATTGTGCACAGATTCAGGCTCATTCTGGGATGATTGACATGCCTGAATGTGTATTGGTACGATCTGGTTTGGGATAAAGGTGCTGTACAATAAATGTAGTTTAAACAAAGAGTCTTGCACAACCTGCTACAACTTTATTGTGCTTTCTTGCAACGTTTTGAGCTTTTTTTAAATGGTGCCAACACATCACAACATAACTACAAAAGACTTTCCTAATGCTTCTAATAAAAGCCAGATTAGGGTTTGTTTTGAAGTGTAGTATAGTACCTTTTTATAAAGTACACACAGAAAACAGAGGTTTAGAAGAGCCAATTCCAAAGGATTAACTTATTTATTAATGACCTGCAAAGAGAGAAGTAAATATTTGGATGCTATTTATATTGTTAAATTACACTTGTCAAACAGTGTTCATTTTAAAATTGGGCAAATTTCAGTGTTGTATTTTTTTTATCAACAGTGCATAAACAGAAAAGCTCAATCAAGACTTAATATGTAGGCCCTAAACATATTTTGCACTAATCCATTTGATGACATGAAATAGATGCAAATGCTAATTTTAAAGTTTATATTTATTATAATTTCTCCTCTTTATTCTCCTCCCCTCATTTCTCCCTCCCTCCTGAGGCTTTTTCACAGCTCCAGTAGATTCATGAATATGTCATCATCATCCCTGCTGGTCACCTGTGCCTAGTCAGTTTATCTACTCATACAGTGGTTGCAACACAGTTAGGTGCCTCATGAGCCTATAATGTCCGTATGTCCTTTTTTTGTTGCTGCGTTAATATATCATCTCTGTTTGTGATCACCACTGATGGACATTGTCGTGAAAGAAAATGGTGATTTCCCAGATATAAACTAGTAAAAAGCCTGAGCAGAAAGCCACAGCTTGTAATTAGCTGTGAATGTATTACACAGTCTTCACATCTCAGCTGCTCTCTTACGGCACAATTTTAGCAGCTTGAAAACATTGCTAAAAGCTCAATGAAACACTAACTGGATCTCTCTTTCTTTCACTGCCATCTCCTTGGGGAATGAGCAAGAAGAAACCAGTGGGTTTTAAAAGCTTTACTTTGCAGCTGCACAACAAAGGATGTCACCATGCTTTTCAGCACCCCATTGTTGGGTATTATCAAGGTGTGAAGGCTTTGAAAACAACACCTGTGGTAATGTGTATGACAATTACTCCCTCCCTAAAGAGATGCTAAAAGGAAATAGGACGGTTATTATGAATAGGAGCTCACCTCTATGAACTTGTGTTCACCCCAGTTTGAGCCTCTTGAGATTGGCAGCTGGTATTTCCTTTTCCTTCTGCTCAAGGCTTTAGTGATTTTACGGTGTGAGAAGGACGACAGATTTGAAGAAAGAATCCCACAGGATAAAGCCTAAGCAAGAGAAGCCAGGTTCTTTTGTGTGCTTCTGAGGGGAACAGTCACAGAACAATAAACCGGATCAGGGTATTTTCACAAAATCCAAGTTCATAGCCCTGAACTGCAGCTTTTAGTTTTAGTAAAAGGTTGACATCTTTAAACATGTTTCAGGCTTTAAAGCCCTTTTCATAATCCAGGTGAAAAGTTTTATTGTGTTGTTAAAATGATGACAAAAGGTTAAGACAATGAACCAAAACCATGCAATGACGGCTGCATTGTGTACACGTGTATGTGTTGTCCTGGAGGCGGGAAGCACACCGTTCCCAGCTGGGTATTGCCCTGCAACTGACCTTGCTGTCTCCGCAGTAATTAGACAGCGGCAGGCGACTGCCTCCTGAACTCCTGCTGCCCCCTGTGTGTGCTGTCTTTCTGCTCACCATACAATGGGTGTGAAAAGGAGGGTTTTTACCCTCCCATATATTCAGACCTGAGAGATAGAGTATCACTGGAATTCAGCTACTGGAGACTTGCACACCTCAGCCTGTATTGAGTGGCTGAACTGAACTGTCTTTCTCAAGGTCTTGTTTCAAGCTTGATTAGACCTTTACCTTACTCAAGCCACTTTACTTATTGCATATGTGATCTCACTTATAGCTATCACCGCTTCATCGCTCACAGCAAACATTGGCTTTAGAAAGTCAATTAAAACTATTGTCTTACTGTTTTTATTCAGATGGCAATTTGGCCCATGTTTGTTTGTTTTAAGGGCCCTGCGTGTTGTGACTTGCGATAGGCCTACTAAATTAAATAACATTAACAGTAAAACACAGTTTGGGGCCTGACTTTAAATGAGAGCTGTCAGCTTTGTTTGTAAGGCTCAAATCCCATTAAAAGCTTTCAGTTATTTATCAAGACCTGTCTCCCTCTAGGTGATCACTCGAATGGGTGTGCAAATGAAGCAAACAAAAAGCAAATCAAACAAGGGGCATTCACAGAGGGAGCCCAGGTCTTATAATGACAGACAAGCGATTATATCAACTTTGATGTCCTCAGGCTTTACAGCACATACCTATCTGCCTTCAATATGTTATAATGAATTTAGAGTGCATACTACTGCTAACAAATAGGCATTAGAAGTAAATATATGCAGTGTTGAAGAGTGCAGAAGTGAGTTTGAATGCATTATGCTCAGACTGACAGGCTGCTCCAATAGCTAACAGACCGACACGCTCTCCTTTGTGTGTTCAAGCACATGCACGTAGTCTCTGTGCCTCTCAGATACACAAGATCACTTTCCACTGGACTTTCTGCTCAAATATTAACCTTGGTCATGGGCGGCCAGCCAAATGCCACACTGGCGTCCTCAGCACTTCACACACGCACTGTTTTCAGACTCCCTGACTAGAAATGACGGGGCTCATCTGCCCAACAGGCCGTGTAATCTCTTTGAGAATTTGTGTTTGAGAGATGAGGAGGGCTCACCCCCTGATTTCATTACCTTTCCCTGACCCCGAAGACTGACAGATCTAATTGCCCAATCGCTAGTCCCCACCTCTATCTAACCTCATGTTCCCTGCTCAAATGACAGGGTTTCATTTAGTCTCTGGCTGGATGAAGAGATAATTCATTCACGCAGCAACCTCCAAATCTTTTAATCATGCTCAAAAAACGATTTGCTGCTTTTAAAATGCCCTCTCTGTTCTCTGAAAGAAAAGCATTGCTGACAAAGTTTTCAATTAAAACCTGGTTTCAGTTGAGGAGAAAATGTCTAAATATGCAGTATAAGTATAATCTTTTTTTTTTTTTGTCATGTTTCTCCATTTTTTTTCTAAACCCTATTTTTCTTTTGCTAGGTGATCTTATGGGGCCGAACAGAGAGGTGCTTAAAAGAGACAGCTGAAGAAATCTCTTTCATGGGAACAGAGTGCCATTACTTCATTTGTGACGTGGCCAATCGGGAGGAGGTTTACAGGCAGGCCAAGGTGGTTCGTGAAAAGGTAGGCCAGTATTTTAATTGAACAAATAACATTTTTTCCAAGTTGCGTTGAAAGAAATTACATTTGCACTGTGGAACACCTCCCTGGATGCCTCTTTGTCTGCCTCCTGAATGTATATTGGTTGCGCTGTAGTCTCCCATCTGGTTGAGAGATTAGACTTCTGAAATATGTGAATAAAAGCGAGGAATATTGCTGACAGCTCTGGTGCAGCGCCCTGTGTAATCGCATGAAAGCAGGAAGAAAAGGCATAAGCTCTGCATGATAGCTTGATAGCGTCTTTCTTCTTTTTAATATTAGGTGGGAGATGTAACAATATTGGTGAACAATGCAGCTGTGGTCCATGGTAAAAGTCTGATGGACAGTGACGACGACGCCCTTCTGAAATCCCAACACATCAACACCTTGGGACAGTTCTGGGTAAGATTCAAAGTCAAGACATTTGGCGTGTGGCTGTCGGGGAATTTTCTCCTGAAAATTGAAACTTCTCTCTTTCATATTTTGATCCTGGTACTGCAGCATACTCCAGACTCTGCTTTTACAGCACATTAAGTGGGGTATTTCTGAATTGTCCCGTGCTTGTAACATCAGAAAGCTTTAAAAAGAAAAAAAATCCAAGGCATTTTATTATTTGAAAGAAGATCAAAAGGCTGTCAAACACAGACAGAGACAATTATCACCTAAAAGGAATGGGAACGCAATCTCACTGCAAACCTTTTTTACTGAATACATTTTCTCCCCTCCCCTTGTTCCGCCTGGTCTTTATTCCAGCTCTCATCACTTTTTATGTCTCTTCATTGCAGACTACAAAAGCCTTTCTACCTCGAATGCTGGAGCTGCAGCATGGCCACGTAGTGTGTATTAACTCCATCCTATCCCAGTCTCCAATCCCTGGTGCCATTGACTATTGTACCTCCAAGGCTTCTTCACTGGCCTTTATGGAGAGCTTAACACTAGGCCTGCTGGACTGCCCTGGTGTTGGCTGCACCACAGTGCTCCCATTTCACACCAACACAGAGATGTTCCAGGGAATGAGAGTCCGGTAAGGAAATTCATTTTTATTCCACCCAAAACAAAAGGAATCGGTTGTGCAGAAGTTTACATGTCACCATTTTATACTTTAAAAGTCTACTGTGAGCAGAGGGCAGTGCCGTTCTAATTAAAATGTCTCCACTCCCTATAGGTTTCCACAGCTGTTTCCACCTCTAAAACCCGAGCTGGTGGCCCAGAAGACCGTGGATGCAGTTCGAGCTGACAAGGCCTTCCTCTACCTGCCCTGGACAATGCATGCCCTCGTTATTCTTAAAAGGTAAAACGTGTACTAACTATCTTTTATCTTATCTTTTTATTTTACTGTGTGTTTGCTTCATTCTCAACATCTCTTTGCTTCTTTTTTCTAGTTTTATGCCACAAGTTGCACTTGCAGAAATCCACAAATTTACTGGGACCTACACCTGCATGAACACATTCAAAGGGAGGACATGAGCCTGGATTTGTCTGAACATGAGAAGGACTGCTAAAGATGTTGCTTTTAATAAAGGGAAATGGACCTTTTACACATGGAGGCTTGAGCCCCAGATAGTGTGAAGAGACTGACTTTGGCAGTGTGCCTTGAGTGGTGGTTGTGCTGTAACTCAGGAGTAATGAGAATGCAGGAGGCACCCAGGCCCTTTTTATATGTGTGACACTGTGTATGCACGTGCATGCGCTTTGTGTATACAGTAGTACAGAGTACTAAGTACATCTTACATTAAAGCCATGTTTAGCTCTGTACATGTAGTTTTTGTGACACTTGTTTTTAGTCTGTTTTAAAACTATTTTTGTATTCTTCTTTTTAATGTCTGTGAATGAAAACAAGATAATAAAATGTTGTTTTAGTGAGCTACACTGTTTCTGTGTGCCTGATGAAAATGGTGAAAAGTGAGCACTTGGGAGGCAGGCATTGTTGTGTTGGTGTCTTGTGACTCCCATAGCAGTGTGATAATGCCTTTGATTTATTCTGAGCGTGAGATCAGTGACTGTGACAGACGACGTTGTCAAAACATAAAACACATGCTCTGAATGCTCGCGTTTGCATATGTGTTCTTATTTGTTCTGTGTTGTCAGTAGATTATTTATGGCAGTAGTGCATTGCTCCATAAAACACATCAACTCAAAACATGTTTGTCAAAAACTCTTTTTTTATATTTGCAAAGTCAAAGCCTTATTTATGAAGATTGTATTGAGCTATTAGTGTATTACATGTAATAAAGAGTGTCTAATAGGCAGCAATTTATATTTTGAATTTACAGTTTAACCATGATAACTATAAGAAGCCAATAACAATATACGTAGAATATCTTCAAAAGTCAATGTCTGTAAGATCCTACAGACGCCACCATCGCTTCTGAAAACAAGACAGACACTTTATAAATCCTCAAGATTTTTCTTAACACAATGAAAAATTGACAGAAGTGCAGTACAATTTTGTTTCAAAAGTTGCAAAACATTACAAACAATACAATACAAATGGTTACTTACAGAACTGCTTTGAAGGTTGTAACAAAAAATACAAAAACAAAATAACCTTCAGTTAAATTACTCCACAGAAAAATCAAATCAAAATCTTTTATTGTGCTCTTTGTGCTCTACTTTACAGATGGTACAAAATAAATCTGAACTCTTTAATTTTTAATGGGTTTAATGAGGTCAAACGCTGACCACATGGAGGTTTTATTCCAATAACAGGGCTGCAGTTACACAGAAAATTAAAAACTCTGCTGCTGCACTGTTCTTAACTTTATGTAGCCCATGTACTATTCTCCCTTCAACTAATTGAGTCTCTTTATGATGTGTCCAGAGTACTATTAAACAGGTTTGAAAACAAATTAATTGGAGATTGTAAATGTCAGTACATTCAACAACCATATACAGGTAAATGTTAAGCAATAAAAATGTGATTTCCTGTCTCCACTAAAGGTCCCAGCACTCCAAAACAAATATCATTTAACATACATGCTGAAAATGCTGACTTTTTATTAAAACACACACACGTAGTGCTTTATCCACACACCTAAAAGCCTGTTTGAATTTGCATAAAGCATACTGAGATGATCTGGCAGAACCTTCTGAGTCAGTAACTACTATTTTTACACCAAAGAACAGAGCAATGTTCACCATAAGTGCAGAATTGCAAGTCTGAGCTAATCTAGACCACGTGTTAATCGTGAAGCCAAGACTGCACTCTATGAGCGGCACTGCATTAAATAAGCCAACAGCAACTCTCATGTGGTTAGAATAGGGATGTCCAAAAGTCTTTGTCAAGTCAAGTCACTTTTTGTTTTTCAAAACGATACAAATAGGATTCCATATTGAAATGTCTATACCACTGACTCCACCCTGAAAATCCCACATGAAGGAATATTGAGTGCA